>CM062094.1:3879564-3981393 GCA_031163375.1 Conogethes punctiferalis
CAAACATATTGGGTGAACCAAAAAACTATAAGTAATAATTAAGTAACCAATTCAGCAAAGTTCTTTTTGAACCTGAAATAATGCTATCTGCATATGTCTACATCCTTAGCATCGGCTATCTATCACTCATATTGTAAATAAAAATGCTGCTCACTGGAAACAAAGAGAGGTCAAGAAGAGAGGTAGGGATAGCGAATCTTCGCTCGGAATTGAGCTGGCTCGTCTGGGGTAGGACCTCCACCCTATAGAATACCGCAGCCCAATGGACCCCGGTCGTGTTTCTGCTGGGTGAGTGGGGTCTCCGGAGCTCATGGGGGGTTGGGGATGGGCCGCATGGGCAGTGGCACCTGACAGGTTTAACTAACCAGTTACTTGCCAGGTGTCACAGCGACTTGGGCATCTCTTTGGCTTTCCATCAGGCGTAGGGAGCCATTATTCGCGGCTACTATAAAAAAGGCCTGAGGCCAGGCGGAGTGGGTGTGATTTGCGCAGGATGTCTGCCAAGGGCTCGATGCGAGAACTTAAATCGATCAAAGTGGCAAACTAAGGAGCGGCTTATGTCCTGCAGTGGACTGTGAGAGGCTGTTGATACTGATACCGATGATGATGTAAATAAAATTCAGTTGTAGTGGCGGACCATCTCCAGACATCGCTGAGCGAGTTCATGGATGCACAAGGTCAACCTGCTCGGCACATGGAGCCCATGCGTCGCACCTTGTGTCTCTCGGAACCTGCATACTCGAGAGGGACCCACAAAACCCTACTCGGGTGGAGTATGTGATTACTGTAGTTTTGAATCAGATTCAGGCTAGTTAGTTAGTGTCGGTTTGGCACTGATCATTAGGTCTACAGGATTTGTGTCTTTTGATAGGCGAGCAGGATGGATTGAAAACTCATCAATCTGTATTTTAGTAAATTCTTAGGAAAAAGTTATGTTTGGAACAAACCTAATGATGTGTGTTATTTCAATACCGCTACACACCATAGATGGCATGATGAGTTATAAAAGCAAAGATCCGAGTGGCACTCATGTAGTGTCTGCCGCGCACGATAGATGGCTCTGTGTGTATGTACATGTGCAATCGTTTGTGATTCGTCCGAAGGATGACCACCCCGATACAAAGTTTGCTAATTTCAAGATTAGTTCAGATACTCAGGGTACGCTAGATGGTGTCAGATGTCACTTAGATCGCGCCGACATTGGTTTTTCCTCCGAGTGTATATAGGACTCGGACCGAACAAGTGATAATTTGTCTCAGTCATCAGTCTTTCAGTCATTCATGTCGAGGATTACTCTGAGTCGGCTCTTAAGTGATTTTCAAGACGGTCATGGATATCCTTACTAACGTCCCATTCACATCGTGATTGTTTCCGCACTTAGCCCGGCGCTTTTACGCCTGAGTATGAGCGTTGCTGAGTCACCCACCTCTGTACACGTCGTATATATAAACGTCGTTTCCGCACTTCTCGCTCACGCAGAGTTTTCCTGCGGCAACGTCTGAGAAGAAGTCCCCCGAACGTCTCACCGTTATATATTGGCGCAACTCGGAGGCTTCATTCCAGGGAAAGGTCACGTTCATCCCCTGACTTTTCCTGTCGAGTGAAGGAACCTACGTCTGCGGAGACAACGTTTAGTCGGACGACTCAATCTGACGGCAAAGATGAACCATGGGACTCTGAATGTGTGATACAGGGAGTACAGAATAAGGATAGCTTATGTGAAGAAAGCATCTTATATACACTGAAAGAGACCTCACTACATCTCCCATTCTGAAACTAGCTGTTTCTTTAAGTTACATAGGTATAATAATAACCGAGATGTGAGTAACTATGCGCTTTGAAGCAGTTCTAGTGCCAGGGGGAGGGTGAAGACGGAACCACCTTGAGGGGGTATGCGAGGGTAAAGATCTATGACAGCAGTAAAGTTCTATTATAAAATTAATAATCTGAAACCGGAAGGGCCGTACAGACAACACGCTTTGAAAATCACCGATTTGAAATTCTCGCATTAGCCTGTTTAGGACCTTTACCAGTTTCAGCCGAAGGCAAGATATGGATTCTCATAGTTGAAGGACTTGGCATCCAGATGGCTTGACAGCTACGCTGAAAGCTATTGTGCGATGACCTACGTAAACGAGTATTCTTACGATTCGGTTTCCCTAGACGCATAATTAGATGCTAACGGTACACAAGGTTAAGCGCCGTTATGCAGCAACTTGCATATGCAGCAACTGGCTTATGCAGCAACGAGATTGAGAAAGGCCGCAGGATCCTGACACGGACTCTTGTGGCTTAGCACAGCACGTACAACCTTTTAAGAAAAGAGAGCGACCTAAGAAAATCGCTGTAGAGCGAGGACGTGGTCGGCCAAGGAAGGAAGAATCCGCCCCAGTAAATCTCCTTACTGTCCTGTCACATTCGTCGGTACGCGCTATCAGTGACAGAGGGGGAGATTGTAACAAACCATAAAATTTGTTTTGTTAGTTAATACCGCTACTAACACCATAGAAGGCATTATGAGTATAAAAGCAAAGACCGAGAGGCACCTCTTTGTAGTGTCGCCGCGCACCGATAGATGCTCAGTGTGTATGTTACATCCGTGCAATCGTTGTGATCGTCGATGATGACCACCCCAGATACAATTTGCTAAATACAGATTTAGTTCAGATACACGTCGCGAGATGTTCGTATGTCTCTTAGATCCGCCGACATTGTTTTTCCTCCGATTGTATAAGTCTCGGGACCTGAACAAGTGATAAATTGTCTTCAGTCTTCAGTCTTACGTCTTTCAGTCTAGGATTACGCTGAGTCGGCTCTTAGTGTTTAAGACGGTCCTAGGATATCCTAAATAACGCCTCCCATTCCCAAGTAAATTGTATCCGCTCTTAGCCCCGCGCTTTACGTGAGTATGACGCGTTGCGGAGACACCCATCTCTGTACCACGTAACGTCAAAATAAACGCCCTTCTCCGATCTTCACGCACGCGCACGAGTTTTCGTGGCGGCCACGTCTGCGAAGTAGACCCCCCGAACGTCCTCAACGGTTATATGTTATGTATTTTTTGGGTTAGGATGCAATGCACTTTGTGTATAGCATTTTTTCAGTTGGTATAGCTGTGGTAGGTGTAGTATACTAGGACATAGACAGATGTGTTTGTGGGTGGGTGATCTGATGAGGTAGTGGCAGTGGGGATGTTGTTAGGGCTATATTTTGAACCTAATTCCTTTGCTAGAGTTGGCATATCAATCCAAAGTATCAATTTAACGGCTTGTATTTATGCTAATACCTTATCCTGATTGTTATGGATGAGGTAAATAAAAGTTGCATCTGTATTTTTCAAACAGATGTGTCAACATAGATGGTACATAAATAAAGTATATATTATATATATTTTTAGGGTGGTGTGCCTTCGTCCTCTATGGGACGTGTATGCCTAGTGAGAGATCCCGATAACACCCCCAAAATTCTTATATTGAGTACCTCTAATGGGATCAGACCTCGATCTTATCTCGCTGGGTGAAAGGTACTTATGCCTTTATTTTCTTTAGTACTTATGTAGTTTCATTCTAGATAAGAATCTGCAATTTCACTTAATGCATTTTTGATATAGATAACGGTGGCTTACTTTAACGGGTTCAAGCATTGACTTCAAGATCAGTATCGGTCTCTAAGTTAGCATCATATTTTTCGATCCTCATGCAGGCTCTGGCCTAGGACATCTATGGCGCGACAGGAAATGAACGAGTAAAACGTCATCTACATGTCGACATAAATAAAGGCTGCTCCTTAAACGCGTCCAAAACTCGTCGTATGAAAGGAGCTGCCAATAAACAAACATATTAGGGCGAGTATGGAAACATACCATGGACGCGATTGCGTCGCATGCGTGGCCGACGCCGTGCCGGCTTGTCTCGGCTCTTCACAAAAAGGCATTAGGTCCTAGACGCGGGTATCCGCTGCCGTCCTTACTAGGCCTACAAGATTAGGATATCTTTTACACCATAAATTTTTATATTCAGAGACGCGCTACTGGCGTCGCTGCTGGACGGCGTGCGGTCGGGTCGGCACGGGACGTGCACGTGCGGTCGGCGGCCACGCGCGCGGGCTACGCTCGGCCCGCTGCACCAGTCGTGGCGAGGAGACCGAGTCAATCCACCTCAGGTGACGTGCGTGTGTGTCGTGACGCGCTACTAGCGGCGCTGCTGGACTGCCGTCGGCGGGCTACCGGCTCGACCGCTGCACAGGCGGGTGGGGAGGAGAACCGAGTCCAACCACCTCAGGTGACGTGCCGTGTGTCGTGACGCGGCTCTAGCGGGCGCTGCTGGACGGCGTGCGAGTCGGCGGCTACGCGCTCGGCCCGCTGCACCAGTCCGTGGTGCGAGGGAGACCGAGTCCAACCACCTCAGGTGACGTGCCGTGTGTGTCGTGACGCGCTACTAGCAGGCGCTGCTGGACGTGCCGAGGGCGGCTACCGGCTCGACCCCTGCACAGGCGGTGGGGGAGGAGACCCGAGTCCAACCACCCTAGGGACGTGCCGTGTGTCGTGACGGCGCTACTAGCGCGCTGCTGGACGGCCGTCCGGTCGGCGACGCTACCGGCTCGCCCCGCTGCACCAGTCCCGTGGCGAGGAGACCGAGTCCAACCACCCTCAGGTGACTGCGTGTGTGTCCGTGACGCGCTACTAGCGGGCGCTGCTGGACGGCGTGCGGTCGGCGTCTACCGGGCTCGGCCCGCTGCACCAGTCCGTGGGGCGAGGAGACCGGAGTCAACCATCCTCAGGTGACGTTTTTGTGTGTGTCGTGACGCCGTACGAACCGCGCTGCTGGACGGGCTGCGGTCGGCGGCTACCGGCAGGCCAGCCTGCACCAGTCCGTGGGCAGGGAGGACCGAGTCCCAACCACCTCAGGTAATCGTGTGTCTGTGTCGTGACGCGCTACTAGCGGCGCTGCTGGACGGCGTGCGGGTTGCCGGCTACCGGCTCGGCCCGCTGCCCCAGTCCGTGGGCGAGGAGGACCGAGTCCAAACCACCTCAGAGACGTGCCGTGTGTCGTGACGGCTACTAGCGGCGCTGCTGGACGGGCGTGCGGTCGGCGGCTACGGCTCGGCCCGCTGCACCATCCGTGGGCGAGGAGACCGAGTCCAACCACCTCAGGTACGTAGCCGAGTGTGTGTGACGCCGCTACTAGCGGCGCCTGCTTGGACGCGTGCGGTCGGCGGCTACGGCTCGGCCGCTGCACCAGTCCGTGGGCGAGGAGACGAGTCAACCACCTCAGGTGGACGTGGCTGTGAGTCGTGACGCGCTACTAGCCGCGCTGCTGGACGGCGTGCGGTCGGCGTCTACCGGCTCGGCCCCTGCACCAGTCCAGTGGGGCGAGGAGACCGAGGTCCAACCACCTCAGGTGTCGTGCGTGTGTTTGTGACGCGGCTACTAGCGGCGCTGCTGACGGCGTGCGGTCGGCGGATACCGGCTCGGCCCGCAGCACCAGGCGGTGGGGGAGGAGACCGAGTCCAACCTCCTCAGGTGGACGTGCCGTGTGTTGTGACGGCTACTAGCGGCGCAGCTGGACGGCGTGCTGGTCGGCGGATACCGGCTCGGCCCCGCTGCCCCAGGCGGTGGGGGAGGGAGACCGAGTCCAACCACCTCAGGTGACGTCCGTGTGTTGTGACCGCCTCTAGCGGCGCTGCTGGACGGGCGTGCGGTCGGCGGGATACCGGCCTCGCCCGCTTGCACCGGCGAGGGGGAGGAGACCCCGAGTCCAACCCCTCAGGTGACGTGCCGTGTGTTGTGTCGCGCTACTAGCGGCGCTGGCTGGACGGCCTGTGCGGTGGCGGCCGGATACCGGCTCGGCCCGCATGCACCAGGCGGTGGGGAGGGAGACCGAGTCTAACCACTCAGGGACCAGACGTGCCGTGTGACAATTTGTCGTTCGATACTCTAACACCTAGAGGACAGGGGAAGAGCTGGAAACCAGCGCTACCGGGGACGCATACAGCGGGTGTCTTTTTTGGGGTCTATTGGGTAGAGCCTCCAGCGTAGCTTCGATATAAAAATATTTGCCCGGGCTTCGTCCTCCGGGTCTTTTTTCCGGGTGTTAATTCTCTCTGATGCAGGATACCCTCCATCGCGACATGCGCGGCCATTGGCGAGGTCTGGCCCGCAGGGTGGATTCTGTGGGGAGCCCAGCGTGCGTCCATAATCTATGATACCGCCAGAGGCTTTTTGTACTAAGTTAGTTTCCTTACTCGGCAGGCTATTCCAGAAACCCACGTGGGCATGTGCCGCGCGGAGGTGATAGGAGCGTTCAACGCCAACGTCGGCTACAGCGGCCTCAACTACACCTTCAGTGCCGACGTAAGTCTCCTAGTTGTAGACGGTTGTTGATGCTATAAGCTCGACTAGAGCTTTCCGCTCCTTGGCCGGTTTGAACATGAGAGATATTAACAATCTGCTCCCAGTGAGAGTCTATTTTTTTTTCATATTCATATTTATTTATGTACGTAATTGTAACAAAATATAAATTATAGGCAACCCAAACAGACAAAATCTCCCCAGTCTATTACATAGATGCATCACTTCACTCAGCACATTTTTTTTATTTTAAACAATAAACATGATGGAAATCAAAAAATATAATGTGACAGTTTCGAGTCATTTCCGATCTCGCACATGCAACAGCTGATCCGATCGAAGCCCGCCTAAACATGACAATGTCGATAAGCTCAAACGCTTAATAGACTTAAAATTGCTTGTTTAAAATAACTTGTTTTTTTGCTATGATATTTGTTAAATATTAATTAATAGAGACTACTCTCAAGTTCAGAATGGTAAGGTGTGTAGCAATTTGCTGTCATGAATAATAATAATTGATAGAATTAACCACTGCATTCTATTAATATTTATCAATAGCTATTTACTCTATTTAATTGATCATGTGTGTGATTATGTAATAGTTCAAATTCCTGTAGGGTATTGAAGGTTGACGATAATCTATCTTATAATAAATCTGTAGAGAGGACAATTCTGTACATGACATATATTTTCAAAATACTATCAGCGGGGTGGGTGATTAGAGATTGATACTGATGCCAAAAAATGCAATCAGTAAAAATTTAGTCTGTCTGAGTCTGTCTGTCTGTCTGTCAGACTGTCCTGTCTGTTGTTCCGTTTAGAAACAAAAACTACTCCGACGGATTTAACGAAACTTGGTACAATTATTCTCATACGACTGGGCAGGATACTCGTATCCTTACAATACCGCACCGATCATAGGCGCCCGAGAGTGAAGGGACAATAGTTGGGAAGACTGGGAAAAGGAGCTACTCCATATAAGCCTTCCGTCGCGAGTGCGCCTAACTGGTAAAAGTTACATAGCCTAACATTATGTCTGCACAGAATATACCAAAAATTGACTAAAAATTATCCCGCACTCAGCTATGTCTATCAGTTATGGTTGACCTCACTAATAACAAGTACCCTCCAGCTAGCATAGGCCGTACGGTAGCTTTCTGAAATATATTAGTATAACATACGTTTATAATACTCTCATTCATCCTAATTTCAAAAAGTTATACCTATTCAATAAAAAAGAATCATAGATATCGGTATAGAACACCATACTTATACATGAAATATATAGCCATCGCGCCGTCGCACGTGATACTGAATCATGGCTATCAGGAATATGTTTGTGTACCGGTATGCCAGCGCTCGACACGGGTCGCGGCGGCGGTAGGGTTAAAAATAACCGGCCCAAGTGCGAGTCGGACTCGCGCACGTAGGGTTCTGTTCCCTGGATTGAATGAAAAAAATAGGTAATTTGATTATGACGTTTTAAAAAAAAACTACAGTCGTGATTCCTTCAAACCAAATTTCGTTAGTAGGTTTTTATAGTAATACACACATAAATTTTTTTCAGATTTTATCATGCCCATATTTTAGATGTTACGGGGGGGGGGGGGGGACACTCATTTACCACTTGGTCTCTCGGCAAAACTATACAGTTTAGAAAACATGTTGATTAAAAACCTCAACATCATTTTCAAATACCGATCCATAGTTACCCCACCCGTATAGGATTGATGAAAAAATAAAATTTTGAGTTCAGTTCTATGTATGGGAACCCCAAAAATTTTGAATTTGATTCTGATTTTATGTCACATCTTAATGCGGTTTACAGATAATCTACGTACAAATATCAATAATGTAGCTCTTATAGTTCGGAATAACCTGGCTGTGACAACGGACGGACAGGACAGACAGACAGACAGACCAGGGACAGACAGACATGACGGACTCTATAAGGGTCCCGTTTGGCCATTTTGGCTACGGGATCCCCTAAAAAGGGGGAGGGTCCGAGTTCCGAGAGCATGCTGCATTCAAACTTTGGCTGTTGATGCGTGCAGAGCGATCGTCCTAATTGCCAGACAATAATTAATATAGAGAAACCGTGCTTATCAGCGCGATTTATAGTGTTTAAATAGTTTATTTGATTTTCTTTTGTTGTATATTGTAAAATATTCGTTCAAATTAAAAATTATAAGCGTAGGTACTTTATTAATTAAAGTAGTTATATGTATTTTTTTTAAGGAAGTAGGTATAGGTAGATAGTTTTCACAGGCGGTTCAGCTTTAAATATTATATTTACAAAAAAAGTATCAGGGGGTGATTAGTGATCGATACTGATACCAAATATGCAATCAGTAAAATTTTATCTGACTGTCTGACTGTCCCTCTGTCTTTCTGTCTGTCCTGTATTTCGTGATAGAAACAAAAAATACTACTCAACGGGTTTTAACGAATCTTGGTACAATTTTTCACCAAATTCCTGTGCCTAGGTGATAGATACGTTTCATCACGCTTACAATCAATAGGAGCAGAGCAGTGAAGGGAAGTGTTGGGGGGGAAAACGGAGAATTTTTTATCTGAATGTTTGATAGAGCTATCACGCAAAATGTACAGCCATGGGAATTTGATGTGGTTATCACCAATGTATTGCTAAGGTCTAACTTACGATTTGGGCATCAATTTATGGAAGTCCGTTAGATTTTGAAACCCCGATATCCACGCGTGCGAGCCGCTGGCACAGCCTAGTAATAATATATTAAAGAACCTTCAAAGTCATATGCTTTTTATATTGTGATTTCCCTTCATATGTTATGGTACATATTGGATTGATTATAAGAATACCTGTATATTGTAACGTTTTTTTGTATTTGTTAAAGATATTTATTATTATACATAATATCGTATCTTATGATAAAATAAGGCATTTTAATTATTTTACTTTTGTTATACACAACATCATCCTTCTGGATGCCGGTTCCAAAACACATTAGATTCGCTATTGTTTGTTTCCAAAATAGCTCTACGGCCTTTTTTGAGGTGGTCATTGTCAACCTTAGTCCCTTTGTCCAATTTCAAAGTACCTAACATTATTTTATGTCTATAATGTTTATCACTTAGTTTACCTTGATCCGATCACTAGATGGCGTTTGTACGCTATTAAATCTCGCAAGAGATGTTTTTTCTCTGGATTGTATATGGGCTTGGTGAGTATTATTTTAAGTAAATGTCTATACGTTCCGGAGTATGGTAGTTTGCTTTATTCCTGATTCGGTACACCTTTGAACAAGGTCCCTACGAGTCGGAACGTTTTTTTTGAAGAAAATCTTACGTTGCTATAATTTACATAACAGTACATTGATAGTAATTAATTAATACTCCAAGCGAGTTTGGATGTATGTGCACCGTATTCGACATGTGTGCCTGTGTGTCGTCGACACCGTGTTATCAGCAGCAGTGATCAGCGAGGTTGGCATCCAGGCAGCGGCAGCAAAGTATGGAATATGATCTGGAGTTGAAAGCGGCTTAGAGTATCTACGACATATCGTGTGGAAGTGTAATTTGTTAAAGTGCGAATAAACTGTTAAGTACAATTTAAATTCATCTAGTGGTGTAGATTTGGACTTAGAATAATCTCGTGACAAAGTGTCAACACGGGGGAACCTATGCCCGATTTCAAAGCGATTGGTTCACATTCAAACACTTAGAATAATATGCATCACTTGGGACTTAGGAAATTTTACGTCGATCTTTGTTAACTGTGTGAGACTTACACAAATAACAATGGAAGGTGATCTGAAAGTAATACAGGACATGGTTCAGTCAATTACATAGACAAAGAAGTAAACTTTAAGAAATCACCCATAGTCCGGGTCACGGGATGTCCTTATGTTGAGGCAAGATTGGAAGCTTTGGCAAGAGTTGATAACAAGAATCTCACAGAACGTTTCCGATTTTGCATCAAACTCGAAGCAACACTTAGATAAAATTAATTATTATGATTTGTTTTTGACGACGGTATGAACTGTATTAAACTTATAAGGGTGAATTAAAAACCGTGTTAAAGGCGTACAGCCAGAAAAGTTCTTGTAAGCTAGTGGCTCAAAATCGTCCTGAGAGTAAAAATGTAGCAGTATGAATACCTAAAAATCTATACCAGTATTTTAACGGTCAATATACTGATTGGGCGTCGTTTAAGGATTTATCAATTCTCTGGTTCATGATAACCCTACTCTGGATATATGTTCACGATTGCATTATTTAAAAAATCAAACTCATGGGCGCTGCTGAGCAACTAGTAAAACAGTATACCGATCACTAAAGTTAATTATACAAAATGTTGGGAACTGTTACAAAAAGGTACGACTAATAAAAGGTTCAAGGCTAATTGTATTCTTAAAGCGTTTATTTGGTCAGGCGTATTTTAATCCAGGAATCATCACAGGGGTTAACAGAATTATAGATCCACTTCAGACTGTATGCATGAATTACAACATTAGGTATTGATGTAAAGTCATGGGACATCATTATTAATATACATATTAGTTTGAAATTGGATGCTGAGACAAGAAACTATGGGAATTTAAGGTATATGATGATTGCAATGACTTACCATCTTTTCAAACTTTTAAGGAGTTTTTAGAATCTCGGTTTCGTGCGTTAGAGTTGTAGAACCCTACAAAAAAAAGGTTAAATATAATCAAACATAATACATACCAAAAGTCTTACACGTCACTTCAAGATATCACTGGTCCTTACTGTACTGAAGGCCTAAGTTATTCTCTTGTAGTAAGTTCGCCAATGAAGGACGTATCGCGTCGTCATGAATAGTAAAGGACACTGGGATTGTGGTTTAATTGTCTTGGCGGCCGGCATTCATGGGAAAGCCTGCCGGGGTCTTCACTAATGTCGCATATGCAAAGGGATACATCACACACCTGCTGAATGGTAAATCAAATCGATACAGTCGCAGTAGCAACGGAAAGAGATGAGCTGAGTCACCCGGAATCAGGGGATGATGAGCTTAGCCATTGGAATCGTCGAATGAGACGAATGAGACCACTAGACTTTTGAACCATTTTGTGACAGGGATGGAGTCTAACAGGACTTATTAGCAACGGCCCTTAATAAAAGCTAAGGCCAAAAACTGTTATCCACTAATAATATGGGCTCTGCTTGACCAAGGTTCTCAAGCATCCTTTATATCTGAATCAGCTGTACATTTGTGACGGCGGATAAAATTGCCTCGAAAAGCAGTATATCGGGATAAGGAGGGGAGTCATGGTGACTTAACTCTCTAAATCTATGTTTATGGTAAATATTCAGTCCCTTCATGTCCCTACTTTTGAGTTGCAGAGGTCAAATGCACATGTTATCAATACGGGGACCTCAAACTGACTGAAGAATACGACTTACCTACTGGACTGAATTATGTAACGTCAACTTGCCGATCCCACATTACTATACGCCTAATATAATAGATATTTTGTTAGGCTCCGAGGTTATATGTACTATCCTGAAAGGAGTGTTTCCTTTAAGACCCCACGGGTTCAACACTTGCCCAGGATACGATACCTTGGATGGGTGTTGACGGGACGAGTAGTGTGGTCAAGAGGATAGATTAAAGCACTGTCCCAATGTCGACTTGAATTTTCATGTCAAGATGGAAGAAAATGATCTGCTCAAAAGGTTCGGGAGCTGGAATCAGAACTTTTCCTCATCTGTAAAAGATACAGTCCTTGACACCAGAGGAACAAGCATGTGAGAGTCATTTTCTATCCACAACTCGCCGTAGATGAAGTGGTCGCTATATTGTAGAACTGCCTTTTTCGTCAATACAGTGTGCTGGAGTACGGAGATACGAGAGCCTGTTGCAGTTGGGCGGTTTACGTAGTCTGGAAGAAGACTTGGAAAGAATATACAATAATTAAATAACTATTCTCAGGTGTTAAAGGGAATATGAGGGCTTGGGACACATGGAGAAAAATTCATGACGAACAATGGCAACCGTAGAGAAGTGTGGTTACCACATCACGCGGTAATCAGGAATGGGACAAAAGCACCACTAAAACCAGGGTGGTTTTAAGCTTCAGATAAAAGTGCAATTGGAGTATCTATAAACGATACGCTGATGGTGGGTCCTGAGAATTTGCAGCCGGAGTTACGTCACACTAATGCGTTGGCGTCTAAATCCTATATGTCTACAGCCGATTTATAAAAATGATTCGCCAGTTAGGTCGCGGATAAACATTTGATTATCAAAGGATAGTTGGAGAGATATGTAAATGATGATATTCAGGATTATAGACCTTCTGACGGTTACCCTTTGGACCTCAAGTGCCCCATACTTAGCTGTCCAAGGTGTTGCAGCAGATAGCAGTCGATGAAGGCCCGGAGTATCCTTTTGCTGCAAGGTAAGGTCAAAACAGACTTCTACATGGACGATCTTCTCACAGGTTGTCATCTGAAAACAGAAGCAGTTAAATTATATGAAGATATGAATGGATTGCTAAAAAAGGTGGCTCTTTATATTGCAAAAATGGGCTAGTAATAAAAATAGATTTGTTAAAAAATGAAAGGAAAACATAGAGCGGATAGGAGATAATGAAATGAAGTTACAAAGGTAGTAGGTCTTAGTTGGAATCGTCGAACAGATGAATTCGACTACGTGTTCATTGCTGTCGGATGACATCGGCCTCCTGAAACCAAAAGGAATCATCGGTGAAATTTGTCCGGTTGTACGTCCTCTTGGCTGGAGATCTCCGTGCGTCATAACGGCTAAAATATTTATCCAAAAACTCTGGATAGCTGGGCTTGACTGGGACGATAAGTTACCGAAAGTTATGCAGGATTGGGATCTGTATCGCAAGAGTGTTGGACTAAATTGAACAATTATCACAATCCAGATGGGTCGAAAACAGGGACAGCGATATAAAAGTAGAACTACATGGAATTAGCAGGCATCTAGTGCCGCTTATCTGCTGTGGTACATGCGATGCATCACTAAAGAGGGGTACAATTAAAAACATCACCTTGTAACAGCGAAGACGAAGGTTGCCCCCAATTAAGCAGGTGTCGATCCCGCGCCTAGAACTGTGTGGATGCTGTTTTAGTCACGAAGTTGCTGCGTGAGATGCGAGATCCTGATATAGAAAAGACAGATTTGCATGCGTGGACAGACTCCACAATTGTGTTGGCCTGGTTGAGTGACCATCCCAGTCGATGGAAAACGTTTATCGCCAATCGCACTGCCGAAATACTTACCCTACTCGATTCATGTCAGTGGTCATACGTAGAGTCCAAGCAAAATCCTGCCGATTGCGCCTCGAGAGGAATGCACCGTCCGAGCTGATTGAAGATTCTCTGTGGAAACATGGGCTCTATGGTTAAGAGATGATGAGATAAAATATGGACAACTTTATCATTTGTACCAAAACAGACTTGAAGCTAAACCTATCAAGTGACATGCCGCAACAACACAAAATACTGAACAGATTCACATTTTATCTAGGTTCTCTTCTTTGAGGAAACTGATCAGAGTCGTGGCGTTTTGCAGAAGATTCCTGCGTCTGAAAAAACCTAGAATATCTCAAACATAACCATTACCTTACCTTACAGCTGTTGAGATGCAGGAGGCGCTTCGAATGTTGTATCCGACTGCAGCAGCGACACACGTTCCTCGAAGAAATGCAGATATCCTGAAAAATAAAACATTAATAAAAAGAGTAAATTATGTACATTAAATCCCTTTATAGACGAAAAGAATGTGTTACGAGTAGGAGGTAGAATTCAAAGGTCTAACTTAGCCTGACCATAGTAAGCTTCCGTTATTCTTCCTGGAGACTCCCCCCTAGCTAAGCTTATAATAGCTGATGCGCATGAAAAGACGATGCATGGCGGTCAGCAACTTACTTTTGTATATGTTCGGGCTAGGTATTGGGTTACCATATTAAGAATGTGGTCCGAGCTCACATACATGATTGCGTTGCCTTGCATTCGTAACGCTGCTAAAACTAGAAATCAGCTTATGGCCAGCTACCATCTTGCAGAGTGAATCCTGAAAAGCCATTCTTACATTCAGGTGTAGATTATGCGGGTCCGATAAGTGTAAGAGTTTCCAAGGGAAGAGGTAATAGGTCGTACAAGGGTTATATTTGCCTCTTCATATGTATGGCGACACGTGCCGTACATCTAGAGGCCGTGTCCGATCTGACTTCTGAAGGATTTCTTGCTGCGTTTAGACGCTTTGTAGCTCGCAGAGGTCGTTGTAACAATTTATGGAGCGACAACGGAACAAATTTTGTCGGCGCTGCAAAGGAGCTGAAACACTTATTGTCAAGCGAGAGATCTTCATTTTCCAGAGAGATTGCTGCTTCATTGGCCAATAACGGAACCGAATGGCATTTTATTCCTCCTCATGCCCCGAACTTTGGAGGTTTATGGGAGGCAGGAATAAAAAGCACTAAACATCACCTTAAACGGGTTATAGGTGATTCCACACTCACGTTTGAAGAAATAACAACCGTCTTATCGCAGATTGAAGCGTGTCTAAATTCCAGACCTTTATCACAAATCAGCACTGATCCTGATGATCCTACCCCGCTTACCCCAGGACATTTCCTGATCGGTGAGCCTATAATACTTGCTCCCGCTCACGACTATGCCCAAGTGAATCCTAACAATCTACGTCGTTGGCAACTTACACAGAGAATGACTCAAGATTTTTGGAAGCGTTGGTCGCGCGAATATTTAACTAACTTCTTTCAAAGATATAAATGGAGGACTAAGTCACCGCAATTAAGGGTCGGTGATGTAGTTCTAGTGCGAGAAGATAACTTGCCACCGACTAAGTGGCTTTACGGTCGGATTACACAAGTCCATCCTGGAGACGACAATATCACACGGGTTGTAACGCTGCGATACAAAAATTCTCTGATACAGCGTCCAGTTTCAAAATTATGTCCTTTACCGTGTAATAATGTAAATTAACTCAGTATGCCATATAGAACCTAAAAATTATTAAAATTTAAGTATATTAGAATTGTATAGATGTAAGTATACCTAAAATCAGTTTCAAAATTTGTAAACCAAATGTGCTTAGGTTTGACACAAAGAATGTGTTTATCTTAGATACAAGGAGTGCGCAGGATTAGTCTGGAGTAAAAACTATCCTTTGTGCACTTATAAATTAACACAACATTTTTATTTTTTTTAAACTTTTAAGCTACAGTCCATTATTGTTCTCGAATTAATATTTAATATTGTTGTTAATTTAAAAATGGAACACTTCTTATTTGTTATTTTTTTGTTGTTATCTTTAAGGACTGAAGGTCCTTGGTGGGCGGTATGTCCAATTTCAAAGTACCTAACATTATTTTATGTCAATATTGTTTATCACTAAGTTTACCTTGATCCGTCACTAGATGGCGTTGTACGCTATTAAATCTCGCAAGAGAAGTTTTTCTCTGATTGTATAAGGGCTTGGTGATTATTTTAAGTAAATGTCTATACGTTCCGGAGTATGGTAGTTTGCTTTATTCCCTGATTCGGTACACCTTTGAACACCCTTGTTCCTAAAATATTGTAGTCTTAGTCCATGTCAATTCATATTCAAATAGATAAAACTATTGGTTTTTTCATCATATCGGTACTTCAAATCCATCTTCATAGAACTTTCTGCAAAATCTCCCACAGTTTTCCCCAATTCTTAACTTTTCGGAGTTTAAAGACATATTATAGGCAATAGAATTCTATGCTTTCCTAATTTGCTTATGCATTATCACGTATTATTTGCGTTTGTTTTTGTTGCGAGTCGCGTGTAAACGATATGTTGTATGCCTGTAGGCTCGCCCCGTCTTGTGGCTGTTTCTTACGTGGGATTTCGTAAGTCCCTGATTATATTATTTCCTATACACTTTTCGTACTCAGTATGGTCTTTCGGAGTTTTCACGGAATAATAAAAATCATGTATATTATACGAATCAAATGTGCAATGGGCATGTAAGCAAAATTGCCTCGACGGTGGATTTTGATTTTTAAATGCTAAGTGCATGCATGCGACCTCATGGTTTTTCAAACAGACGTTTACATAAATTCGCACAGAATCACCCATCAATAATTGGTTTTTACATTTTTATTATTCTGTGTCGTTCATATTAGGCTTTTTGTACCTATTGGCTAACTAGTATATTAAAATATGTAAGTAAGGTTACATTAAATTTACTAAAAATTTTTGGCAGTATAATTCACTTGTGGAACATTTTGTATTTCATTGTAAATAAATACACCATTTAAAAAGTAAAGTTTATTTAATATATTTTTATTGTTTTGACAATTAACCTTGAACGGAAATTAATTAAAGTAAATGGCGAATATACGTTGGCATCTTGAGATATAAATTTTGGTAAAAAAGTGAGAAAGAATTACACCAATGAAAAACGTTCATTCTGTTGTCACGATCAAAGATTCTAAGTTATAAAGTTGTTATCGGATTTATTTGTTTCACGGCCAAGTAAGGTGAAACCGCTGTTGTCGCGGCGTGTGGGCGTAGCATAACCGATATTAACGTCAGAATTACAACAACGTAAACACGATTATAAAAATCATATCTGTACCATCTAGTTAAGGTCATGAGTTTAGCGAGCGTTTCCACAAGCGGAGCTAAGCGAAGTTAAAAAAAATACCAATGATATTCCTCAAATCACACATTTCGTCTCCGCTCAACTTCAAAGGGAACAATATTATTGGTTAATCATTTTTGTTAGCCGTGCAGCCCCGCTACTGAGGAAACGCGCCCTTTTATCGGGTCAACTCTTTAACCAAAAGTAATCGCCTATATACTATCTATATGAAAATTACATTAAATTGATGCGATTTAGGATTAATCGGCTTTTTACGTGGTGGCGTTTTGTATTGACTGTAATTCTTATTCTCACTTTTCTATCTTCATTTATAATGGTGTTGGTATTTAGCAACTGGGAACTAATAGAACCATCGTAGCCGTACCGTTTAGAATATATTTGAATTCATTTTTGACAGCGCCCTTATCAAATAATTATCATAATTAGTTACGTGCTGGGGATTGTAAGTTATGTTTCGTGACCACTGCTCAGGGTGCCACGTATTTTAGGCCCTTCAGGCTTAGTAGATGAAGTTATTTAGGAATGATGTACGTATACAAACCAATCAATTCACAGCGCAACCCTATTTAAAAGTTTCCTTCTCGGCTACGTTGGTACTCTATCCCAGGTGCTATTCTCGTTCCCGTGGCGTAACTACACCATCGAGGCAATTTCTAAATACCATCCAGTAACAGACGACATCGTATAATATCGGAACTTCCATTAACGATATCGACCGGGAGCTCCCGTGGTCATTTGCCGACTTGCCACCCTGTAGTTACGCCACTACCCGTACCCCCACATTCGCTATGAAGACGTTCGATCCGATCCCCAGCGGCTGTTCGCTGAGAACAAGGAGAAGCTGATCTCGGGCGCGCTGACAGCGCTGATGAGCAGCTCGACGGCGGGCGCGGCGCTGCCTCCGCGCGAGTTAGAAGCGCAGTTCCACGCCTTGCGACGCCTCTGCGCCAGCAAAGTGGGCTTCGCTGCCTTCACTGCGCTGCCGGGGTAAGACAATCATCATTAGCCTCTCCAAGTTTTCTACCTCGGATGCTCTTTGGAATCAGCTTCCGGCTGCAATTTTTCCGAATGGATACGACCTAGGGACCTTCAAGAAGCGAGCCTACAGATTTCTCAAGGGCCGGCAACGCACCTGTGACTCCCTTGGTGTTGCAGTGTCTATGGGCTAAAGTGATCACTTACCATCAGGTAACCTTCAGGTCCGTTTGCCCCCTCTGTCATAAAAAAAGTATTCGCCACTATGATCTATCCTTAGCCTCTAGCGTCCAGCGCTTACCAGCCGTCCTGCGCAATTCGTCGCACCACCGTCCTACACTACGTTTGCCGCTCTCCACTCCAGAACTCGTTTACCCCAAAGCCGGTTCTGCGGCTGATGTGACCAGCCCGCTGCCAATTCAGATTATTAGTCCGGTGAGCTATATTTGGACGACCTTGGTTCGTGGGTAAGACAAAGGAAGCTGATATCTGGTGCGCTTACCGCACTGATGAGCAGTTCGACGGCGGGCGCCGCGCTGCCCCCGCGCGCGCTGGAGGCGCAGTTCCACGCCTTGCAACGCCTCTGCGCCAGTAAAGTGGGCTTCGCTGCCTTCACTGCGCTGCCGGTGTAAGATAACCGGATATCATCTTCATCAGCCTCTAACACTCCACTGCTGGAGATAGAACTCTCCAAGTGTTCGTCAATTTGATCGATCTTGGGCTTCTCGCATCCAGAACCTGCCAGCTGTCCTGCGTAATTCGTCACTCGACTTGAGGCTACTCTAAATTCTGATATAATCAATCATACGTCATCGGACGAGCAGGGATTCAGAGCGTAAGGTAGAAAGTATACCTACAAGTTCTAACGACTCGCACAGCGCGTTTCCGCGCATGGAATGCCTTCTAATGCTTAAAGATTTAGATAGTTATCGATATAAAGGAGACAAACTAGCTAAGTTTGATCTTTCCCAAACCAAACCGGACATCAATCATCGTCGGATTTATTATTGTTTACAAAAGTTTAATGTGAGCTCATTTTAAGAACTATGTGATTGTTTCTCTTATTCTCACAAACCGCTTCCCGAGTACGAAAAGGTACAAGGTAGCACCCATCCTAGCCGTAGGTCGCGGTCACCCACGGAGCGGGTTGGTAAACCATGAAGTTTAGTAATGTTGTAATGGTTATGTGCCCGTCAGGTTCCGCGAGTGGATCGGCACGGGCGTGGTGGCGGCCCTGCGACGCGGGTCGGCCGCCTGCTCGCACGCGGCACTGGACGCGGTGTGCGCGCTCATGCAGCCCATGCACCAGGAGCCGGACCTGCGCCAGGAGCAGCTCAACAAGGCCAGCATGCTGTCCTCCGCGCCCTTCCTGGACGGGCTGCTGAGCATGTGGGCTGATCACGTGGTGAGTGTCATCATCATCATCATCAGCCTGTTGCAGTCCACTGCTGCACTGTGCCCCAATGTCCATTGGGGCACTTTGTTCCACTTGAAGCAAGCATCTGGAGGATATACATATCACGCTAGGCATGCGGGTTGGCGATCGCAGGGCGTAGCTTCTCGCTCCGGTGACGCTGCTGCCCGTTATCGACTTGTGGTATTTAGCTACGCCTTCAATCGTGATGGTTGCACCGCCACCAGTCGGTTGCCAGAGCCTCGTTTGTTGTTCGGCAGGATGCACCACGGGCAGGTGAGGTTGGCTTGGAGAGAAAAGATGATAGGCCGCTCCCTTACATCCCGTTTTTTACATTTCTACCAAGCTCGCGACCAATGCTTGAGAGGCAGAGTTCACTTTTGAACCTAACTGTTCGTCGAACGTGTTAACCTGTTATTGTCGTACAGACGTCAGGCAGCGGCGCGTTGGTGGTGGCGGCGATGCTGGACTTCCTGACCTTCGCGCTGTGCGTGCCGTACAGCGAGACCACGGACGGCAAGCAGTTCGACCAGCTGCTGGAGATGGTCGCCAATAAAGGCCGTATTCTCTTCAAGCTATTCGAGGTATGGAAGGATAATAAAGTTTTGTTTTTTTTTAGGTATAGTAGGCAATTGTTGAAACCGCTCTGCATTTGGGAGCCATAAAAGAAAGGTTCACTAAGATTTATCTAATTTCTTTAGAAAGAGACAATAAGGCCTAAAATAACAAACCAAAAAAACAGGTCATTCATATTAATACTTAGACTTCTACTGGTATATCTACAATACCTTTATGTTTCTTTAATGCTTAATATTGATATTCTTCATTGCACACTAAAACAGTTGATTTAAACTAGACACAAAGATATGTCAGAGTACAATTGAAAATGAACCTGTACTATTTTTTTATTTATAAAAACGTTTCATGTGTATTGGTTCTTCACGTTTGTCAATATTCTTTTACAGTTAGAGTTATAATCCTCAATGAAATCGACAAATCAAATATTTATGTTTACAGCACCCATCCATGGCCATAGTGAAAGGGGCGGGGCTTGTGATGCGCGCGCTCATAGAGGAGGGGGGTGGCACCGTCGGCTCCCGCATGCAAGCGCTGGCCTTAGCAGAGGCAGCCTTGCCGAGACACTTGCTGACCGCTCTGTACGCCCCGGCGAGGCTGCACCACAGACATCTGGCGAGGCATCTGGTGGCGCTGTGGCTCGTGGATCATGCGCCCGCGCATGGGCTTCTGACCAGGCTTGTGGTGAGATATTGTCACAATTGTGTAGGTACGTTTGGTTGAGACACCTGCTAACAGCTCTGTACGCCCCGGCGAGGCTGCAACACAGACATCTGGCGAGGCATCTGATGGCGCTGTGGCTTGTAGATCATGCGTCGGCGCATGGTCTGCTGACGAGTCTTGTGGTGAGACATTGTCACAACTATGTAGGTACATTCGGCTGAGACACCTGCTGACAGCTCTGTACGCCCCCGCGAGGCTGCACCACAGACATCTGGCGAGGCATCTGGTGGCGCTGTGGCTCGTAGATCATGCGCCTGCGCATGGTCTGCTGATCAGGCTTGTGGTGAGACATTGTCACAACTATGTAGGTACGTTCGGCTGAGACACCTGCTGACCGCTCTGTACGCCCCGGCGAGGCTGCACCACAGGCATCTGGCGAGGCATCTGGTGGCGTTGTGGCTCGTTGATCATGCGCCCGCGCACGGTCTGCTGACGAGGATTGTGGTGAGACATTGTCACAACTATGTAGGTACGTTCGGCTGAGACACCTGCTGACAGCTCTGTAAGACACTAGATAGTGGCGTAGTGGCTCGTCGAAGACAGCTCGTGGTCAGTTAGGGATTACAATCAGCGCCGTCCTTATATCCCAGAGCTGTCCCAGGAATCGCTTAGATAAAACAACCGCAGAATTCTAAAGACTTTATAGTGATAAAAAATAGTTTTCGCTGGTGACCGCAGTAGGTTTTATCTGTAATCAGGTACACGCTGCTGCCCGTTTCTTGATATCCTCTACGACACTTAAGGGATCTGATAAAGTCCTATTCTAAATCCGGTAACCTCATCGACTATTTATGGTACTATGTTTGTTTATACCTTTGTTTTCCAGCCGTCCGGCCTGCTCGCGTTCCTGGAGTCGGCGGAGGCCCCGCCGGCGGCGGCGCTGGAGGCGGAGCGCGAGGAGCAGCGCGACAACCTGCAGCTGGCGCAGGCCTCCGCCCCGCGCCCGCGCGTGGCGCACTGGGAGGCGCTCGAGCGGCAGGTCAAGTACGTCGAGAAGCACATCGAGGTGAGTGCGACCTAGCAGTGGTGTACCAAGCGAAACGCATCGAGGCGAGTGGAGGGCCTGGCATTGGTATACCAAGCCAAGCACATCGAGGTGAAGTCACCCTCACATGCCCGTGGTGCATCCTGTCGAAAAACATTGTGGCGCTTATGAGTAAAGCCTCCAGGTGTTTGCACGAAGTGGCGAACAACTGGAGCGGCCTCTGCCTGGCAGTGGACTGCGAAAGGTTGATGATGATGGATGATGATGATAATGCACTTTTTTTAGTTTGTCAAGCTTGCAATCTTTTTTTTTTTTTTTTTTTTAATTTATTGATGCAAAGGTACATAATAGGTTACAATGATTGTATCTGCCAAACTGCTGAGCAGTTTGTCGGCAGCAGTTCTCACTTCTGTTACAATACAAATAACCTACTTACTCTATTAATTACTCTTTTCAAATTACTTAAGAATAAAAAAACAATTTTTTTTTTTTTTTTTTTTTTTTTTTTTTTTATGTATGCATGCATTTAGGTATCTATTATATTTATATATCTGGGCACATAGCCGTGAGCTTTATTTTCTATTTACGACTAGAATAATTCAATAAGTCAATCGACACGTTTATCGTATCATTTGACTCATTGTACCATTCTTTTGGGTAGAACGTTCCACCCAAGTGTGGTCTGGATGATATTTCTCGTAGTGATTAGACCGCATCCTTTGCAACAAATGTATACTTTGTAGATTTCTTCGGTGCGCACTATTGAGCATCCCTATACATCACATACATACATATGTATATATGCATGCAAATATACAAAGATACTCAATAGACATGTCTATATGTCTATCTTTGCCACCTGCTCACGTCTATCCGCCCACTTATTATTATCTATAGTTACATTACATTAACATCTATTTCTTATTTATGTTTATGTTTATTTCCGATGCTATCTCATCTTATTCTAAGTACACAATGGGCAAGACCACTCAAACGTATATGTTGCTTTGTTTATACAATACGCGATTAGGCGAACGTACATGCTATAGCCACAGTGTTACATTGTTTATTAATCAATATTGAGAGTCTATTTGGAGACTCGTGCCTAGTATACATAAAAACACTTCTGTCATTTAACATTAATAACATATCATATAACATTCCCGGAGTTAGGGGAGCGAAAAAAGCCAATAATTTAAAAATGTTTACGTATATGACAACATCTCATACCTACAGTACTCAGGTCGCACTCATATCTGTGTAGATCAGTAGGTTACGGGCATAAAGACAGGTAGTGTTTTTTTAATACGGATTTTAACT
The DNA here is from genome assembly GCA_031163375.1 of Conogethes punctiferalis. NCBI lineage: Eukaryota > Metazoa > Arthropoda > Insecta > Lepidoptera > Crambidae > Conogethes > Conogethes punctiferalis. Next base: position 3,902,541 of record CM062094.1, read on the forward strand.
GATTTTTTGTATTAATATTATCTAGTAGTCCCGTAGGTAGTTCATTAAATATGGTCGGTGTTAGCCATTTTCTAGTTCGTTTACCGTAGTAATTTTTGACTTTTGGTACTATATATTTTGTCTTTTGTGCCTGGCGTGTTGGATAGCTATATTCCCTTTTTTTCTTGTACTGATCGGTGTTAAACTGTTCTATTATGAGATTAATTTTTACTTTTTTATCTATAGGTATAATTTTACAGGGCTTATATAATTTATTATATTCTTTTTTACAGTTGTTTTTTGTTTTTTTATCTACTATTATTTTTAATATTCTTGTTTGTAATCTTTTTATTTTATTTATGTGTACTGGGAAAGTAAGACCGTAACTACCCAACCCGTAACCTATCACGGCATCTACTAGCGCATAGTATAGCATAAATAGCAAGCTCCTATTCCTCAGAAATTTTAGATGATACAGTTTAGTCATCACACTGCGTAATCTAGAACATATTTGTTCAATGTGTATGTTCCATGTAAATTTGATGTCTATATTTAAGCCAAGATATTTATAGGTTTGTACTTGTTCTAATTTTTTACATCTACATATATCTACCCGATCACTATGTAGGCACTCATATGTGTGTCCTTTAATTTCAATGTTAATGTGTTTTTGTTGATTATATGGAGATGATATTAACATGCATTTCGTCTTGCTTACATTTATTATTATTCCATTATCATGCGCCCATTTCACAATTGCGTCTAGATCCTTTTGCATTGTTTGTTGGATTGTCTTTGGATCCCTACTACTGTACATTAGGCACGTGTCATCCGCATACATGTATGTTTTACAGCTCTGTACCACCTTAGCCATACTATTTACGTGCATTATGTAGCCAACTGGCCCAAACACAGACCCAGTTGGAACGCCGTACTTAATGTTACCTACTTTGCTTCTGTTACCACTAATACTTACCTCTATAGTCCTATCTTTAAGATAGCTACGAAACCATTCGTTTGTCGGGCCTCTGATACCACATTCATCCATAGATTGCAACAAGCCCTCATGATCCAGCGTATCAAATGCTTTTTTGAAGTCTATGAAAATTACCATTATTAACTTTTGTTCGTCAAGGGCATTATTAACATCATCTGTAAACTTTGAGAGAGCCATTTCTGTATTTCTCTTAGGTCTAAAACCATATTGCACATCGGTAATAATATTATTAGTTTCTAGAAATTTGGTTATCTGTTTAATTACACTTTTTTCAGTTATTTTATTTATTACGTTTAATATAGCTATAGGCCTATAATTAGTATAATCCTGATGTGATCCTTGTTTAGGCCTGATTATTCCTTTTTTTAATTCTTGCGGATATACACCGTTTTTTAAACATAAGTTAACAAATTTCGCGATAATAGAACTGATTTTATTTTTTATTACTTTTAAATCTCTAACTCTTATTTGATCTGATCCTGGTGACTTGTTGCAATCCATTTTATCTATTATTCTTACTATATCATCTGTTGTGACCTTCTGATATCTAAAGCTTACATTACTATCCATAATGTATTTTTCTCTGTTTAAGAACTCATTTTTGCACTTATGCTTAATCTTATCTATCTCATCGGTAAACGTTTCACAGAATTTATCACATATAAACTTCATAGACTGTCCATTATTCATATACTTTTCTATAACCTCATCAACTGACAACTTTTGTTTTCCTAACCATCCATTAATTTTCCCCCATATTTTGCGCATGTCACCTTTACAATTAATAATATCTTGCTTTTTATAATTATTTTTTTTTCGCTTTGTTTATTAATTTCTGTACATTATTTCTATATTTTGTGTATTCTAATCTAAAATTATTGTTAGTAGGGTTCGATTTCCATTTTCTAAATAAGCTATCCTTTCTTTCTATCATTCCTAGCATCTTATCACTAACCCATGGCTGTTTTTCCCTTTTTTTAGTTTGTAATTTTATTTGCGCCGCCTTATATATACTACTGAAAATCGATTTTATTGACTCATACAAACTTATCGGATCGTTAACTTCAAGCATTTTACTCCAGTCATATTCATTCAACTTACACTCCACCGCTTTATTGTCTAAGCCCGTTCTATTTATATTTTGCGTCACCTGTTTGCCTATAGCAGCTGATAGTCCCGTTAGATAATGATCTGCTATATTACACGTGAGTACGTACGCTATAACTTCACTCGACCGCTCAGTTCGCATGAAGACGTGATCGATGCATGTCGCCGTGCGGCGCTCCGCGCGCACCGCCTCGCGTGTTGCGTCCCGTATTCCACACTGCAATCCTTGCGATGATAACACGTTAAGATAACTGTTAGATATGCTGTCCAATTTGTCCTCCAGGATATCGATATTATAATCTCCCATTATCACTATATCCTTATTAGCTGGTATACATCTTAGTATTTGTTTTAACTCCTTTATAAACTGCTGCTTATTAGTGTTTGGCGGTCTGTATCCAATAATAATATCAACATTGTAAGCTCCTAAGTTCAGGTTACCATGCATGTACTCGCAATAGTTACTGCTTATATCATAGTTTCTAAAGCTTACACAGTCCCTTACATAAACGAGTATACCTCCTCCCCTCTTATGGTTTCTTGTTTTTGAGAATATGTTGTAACCATCTATGTTGTATAAGCTTACTTCATCCTCGCGTATGTTCACTTCTGTTAAGCATATAACGTCCAAATTATTTATGCAGCCCTTTATAAGTGTCAGGAGTTGATTAAAGTTTTTTCGCAGGGAACATATATTTATATGGATTATGTTAAGCGCCTTTGTATATTTATTTATATTTTTATGCCATGTATCTATATTTGTAAATTTTATGTATTCTATATCTTGGTATGGTGGTTGCGGATCGAAGTTTGAGGACATTATGTATCAAAAAGTATTTTGTATAACAACTATTTATTTATTTATTCTTGTTCTTTTTTGTCCAATAAGAAATTAATATCTTCTTCAAAGCGCACTTGATATATCTTTTTCTCAGTATCACTTTTTCTTACCAATATTCTTGCGTTTTGTATCCATATATATTTATATTTTTCTTTCAATTCTGATTTGGCTACCCAAAACAAGCGACGGATTTGTTGGGTTACATTTTCGTTTATGTATATTCTTGTATTATTGTTGTTATTAAACAAGTTGCTGTTGGTAATAGGAATCTTTTTACAGTTCAACCATTCTATTCTATCTTCTTTTGTTTTTAAAGTTACAATAATCGGTCTGGTATCTTTCCCATCCCTTACCTTTCCCACACTCCACACTTTTTTAATTTTGTCTGGGCACAACTTTAGTTTATCAGCAATGTTTTCCACTACTTGTATGGCACTCAGTCCTTCCGGCATATGTATATTTTTTAATTCTATATTACAGTCCAGTTCTTTCTGCTCCAAAGTACAGATGCGCTCTTCTAAGGCCTTGTTGTGCTTCTCCAGGTAGGCATGTTTTTGCTCCAGGTCTTTTAGTTTCTTCTCCTGTCTTTTTATAGTGTCCGTGCAGTCCTTAGTTGAATGTTCTAAAACTGTGTATTTTTTTCCCAGGTAGTCAATTGATTGGTCAATCTCCTCATTTGTTTTTTGTAACTGACTGACTGTAGATTTAATATCCTGTATATCTTTTTGAAAATTGACAAAACGTACCTCCTGCTGGTCTTTTAATTCTTTTAAGGTTTGTAGCATTATTCCCATCTCACTTCGAAACGAATCCATTGTAGCCTTTATTGATGCCAGTGCATTTTCGGTGTCGGAGCAACAAGGCATCTTATGGGCTATTGTTTCCTGTGAGGTATCCGATTCGTCGTATACGCGTTTTTTTCTAGGATTAGCCCATTCCGCTAGGGATACTTGTTTATCCTTCATACGATGGATGTTTGTGTCCGATCCGTACATTTTGGATTCCTTTCCCGACGGCGGCGATCGCTCCATTTAGGCCTAAATCGATCTTTACGCAAGCTCTTGGCAAAAGTAATGAGTAATCCTGGGGCGTGACCCTCCCCACTGTCGTGCGTAGGTGTGGCTTAGCTGCGTGTGCGCTCCGTTCGTAGCTCCTGTTTTATATTTGTTTCCGTTTGACTCTGCGTATTATTGTATTACTATCCTTTTCTAATCTCTTCTCCTTTGACTAGTGACTAGTGTTTTTTTTTTTTTTTATAGTGGCTCGACATAATGGCTTCCCTACGCCTGATGGAAAGCGAAAGAGAAGCCCAAGTCGCTGTGACAACGGGCAAGTAACTGGTCAGTTACTTGTCAGTTGCCACCACCATGCCGGCCCAACCCTAACCCCCCACGAGCTCCGGAAACCCTACTCACCGGCAGAAACACGACCCAGAGGTCATTTGACTGCGGTATTCTATAGGGTGGAGGTCCTTCCCCGGACGGGCGGCTCAATACGAGCGAAGATTCGCTATGCCCTACCTCTCTTAAGTTTACTCTCTTTAGTGGATTCAGATTAATTTAATTTATTAATTTAAGAGCGGTAGGGCATAGCGAATCATCGCTCGAATTGAGCTGCCCGTCCGGGGAAAGACCTCCTATAGAATACTGCAGCCAAATGACCTCCAGGTCGTGTTCCTGCCGGTGAGAAGAGTTTCCGGAACTCATGGGGGGTTGCGGTTGGGCCGGCATGGCGGTGGCAACTGACATGTAACTAACCAGTTACTTGCCCGTTGTCACAGCGACTTGGGCTTCTCTTTCGCTTTCCGCCAGGCGAAGGGTAGCCAATAAGCCGAGCTACTATATAAAAAAAAGCTGCGTAATAAAATACCCAACTTTTGTTCTTATTTATGCTAAATAGATGGCGCTGTTTCCCAAAGTGGAGCATGTTTTGAGTTAATATTATGTATCTAGTAACACGTTGATTGTTCTGTAGCACTACGCGGCGCTAGCGCTGCAGCACTGGGCGCAGCGCACGGGGCGAGGCGGCGCGGGCGCAGCGAGCGGCGCCAAGGAGGCGCGCGAGCGGCCCGTCGTGCTGCGCCGCCGCCGCGAGCGGCTCAAGTCCGCCGCCAACTGGCCGCTCTTTTACTACCAGTTCCACCGGGACCACGCGCTGCCCAACCTCATATGGAACCACACTGTAAGTATATTTTTAGGGTATGTTCAGATGACAAGCGTTTAACGCGCATTTTTGTAGCGCGCGTTTACATCTGTGGGGTTCACATAACAAAAACATACTGAGCATGCTGAACTGTGTGCGCGATGTGTGTGATGTCTTTAATTAACTCCGCTCTATACACATCATCCCTACACGGCACCATATACTACCGTACACATCTACATACATTTTTGTTCAAGCCGATCACATACAGCGCTCGTCTAGCAATAATCGCGCGCTGTCAAAACACGCGTTGTTTGCTTGTGAACGCGTTATATGTTGCTGTACACAGGCCTGTCCTATTGCTCGCCATTTTGCTCGATTCTGGGCTTCTCGCATCCAGCACTTGCCAGCCATGTTGCGCAAATAGTCACTCCATCGGGCCTGAAGACGTCCTTTGACGGATACAGTCAGACTGTATCCACAAAAATCATTTACTCCAACTATCGGCTATCGATTCTGTGGCTGGTACGGTCAACCCACTGCCACTATATGGATGTGCTAATATAAAAATAAATAACAGATCGAATATTTGTCCCACGCAGACACGTGAAGAGCTCCGCAACGCTCTGGAGGGCGAGTTACGCGCGTTCATGTGCGACCGGGACGCGGCCGGCGGCGCGCTCACCTCCTGGAACCACACGGAGATGGAGGTGCACTACCAGTGCCTGCAGAACGAGGTCAAGATCGGCGACTACTACCTGCGCATCCTGCTCGAGCAGCGGGACAGCGACGACAGCCCCATCCGCAAGTCGTGAGTAGCTGCCGGCCATGTTGTGACGTCATACGGCTATGTAAACTTGCGTAATCGTGCGGACCCACCCATAAAGGGACTACTACCTGCGCATCCTGCTTGAGCAGCGGGACAACGACGACAGTCCCATCCGCAAGTCGTGAGTAGCTACCGGCCATGTTGTGACGTCATACGGCTATGTAAACTTGCGTAATCGTGCGGACCCACCCACGAAGGGACTACTACCTGCGCATCCAGCTCGAGCAGCGGGACAGCGATGACAGCGCCATCCGCAAGTCGTGAGTAGCTGCGGCCATGTTGTGACGTCATACGGCTATGTAAACTTGCGTAATTGTGCGTACCCACCCATAAAGGGGCTACTACTCGCGCATCTCTCTTGAGCAGCGGGACAACGACGACAGCCCCATCCGCAAGTCGTGAGTAGCTGCCGGCTATGTTGTGACGTCATACGGCTATGTAAACTTGCGTAATCGTGCGGACCCACCCATAAAGGGACTACTACCTGCACATCCAGCTCCAGCTGCGAGACAGCGACGACAGCGCCATCCGCAAGTCGTGAGTAGCTGTCGGCCATGTTGTGACGTCATACGGCTATGTAAACTGATGTAGTCGTGAGGACCCACCCACGAAGGGACTACTACCTGCGCATCTTGCTTGAGCAGCGGGACAAAGACGTCAGCCCCATCCGCAAGTCGTGAGTAGCTGTCGGCCATGTTGTGACGTCATACGGCTATGTAAACTTGCGTAATTGTGCGTACCCACCCATAAAGGGACTACTACCTGCGCATCCAGTTCGAGCTGCGGGACAGCGACGACAGCGCCATCCGCAAGTCGTGAGTAGCTGCCGGCCATGTTGTGACGTCACACGGAGCCACACCGAGGTAGAGGTGCACAACGAGGTCAAGATCGGCGGTCCTCTAGTACCTATAGTACAAGCTTAGGCTTAGTTAGGAGCTAGATGGGAGGGTAGTAGTAGTAGTGTGAGGGTAGGAGAGATGTGTGGCTTAGGGTGGCAATTCTTGGGTTTTATATTTATGGCATAATTGCTTTCTAATGGACGGGCAGATAATCGACTCTCAACTGTCCGTTGCCGCATGCTTTTTCACGCCCCGTTTAAAGGACCATTTGATATGGGCCGTGTAGATGTATCCGAATATTAAATTACAACATCATGAATGTTGTTTCAGATACGAGTTCTTCAACGACCTGTACCACCGGTTCCTGTCGACGCCCAAGGTGGAGATGAAGTGCATGTGCTTGCAAGCCATGAGCATCGTCTACGGCCGCTACTACGAGGACATCGGGCCCTTCGCGGATACCAAATATATTGTACAGATGTTAGATAGGGTAATTTAACTTTGCCTCTCTCTAACCTAAACAATTTTAAGGTAAACGGAAATCTTGCCGATGTGTTCCGAACAAATGCCTAGCCATACAGCCTTCGCGGGCCACAGCAGAAGGGTAAACCCAAGAAGCGCTTGCTTGATTTCATCACCGAGGATATGCGCGCCCTCTAGGGATGCCGGCAACCATCCAAACTAGATTAAGCAAGAAAGCGACACAGCCTTCGGATTCAACCATGAATAACGCTCTGATGATAATTATGATGTTACGACTAGGAGATCGAACTTTCGTACATTTTTTAATTTTTTCTGTATAACTAGTGCATTTGCCGAAATTCCAAATGTATGGACATGCCCTATGTACGACATTCGTTCGCAAATTAGGAACTGAACTTTTCTAATTTTGGATATAATGTATTGCTTCACAGACATGCGATAGAATGGAAAGAGATAGACTAGTACAATTCGTCGCGAAATTAATTCTTCACAGAAGAAATGTCAGCGAGATTTTAGAATGGAATGGTATTAGGTAAGTTAGTTATATATAGCTTAAAAATTAAGATAAAATGTCATATTAATCTGTTTTCACACAACACTTTACTGTGCAATAAAGAATAAATAAATAATTGTTAGAGGACAAAATCGAACACTGAAAACTGCCCTATTGTTTTCGTAGATAATGGACAGCACTAGCGCTGTCTGACAGTTGACAGCTATGTCGAGTTGTAGGGACAATATTTTAATTTAGCTTTCATGTGCCTGATAAATTCGGAATATATTAAGGGAGTCCTTATATTTTCCAGAATTTTGGTGGATTTAATGACTTTGGCACACCTGCACACTTCGCGAGCCACGGTCCCTGCTCAGAGCAACGTGATCGAAGGCCCGTCGCAGCAGCAGGGCGGCGGCGACCGCGAGTGGTACTACAACCTCGAGCAGGGCGACAAGGTGCAGCGGATGGGCCCCGTCAGCTTCCAGCAGGTATGCAGCTATCTACCTCAGACATATAAACAACTTCCGGCGGCAGAACCCTTTTAAATCCCTCGGATCTTCGGTGTCTGCAACGGGGATGCAGACACCGGTGTGCGATGCCAAGTTATCCCGCTAAACCCCACGGTGACCCACCATCGCCGCCAAGCCCAGGGGAGTCTGGATCCTCAGGAAGGGACTACCGCGGCTCCCCCGGTAAGACGGTGTGCCGCACAGCGGCCTAAATTTAGTTCTGTTTACGTATTCACTAGTGTTCTTTGTCAACAGTTAAAAGACCTATACAAGAGCGGCGAGATCAACAACAAGACGAAATGCTGGGCGAACAGCATGGAGGGCTGGCGAGCGGTGGGCAGCGTGCCGCAGCTGAAGTGGACGCTGGCGGCGCGCGGCACGCCGGTGCTCGACGAGAGCGCGCTCGCCGCCACCATACTCGACCTGCTCATCACCTGCGCGCGCTACTACCCCAGCAGGTCAGTGCCGCAGCTGAAGTGGACGCTGGCGGCGTGCTCGACCTTAGAGCCTTGGTGCATCCACTGCTGAACATCTACCTCCTTAGTTTCCATGTTTCTTTTTATCCCGGGCTTCCATCTAGGCACTGATAGTACGTCTTTTAAGGTCATCACCGAATATCATAAATACATAAAGTTATTTTTACAGAGACGAAGAAGACGCTGTGATAAGACCGCTGCCGAAAGTGAAGCGATTGCTGTCGGAGCCGGCGTGTCTCGCGCACGTAGTCCAGTTGCTACTTACCTTCGACCCCATTCTTGTTGAGAAGGTTAGTTATGAACACCGACGTTGCTGCTATTAGTAGTACAAGGATAGACTTAGGTCTATCCTCTAAATTTTATAGATAGTAATCACTACGTAATGTATTAAACAGCGTTTTAATATATAGCAAGTTGTGTATACTTGAACGTGATGATATATTTTGGCTTGTACCTACTTATGTTGTAAATAATAGAAAGTAATTACTGTAACTACGAGGGCGTCCAGGAGGGCGGTTCGTGTAGCTGAATATTGGGCGGAACTCGTTTAGATTGCCATCAACACGATAAGAAGAAGAAGACTGTAACTACCATTGAATTATAATTAACAAATTAATAACAGATATGATCTTGCTCAGAAAGCACTTTCATATGTATATTTCTCATTTAATGTTGAAATTTTACCTGGCTCCAAAACACAGGTTGCGACGCTCCTCTACGAGGTGATGCAGGACAACCCGGAGATCTCCAAGCTGTACCTGACGGGCGTGTTCTACTTCATGCTGCTGTACACCGGCTCCAACCTGCTGCCCATCGCGCGGTTCCTGCGCCTCACGCACATGAAGCAGGCTTTTAGGGCCGATCAGGTGAGCGCAACAGGCTATGTAAACTACTAGGTATCTTGCTCTATGTGAGAAAACATTGAGCTAAGACAGCTTATACAAAATGCAATTGAAAAATGTTAGTTTTAGTTCGCAAATTAACAAAAAATTTAAATTATTTTGTTTTGCGAACGTTTTTTTTTTCAAGGCTTAGTAAAAGTGTACATTGAACTTACGCTCGACCGAAGTTCGGCTGTACGCTATTATGCGACGTATTTTCGGCATAGTCTGTTTAGACACTAATTACATCTGTATTGCCGGCAGACGAACTCGGACATAATGCAGCGGTCGATCCTGGGCCAGCTGCTGCCCGAGGCGATGGTGTGTTACCTGGAGAACCACGGCGCGGAGAAGTTCGCGCAGATCTTCCTCGGCGAGTGGGACACGCCGGAGGCCATATGGAACTCGGAGATGAGGTGAGTTTAGTTAGGGGCTGTCCATTATAAACAGGTACCTATATTTTTTTTAAACTTTAAACAAAAAACCTATAATATCTTGGTACACCCACCTAATGGTTTCCTTAGTATTTATGTAGCTTTTCGCGTCATCGGCCGGCTGCGACATTTTCCATTCTGTATATGGTATTTGATGCGGCATTTGACGCAGCGCTCAATGTGCGTCGCATTGCAAATGGAAAGCGCAAATATCCTTAAGAGCCATATCAGATCTCAGCTGTGATTTTACGTACAATGATCAAATTTGCGTTCACAATCAGAAAAATAATTCTATGATCAATTCTGACTTATAGAAGGTTTTTTTGGTCAAACGAACGAGCGTGTTGGTCGCGCTAAGCGCTGACATGCACAGGTTTATGTCAATGACCTCTGTTCGCAATCGGATCACTTCATTTCGGATTCGATCCCGCGTAGATCTTATGTTAAAAAAAAAGTTAAAAAATATTTAAGAGAGGTAGGGCATAGCGAATCTTGGCTCGAATTGAGCCGCCCGTCCGGCGAAGGACCTCCACCCTATAGAATACCGCAGTCAAATGACCTCTGGGTCGTGTTTCTGCCGGTGAGTAGGGTTTCCGGAGCTCGTGGGGGGTTAGGGTTGGGCTGGCATGGCGGTGACAACTGACAAGTAACTGACCAGTTACTTGCCCGTTGTCACAGCGACTTGGGCTTCTCTTTCGCTTTCCATCAGGCGTAGGGAAGCCATTATGTCGAGCCACAATAAAAAAAAATATTTCCCCAACTTTTTTTTCTTTGTCACCAGACGCATCCTAATAATGAAGGTGGCGGCGCACATCGGCGAGTTCACGCCGCGGCTGCGCGCGCACGTGGCGGCGCGCTACCCGTACCTGGCCGTGCCCGCCGTGCGCTACCCGCACCTCGAGCGCGAGCTGTTCTGCAACGTGTTCTACCTGCGCCACCTGTGCGACGCGCACCGCTTTCCGGACTGGCCGATACCCGACCCGGTGAGCATCTTGATAATTTATGGTTCTCAGATCGTCTGTATAATGTGAACTACCGGACAGATCCGGTTTCCCCCGGATTTGTCCTAGTTTGAAGGGCGTCCTGGGTCCGTCCGGCCGGGCTTTGAAAAGTGTCCGGGTAAAATCCGGACATTCTTGAATTCGAAACTCAAATTCTTATAGATAAGCGATAAGCCCCCAATTAAGAAGGCACGGCAAAATAATAAGAAATGAATGAAAAAATTCTGAAATGTCCGGGGAAAAAACCATATTTCGCCCAAATGTCCGGAATTTTTACCGATGTTATCCGGCGCCGGCAATTTAGGTAATGGCAACCCTATGCGAGACAGTTCTTTTTTATACCACTAAGGTGAATAAGGTGACAAAATGGCTGCTGGCCCGCCCGATGGTAACTGTATGAACGCCTGCACAGACCTGAGCATCGCATGCACTTTGTAATTTGTTGTCTATATGAAAATAGCGTTAGGGTCTGTCTTATCTAAAGGCTACGAGTTGTTGATTAACCGCGTTAGATTACGGCCGGCTATGTGTAATGTATCATGCATGATAAATGCAATCTTGCTGCTTCATGTCCCCTTCTTTTAATGTATCGCAACTCTGTTAACAACTCAAATCGAAAGTTGTTTGAGCTGTTTACAGTTTTATGAGATTATGTAGTTTTATAAATCATGGCGAAGAATGTACTGAGCCAAAACGAGCTTACGTATTCGGGTCCAGATTGAAGAACAATTACATTTTTTTAAATATTATTTTCCTTCAGGTCTGCCTGCTAAAAGACGTGCTAGAAGCGTGGCGTCGTGAAGTTGAGAAGAAGCCTCCGTCGATGACCGCCAGCGAGGCGTACTCCGCGCTGGGCCTCAGCGGCAGCCAGTACGACGAGGCGGCCGTCCGCAAAGCCTACTACAGATTGGCTCAGCAATACCATCCGGATAAGAACCCGGAGGGACGGGTGAGTGGAGAATTTGATAGTAGATTTGTTGAAAAATATACCTTATTTACTGAAGTTAGAGCCGAAATTGCGGGCGCCTGAAGGCGTGTCAGGTAGATGCTTCGTCGTACTGGCTTCGGTCGAGGACTAGCCATCGACCGAAACCAGTACGACTTAGCGGCCACGTCCAAAGCGTTCCAAGCCATCCTCACCTGCCCCTGGTGCATCCTGCTGAACAACAATCGTGGCTCTGGCAAACCGACTGGTCGCGGTAAAACCATCCGTCACCGGAGCAAAAAGCTACGCCCTGCGATCGCCAACCCGCCTGCCCAGCGTGGCGATTATGGGTATATCCTCCAGAAGTTTGCCCTAGGTGGCTAACAGCTGGAGAGGCTTATGTCCAGCAGTGGACTGCAATAGGCTGATGATGATGATGATGATAATTTTGTCTTTGACCATTGTAGCAGTTTGTATATATCAGCCATGAAATCGAAAAGGATGTTTTGGCACGTGGGTGACGTTGTCATAAGGGCGTTGGCGTGAAACAAAAATGTCAAAAATCAACGTCAAAAGTGACATTTTGTATGAGAGCAGGCGTTAGTTCCCATTTCATTCTTCGGCCAAAACATCATCATTGATCTTTAAACGCAACGATTTCCTTAGGATCGTTTCGAAGCCGTGAACCAAGCGTACGAGTTCCTGTGCAGCCGCAACGTGTGGACCGGCGACGGGCCCAACGCCAACAACATCGTGCTCATACTGCGCACGCAGACGATACTCTTCAGGAGGTACTCCGACGGTGAGTGCTGTCAATAGATAGCGGACCTGGATTTGGATAATGATGCATACTCTAATTGAGTATGTGTCGATTTTGATACCCCATCACTACAAAGTTGATTGCCAAAGTGTTAAATCTCTTTGGAATCCCCTCATTGTAATAGAATCAAAGACATTTTTGCAAAGTGACAGTTATTAACCCTAGGGGTGAGAGCCTTCCGCTCCCCCAACAGTCCGATGATGATGACAAGGCCGGACTGGCCATCATCGTAGTCATTTAGAAAAAAAAATCAGTTATTAACTGACTTCATAACACCAAATAGCTCTGAGAATATTTTCTAAAATGTCGCCCCAGTTGCAGTTGCCTTTCTTTCACGGTAAAACGGAGTGACGAATTGAGGTGATTTTTTAAATGGAGATAGTTGAAGAGATGGAGAGTAACATAGGCTACTGTTTGCCCCTTTCTAAACCCCCACTTCCCTATGGGGGGTGGAAGTTTGTATGGAGCAATCACCCCGAATTTAACACGAACGAAGCCGCGGGCAAAAGCTAGTAGTATTATAAGTACAAGACGTGTGCCCCTGTTCCGTAGTGCTGGCGCCGTACAAGTACGCCGGGTACCCGCAGCTGCTGCGCACGGCGCGGCTGGAGGCGGAGGCGGAGCAGCTGTTCGCGGCAGGAGACGCGCCCGCGCTGCTGCCCGCCGCCTGCGAGTTGGCGCACGCCACCGTCGCCTGCTCCGCGCTCAACGCCGAGGAGCTGCGCCGCGAGGGCGGCCTGCAGGTACCTACCCGCCGCACTACAGCACGCCACCGTCGCCTGCTCCGCGCTCAACGCCGAGGAGCTGCCTGCAGGTACCTACCCGCCGCACTACAGCACGCCACCGTCGCCTGCTCCGCGCTCAACGCCGAGGAGCTGCCTGCAGGTACCTACCCGCCGCACTACAGCACGCCACCGTCGCCTGCTCCGCGCTCAACGCCGAGGAGCTGCCTGCAGGTACCTACCCGCCGCACTACAGCACGCCACCGTCGCCTGCTCCGCGCTCAACGCCGAGGAGCTGCCTGCAGGTACCTACCCGCCGCACTACAGCACGCCACCGTCGCCTGCTCCGCGCTCAACGCCGAGGAGCTGCCTGCAGGTACCTACCCGCCGCACTACAGCACGCCACCGTCGCCTGCTCCGCGCTCAACGCCGCTCAAACTAGGCCGAAGCTCGTACTATGGGCACTGGACAACTGATTCACTTACTTAAATACATACTTTTTCTTTTTGTAAATAAATACATATTATACATAAAAACACACCCAGACCAATACAAACAGACATGTTCATGAACACAAATGTATGTACTGTGCGGTAATCAAAACCTTTGCTCAGAAGGCAGAGGTCGAGCCAGGATGCCATCGACACGAGAAGAAAAAGAAGTACGTTTGATACTACGTACGTAACTACTAGTACGTTGAAGAGTTTATTCTTGAACTAAATGGGTGGTGTTACTTTTTATAATAGACAGTCTGTCGCCAACTCCCGCCTTTCATTGGCGTCTCACTAAACTAAGGCTTGTATCGCAGGTGTTGCACGAGGCGATGTCCCGCTGCGTGCCCGTGCTGTCGGAGTGCAGCAAGCCGGGCGACATCAGCGCGGCGGTGTGCGCGCACTGCGCTCGCTGCTTCGCGGTCGCGGCCGGGTTCGAGGCCTGCCGCGAAGTCTGCGCGGAGATGCCGCAGCTGTGCGACGATCTGGTGCCGCTGTTGAGGAGGCCGGTGAGACGCTTTACTGATATCGCACTCTCAGAGGAAAAAAAGCATAAGACAAAAATGAAAAATTTTCAGTACGCCCAAAAAATTTATTGACTTTTTTTTTTTTATGCGAGAGGCGGCAGACGAGCAAGTGTGATACCTGATGGTAAGCAGTCGACACCGCCCATGGACACCCACAGCTCTAACCGAGTGACATAACTACGTTAAAATTTTTGTCTGTCTGTATGTTCGTTATAGAAACAAAGTTAATAATACAAAGTTTCATCATACTGGTATTATTCATCATACTTCTGGGCAGGTTATAGTATACTTTTCATCACGCTACAATCAATAGGAGCAGAGGAGTGATAGGAAGTGTTGGGAAAACGGGAGAAATTTGTATCTGTATGTTTAATGGATGTTAATGCTGTTTTCACCAGTGTATTGCTAGAAGTCTAACTTAAAATTTAGGTACCATTTTATGAAAGTCCGTTATTTTTGAAACCCGATATCCACACGACGCCGCCGGCACAGCTAGTTTTACAATAAAAATGCATAAATTTATTTTGATTTATGTAATCTTTTTTTATGTAAATAGCATAATATAGGCGGGCTACTTTATTACCTTTTGAAACTTAGAGGTGAGAGCCTTCCGCTCCCCCAACAGTCCGGTGATGATGCCAAGGCTACCCTGGCCATCATCGTAGTCATTTGCAATAAAAGGATTCCCTCGATGTATAAATAAATAATAAATATCAGACAACATCACATACATTGCTCCGACCCCAAAGTAAGTAGCTTAAGCACTTGTGTTATGGGTATCAGAACAACGAAGGTACCACAAATAAATACTTAAATACAAATATAAACACCCAGTATCAGTAACAAAACAATGTATTATATCTCTATGTCAGCACCTGGGCGACACGGCGTGCGCGGGCGCAGAGGCGGTGGCGGCGCTGGCGGCGGACGCGTCGTGTCGCGCGCGCCTGGCCAGAGCCGGCGCGCTGCACGCGTTACTGCCCGCTGTTCTGCAGTACGACTACACGCTCACCGAGTCGGGCGTCGAGTCCGAGGCGCACGCCAACAAGCAGGTACCGCCCGTATACCTAATGAGGGCTACCGTTTTTGTGTTCACCAGAGGGCGCCACTGTATAGTGAGGTCCTCGGGCATTAAGGTTTGTTTTGTACATGTGATGACTGTTTGTTCGATAAAATAAAATTAAACCGACTTTTAAAAAAACACAAAGGACCAAAACTAAAAAGTGATAAATAACGTAAGTAATTCTATACTTAATACATATTATATGTATAACTATAATTATTTTAATATTACAATTATCAGTTATTTTTGGAATCGTTGCCAGCCTCAAGGTACCTAACGTAGACTGTTGTTGTAAGACGCGCGGCCGGCAAATCCACACGACCATATACACCGTTGGCTGGCACCGACTTCAATAAACTTTACACCTCATTTTCTCGGTTCCGCTTTAAGGCGCAGATAATCATTGAGCCGTGTCTCATATTTTTTTCAAAGTTAATGCCGGCTGTGCCAAAATTGCACAAAAATATTTAATTTTCCGAAATTAACTCGTTTATCCCACGTAACCAATGTAATTTGACATTTTGGAGACCTCATGCTACACTAGCACCTCTGGTGGCGAATTCACACGCGATAGCCCTCATTACCCAAGACGAACCAGGCTGGGTTACATAGCGCTATCTAGTGCCAAAACTAAGCTTAAGTTTGTAAATCAACAGCTCATGCTTACCCCACCGAGAGGCTCGAGCCTACCCTAAATAAAGGCGATGAGACATTAGTCCACCACGCTGACCAAGTGCGAGTTGGTTGTCTTCACGCAACCTTAGAATTTCTTCACATCTGCGCATATTGCCACACGATGTTTTTCTTCACTACATTAGCGTCGAATATACCTACGTAAAAACGACCACTTATGCACGCAAATAGTACCCATTTGCTATAAAATGTTTGCGTGCGATATTTTCAGTGTACACCTGCTATAAACGAAATACCACTATTCTCTGCTTTGTTGATTTTAAATCTTAACATAACGCAATCAGATCTTCATTTAAGAAAATAAAAAGGTATATTCATACATGCCATTTTGGGAAAGCGATAAATACAGCTGAAAGTGCGATGATAATAAACTACAAAAATGCTAGCCCTAGTATTAATTCCATTTACTTAGATGAAAACACCAGAAGAAGCTATTATGTAATAACCTAATAAAAATACGTTTGTTACAGGAAATTGCCAACCAATTGGCGAAGCAATGCGTGGTCGCCCTGGCGGCTATGTACGGGCCGCACGAGCCGCCGACGGAGGCCGACCGGCGCATACAGGCCGCGCTGCACACGCTGCTCACGCCGCACTTGTGCCGGCGGCTTGCCGAGCCGGACCAGCATGAGGTCGGTGACACCATATGGCCGACTGATAGTAAGGCATTGTGTGGGGTGACTAGCTGTCGAAGAAGGTCGACAAGAACAGGAAAACAGCCTCTGCCCGTCCACTGCTTAACGTAGGCCTCCGTCAATTCACGCCACATTTCTCTATCCCGGGCCTCTATCCCGGAAGAACTTCTGGCAGTTGCTAGATGGGATCTAGCAACTGCCAGAAGTTCTTCTAAGGTCATCCGCCCAGCGGGTTGCGGGGCGTCCTATACGACGTTTCCGTAAACGCGGTGTCAACTCCAAGATTCGTCTGCCCCACCTATTTGCAGACATGATCCGCCCACTGCCACTTCAGCGCATTTCTATTTGCTATGTACTAAATAAAAATAATACCTACGTTTGTTTATATTCCAGCTCTTGAAAACTCTCACATCCAACTGGAGAACGCCTTACCTGGTCTGGGACAACAGCACACGCGCCGAGCTACAAGACGTGCTGCGCAACACCCGCCTCAGCGACGAGGAGGACGCGCCGCTGGTGGAGCCGCTGGTGTACTCCGCGCACGAGGGCCTGGCGGCCGTCGGCGGCGTCTACATACACATATACAACGAGCAGCCCGAGTTCGCTATCGAGGTACGTCAGTGTATGACAACACCCGCCTCAGCGACGAGGAGGACGCGCCGCTGGTGGAGCCGCTGGTGTACTCCGCGCACGAGGGCCTGGCGGCCGTCGGCGGCGTCTACATACACATATACAACGAGCAGCCCGAGTTCGCTATCGAGGTACGTCAGTGTATGACAACACCCGCCTCAGCGACGAGGAGGACGCGCCGCTGGTGGAGCCGCTGGTGTACTCCGCGCACGAGGGCCTGGCGGCCGTCGGCGGCGTCTACATACACATATACAACGAGCAGCCCGAGTTCGCTATCGAGGTACGTCAGTGTATGACAACACCCGCCTCAGCGACGAGGAGGACGCGCCGCTGGTGGAGCCGCTGGTGTACTCCGCGCACGAGGGCCTGGCGGCCGTCGGCGGCGTCTACATACACATATACAACGAGCAGCCCGAGTTCGCTATCGAGGTACGTCAGTGTATGACAACACCCGCCTCAGCGACGAGGAGGACGCGCCGCTGGTGGAGCCGCTGGTGTACTCCGCGCACGAGGGCCTGGCGGCCGTCGGCGGCGTCTACATACACATATACAACGAGCAGCCCGAGTTCGCTATCGAGGTACGTCAGTTCGCTGTAGAGGTGCGTCTGTTCGCTATCGAGGTTGTAGAGGTGCGTATGTCTGCCCGTCACGCATGACGCGGCTTAACGACTTGGAAACCTTGTCGCTTGTGACCCGAGGTTACATAAGATTTTTATCCTGTTGTCGCTTGGGACCTCTTTTTCGCTTGCGACCTGTTGTCATTCCCGACCTGTTTTCGCGTGTGATCCTTGGTATCCTGTGACTCGTATTCTCTTGGGACTTGTTGACGATTTTGCCCTTTTGTCGCCTGTGACTTGTTGTTGCCTGACACAATGTGGTCACTTGAGGGCAGCTGTTCCTTCCGACCCGCTCTAGCATACAACTGTTCCATTGCGTTCATGTACCCTCTCTATCAATGAGGAAACCACGTTCAATTTATTACATTGTTCTACTTCCCAGAACCCCCAGCAGTTCATTCTGGATCTTCTGAAGTTCGTTCAAGAGCAGATCCTGCTGACCATGACCGCCGAGAGGGTGGAGCACCTCACGCTCGCCCTCAGCGCCGTCGCCAATGTTATCATCAAGAATCCGGGTGAGTTTGTTTTGCATTTTAATGGCCTAGCCAAAATATATATAACTAAGGGGCTGCGCAGACGACAGACTTTTTGTGCGATAGAGTTTGCGTCTGAGACATTTAAAAAGAGCATCTAGGTCCCTACAGTTCTGCCGACAGAATGATCGAAGATGTGCGTTGAGTCTGTGAAATATCCGCGACAGATTTTTGCGCGCCGTGTGCGTTATTGCATATAATTGCACCACAGACTAAAAAGTGCGTCACGGATAGTCTGTCGTCTGCGCTGCCCCTAACTATCTTGTTTTTCTAAAGAGTTACATAAGTACTGAGTATTGAAATAATATAAAAAAGTGTGATGTGCAGAAGTATTACTAGTGAATCTATCTGCAGGAATAAACTACCTATTTTTTTTTCATATCATCATCACCAGCCAAAAGCAATAGGCTGGTGATGATGATGTGAAACTGTTGGATATAAGCCTCTACATCTTTGCCCAAAGCTTTTGTAATGCTGTCACGGCATGCTTAAATTTTATTCTCCTCTTAATGGCAGGCGTCGAGATCCAGTGCATCGGCCAGTTCGGGCTGATCTTCGGCCTGCTGTCGGCGCGGTCGCAGCCGCGCCTCCAGTCGGCAGCGCTACAGGCGGTGCGCGCGGCGGCGGGCAGCCGCGAGTGCGTGGAGGACGTCGCGGCCAGCGGCGTGCTGGGCCACCTGGTCGCTCTGCTGCCGCCCGCCGGCCTCGCGCGAGTGCCCGGCCACGATGGGGCGCCGGATGTACAGGACGTGCTGGCTGCCTTGTCGGCGCTGCTCGCCAATACTGCGCTGGTTAAGGAGGCGCTCGCCAAAGGTCAGTGGTCACTGTAGCCTCTACTCAGTTAGTGGAACGCGGAGCACGCCTCAGCCACCCACCTACAGATCTAACTCATCATTTATCATCTTCTAAATCGCACTTACATATCATTCTGAATCCCTTTTTAATCACGTTTTTCGAATGGCTAACTGTATGAAAAAATTTATAAATTTTTCATGTTTACGTGTATGTACATTTGGTGTTTATACTACTATAACTGACGGAGGGTAATGTTGTACGTTCGCAGGTGCTGTGATATATTTATTAGATCTGTTCTGCAATAGTAAGCTGCCGGAGACGCGGGAGACGGCCGTTGAGCTGCTCGCGCGCATGATGGCAGACAAGCTGCACGGGCCCAAGGTAAGAATATACCGTGCAATACTATACAGATATACTTATGTGTCTCTTTATTCATGCAACGTCTCCTATATTTGGGTACAAATAAAAAAACCAAAAAGTTTATTTGGGAACAAAAACACATAGTACATGATATTTGAGTATACTACCTTAAATTAAATTAGTTTCTGCCTTACCTAATAGTTGACTGTGCCTATGTGGCATTAACGTCTTTTGTACACTACCTTACTGTGCAATCAAGATTTAATAAATAAATAAAAATAATTGCGGTATTCGTATACTATGTTGCGATTTAACGCGCATTTTTCGCCAACCAAAGACCAAGGGGTGGCCAACTTGATTAAACTAAAGATCTAGTTCTTTACTGACGAAACTACTATTGATACTAATTTCAGGAACTACATTAAATTTATATATTTTTGTCTTGCCATAATTGACTGTACTAATAGCAACCCTTGCTTTAGACAACATGTTCCAAACATTACGTAGGTACATTTACACTAATATTATAAATTTCGTATAATATTATGTTTTTCCGTAATGTCTGTGTTTTGTGTAATAAAGAGTATCTATCTATGAAGACCACGTCGTGAAACGGGCCTTAGCGTTGCCAGATATGAGAAAAGGTAGAGGACGCTTATTAGCCACCTAATGGTCCACAGTGACCAAGGACTTAGGCCCAACACACGCGCGCGCGCCATTCGCGCTTTGACGCTCAGCTGGAATTAAATGGATTCGCGAGTCATGACGCGCCGCGTGTCGCTTCGATTCTGCGCCACTGTGAGTTGGCCCTTAGAGCGTGCCCAAACAAATGTCTCGACAACCAAGGACAGAGCATCCTGGCGCCGCAGAACCAGGAGAGCTGATCCCCAAATAATGGGAAGTGGCTAGGACAAAGGAGATTATACATTTCGTATAAGGTACCGTTTGCACGACCTTGCCCCTCTTCAGAATAGCACACTTCCTCTACCTGAAGGTTGTCTGAAGGAGATCGCTTACTAGCGATAAGACCGCCTGAATTGTACCACTAGTTGATTGTAATACCTTGTCTATAAATGTTTGTTTTTGTGCAATAAAGAATATCTATCTAAGGTAATAAATGTAGCTGACGAGCTATAATAAGGGTCGTCTTTGTTCTACACTATGGACTATATGGCCGATTTATGCGTGTGGTACTATGCTAATATGACTCAAATCCCGTCGTTTTAACTATTGCGTGCCATTGTTTTACCGCTTGTATGGTGACCATGTCCTTAGGTGCGTCTGACGATCTCCCGCTACGTGCCGGGCGTGTTCGCGGAGGCGATGCGCGAGGGCGGCGCGGCGGCGGCCGCGCACATGTTCGACGCGCCGCACGAGCACCCCGAGCTGGTCTGGAGCGACGACACGCGCCGCAGCGTCGCGCAGCATCTGGCCGACCTCAGGGACAGGTACAGTGTAACCAGCGGAAGCAGTCGACGCGCCGCACGAGCACCCCGAGCTGGTCTGGAGCGACGACACGCGCCGCAGCGTCGCGCAGCATCTCGCCGACCTCAGGGACAGGTATGGACTATGTCTTCAGATACGCGGGCAGATATCAGCATGGATATGGATGGAACTTTACGACTTTGGGAGATCATAAATTACGTCACAAGAATTTATTGACATTTTCGCCCCTCCCTCCTTGTCACAGCTGGTCACTTTTGTAGGACTCCTTTCTTTCGTGTATGTCACACTCCATGTACCCCTTCCGGGGGGGAGGTCCATAAGTGTGATTTGGAGTTAATTGGTGATCTATGCGACGATAACGCGATTTCACATGAATCAAGAGTATGGACGTCATCCATCATCAGCCTATCACAGTCAACTGCTGGACATAGGCCACTCCAGTCGTTTGCTGCTTTGGTCAAACACCTGGAGGCTTTATCCATAATGGCCACGCTAGGCAGACGAGTTGGCGATAGCAGTACGTAGTTTCTCGCTCCGGTGACGTTAGCGACTTATTATGGACAATAAGCTTTATATTAGAACTCCTAGTTTGGAGCCCATTAGTTTTATCATGTAAATGTGTCTTTTGGAAATATTTTTTATATTATGTATGTATGTATGTATTTTACAGACATCAATCCAGTCAACTACGCGACGCGAACGCCGTGTTCGAAGACCGCGAGACGCTCGAGCGGGCGTCGGCGGGCGAGGAGGCGTGGGCGCCGCCCGGCGAGGTGGTGGTGGGCGGCGTGTACCTCAAGCTGTACCTGCAGAACCCGCACTGGAGCCTGCGCAGCCCCAAGCGCTTCCTGCAGGAGCTGCTCACCGAGACGCTGTCGGCGCTCGCCAAGGACTCCTCGGAGGTGAGGCGCACTGTGGTGGCACTAAGAGCTAGATGAATTGAGAATATACTGTAGTGTTTTTATGGAAATGCAATGTGCATTAGCAACTTATTTACCCCATTTACAGGATTAACTCGATTTACGGATTACAGTGTATAATGTGTGATGTGGACTGCTTACAAATATCATTCTCAGTACAACAATTTTATTTTGTAATATTTTAAAAAATCTTAAGAGATTAGACCATGGAAATAAATTTAGGTATAAACTTAGTAAGTTTTTACTTTAATTCTGCTGCCTCGTTCTGCTCCGGACAAGCGGCCTTATTCGTTAACGTTTGTGATCGTCATGCAGGGCAGCAGAGGGTCGGTGTGCGCAGCGGCACTGGCGGCCCTGGTGCGCGCCAAGCCGACGCTGGGCGACGCCTGCGCCGCCCTCGGCGAGCTGCCCCGCCTCGCGCGACTGCTGCCCGCCTGCCCCGAGCACGCCGTGCCCGTGCTGGCCGCCCTCGTGCACACGCAGGTATAGTGACGAGCTGCCCCGCCTCGCGCGACTGCTGCCCGCCTGCCCCGAGCACGCCGTGCCCGTGCTGGCCGCCCTCGTGCACACGCAGGTATAGTGACGAGCTGCCCCGCCTCGCGCGACTGCTGCCCGCCTGCCCCGAGCACGCCGTGCCCGTGCTGGCCGCCCTCGTGCACACGCAGGTATAGCTAAATGGTTTGGTCCTCGCCTGCGTGGTACAGATCGTGAGACAGATCGGATTGAAATAGTAATGGAACTGGGTTTGGGATATGGACTGAGACAAGCCTATCCCCAGTCCCTGTTACTATCTCGGTACCTATCACTATCTTTATCTTTCATAATACATGTCGCAGAATGGAATTATTTTCGATGTTAACGCCATCTGTTGCGTTGGCTGGGTACCATATTTGACAATTCGAATGTGAGTTATCGCTTGGGGCGCCACCTGTGGGCGCCATCTACAAAACTGTCATTCAGTGAGTATCGGATACAATTTATTCGATTATCGTTTCTGAACGGACCGCCACTCCTTAAGTCAGTAGTTCGGGCAATGTCAGTGTCAGTTGATTGTGACAGTTGTCAGTCAACCAGATTTTCACTTGATGTTCGAGAGCCGACCGCGCCGCATGTGCGCACTGACTTATTTTTAATTATAAAAATACGCAATGGCGGACGACGAGGAATTAAATCCGTCTCAATCCGTCAAAGCAGCGGTGGGATCGGAACAACATACCTCTAATACGATCCCCCGGCCCCCATCTACCTCCAACGAGACATATTTCCGCGATTCACCTAGTGAAAATCAGTGCATCCATGATGAACAATCTGCATCGCGTGAAAACGAAAATAGTTCACAACCCAGTAGTGCCGATGTTTTCCATCCGTCTTCCGCGATGTGGGCATCGTTTTCTTTTTTGTGGTGGGCCTCTAAATCCTACCCCCTGTGTAATTCATGGAACGAAGCGAAGGAGCGTTTGTCCCGGCAATTTGCTGCGACGAAAATGTTTCATGATATCTTCCGTGACCTGGTGCAGTACACAAGCGACTGCGCTTCGAGCTACGTTGACGTACAAGCTGCTATGATCGACCGACTGGAGACTGGCTGGCCCGAGAAGAATAAATAGAGGTTGTTATGTCAGGTATCTCTGACAATCAGGTATGTTCCGATTTATTAAAAAATACCCCAGCTGACTTTGTAGCACTTGATAGACATCTTAGTACCTACCCTAGGATAAAAAGTTGTAAGCGTCTTTTGTCCCCTCACTTTTGTTTCTAGTGACGGCGTAAAGTAAATTCGAATGAACGTATTGTGTGTCATAATTGTGGCAAATTGGGGCACACTGAACAAGTCTGCTTCTCTAAGCAAAGGGACGAAAAATGTAAGAATGCGAGTGCTGCTAAGTCTGTTAACATGTGCATGCAATCGGAAGCGCCGCTTACCCATGTTGCTGGCTTTAAGCTGTAAGCGCTTGTTGATAGTGATTCGTATTGTTTGTTGTATCGAAAGCGGGTTGCTGACGAATTGACCGAACGCGAGATTTTGTTTTACACGTCTTACCGGCATTGGCTTCGCGTCCACGTTTTCTCTCTCTCGTATTACGTTCCCGATTGAGATTAACAGCGTGTGAGTTTCATTATTTTAGATTCTCATGCACAGCCTCATGACGTTATTATCGGCAGAGACGTCTGTGTTACGTCGCTTCATACGATGGTGTTTAGACTTGTTTGCGAGGTTCAAATGGATGTTTGTACTTCAGAAAGTACTGACTTTGGGAAAGTCGATACCGATTTAACTGATGTTGAAAATTTTAATCATTTGCGTTAAATTATACAAGGTTTTAATCGAAAATTATTTAACGTAAATTATCAGAGCAGTTAGTTACTTTAGGACAGTCCTTTATTTTTACTTCTTTAGGCATGGCGTACAGATTTTGTCACAAAGTTCTAACTTCATAGAGAATACCGCGTTCGTGACTCCAGACGGTTCTTACGAGTTTTCAAGATGCCTTTCAGATTATGTAGGGGTAATGCCTCCGCGGTTTATCTAAGGGCTAGATAAATAAAGGCAATAAAGTGCTAGGCGTGTTACGGGACGTTGTGGCTGCTGTGTACGTACATGGGCGATGTCTTCGTGTTTTTATAAAAACGAAAGTGGAAGCCTTTCAGCATTTGCAGAAGGTCTTGGGTGTACTCGCGACCGTTGATTCTCTTTTTGATTGGACTGAATGTAACTTCCTTGGGGCATCCGTGGCATACCTGGGATACATCATTTCGGACGGTGTGATGCAGCCCAACCCTGGAAGGGTTGAAGCTCTTCTTGGCGCGCCTTTACCGACGAATGTCGAAGGACTGATGACCGATTCATCGGCCTTGCAGAGTATTTTAGGTATTCTTAGGGCATTCTTGCAGGTACGCACTTAGGCAATAGGATGCCATGTGGAAATGTCGTCATGGTGTCTCATTGTGATTGGACACCTGACATCAGCACCATTACTAACTGTTTGCGATCCTGACCGAGACATTGAGCTGCATACGGGCGCTGGCTTGCTGGGCTGTCAGCTCGCTGGGCTGTGGAGCGGTTCTTTTACAGAGGTACGAAAGTCGGCTCAAAGTCGTTGAGCGCCACAGCCGAGGATTTGCTAACGTGGAGGGCCACAACCGTGGCTGTGAGCTGGAGACCTTGGCAGTCTTTTGGGCTTTGAAGCATTTCAGGCACTGTCTATTGGGTCGGCGTGGTGAAAGTTTGTGGCCATTGGCTAATGGGATTATCGGCGATCGAGCACGTCTTTTGCGGGAGCGGAATTCCGGGATCTGTGTTAAGCTTGGTCTGTCGAATTTCACGAAATTGCTAGCGGTGTTAGGCGTGCGAACCAACGCGTCAATTTATGTCCTTTCTTACGAGTTGCTTTACAATAGCTGAAATTCACTTTTTAAGTGAGATCCAACTAGCACTAAATTGTTCGGTGTCTAAAAGTACAAGGAAAAGCTCGCTGCAATTGTTGATGGGCCGCAACAAGAGCCCACTCCGAATAAATTACCTTTTTATGGAGAAAATTTTGACCTTTTCGAGATTAGGCACGAAGCTAAGAACAGGATGGACGAGCAGGCCCGAGTCAATACGGTCCGCTTTGGCGAAGGTGCGTCCATTGTGTACAGTTAGTCCATTTGCTGTTGGTGATATTGTCTTTGTAGAGTAAAATCCTCTAATGAGTTAAGCGAAACATTCTCCATTCCATGCAAAGTCTTACCATGAGATATGCGAGAATACGAGATACAGAGTGGAGCCAGTATCTGGAGAGTGTATTCGATGTACGTTTGCCGCGTTATTTTGTAATAACCACTGTTATTTAATTTTCTTTCTCATTTATTTGGATACTATTTACTGCAACGGAGATTAAGTGTTGTTTTCTTTTCTATTACATTGTGCCGTAATCAAACAAGTTTTTGTTATTTACACAAGGTTGTTTCTATTGTCTGTATTGAAAGCCTCGGGCTTCGTACAGTTGTATCGAACATTGGAAGCTCCGCGCTTCATGTGAACAAGTTTCCTGTTGCACATTGGAAGCTCCGCGCTTCATGTGATCAATGTGTGCTGTTGCACATTGGAAGCTCCGCGCTTCATGTGAACAACGTGTGCTGTTGCACATTGGAAGCTCCGCGCTTCATGTGAACAATGTGTCGTGTTGCACATTGGAAGCTCCGCGCTTCATGTGAACAACGTGTGCTGTTGCACATTGGAAGCTCCGCGCTTCATGTGAACAATCTGTGCTGTTGCACATTGGAAGCTCCGCGCTTCATGTGATCAATGTGTGCTGTTGCACATTGGAAGCTCCGCGCTTCATGTGAACAACGTGTGCTGTTGCACATTGGAAGCTCCGCGCTTCATGTGAACAATGTGTCGTGTTGCACATTGGAAGCTCCGCGCTTCATGTGAACAACGTGTGCTGTTGCACATTGGAAGCTCCGCGCTTCATGTGAACAATCTGTGCTGTTGCACATTGGAAGCTCCGCGCTTCATGTGAACAATGTGTGCTGTTGCACATTGGAAGCTCCGCGCTTCATGTGAACAATCTGTGCTGTTGCACATTGGAAGCTCCGCGCTTCATGTGAACAATCTGTGCTGTTGCACATTGGAAGCTCCGCGCTTCATGTGAACAATCTGTGCTGTTGCACATTGGAAGCTCCGCGCTTCATGTGAACAATCTGTGCTGTTGCACATTGGAAGCTCCGCGCTTCATGTGAACAATCTGTGCTGTTGCACATTGGAAGCTCCGCGCTTCATGTGAACAATCTGTGCTGTTGCACATTGGAAGCTCCGCGCTTCATGTGAACAATCTGTGCTGTTGCACATTGGAAGCTCCGCGCTTCATGTGAACAATCTGTGCTGTTGCACATTGGAAGCTCCGCGCTTCATGTGAACAATCTGTGCTGTTGCACATTGGAAGCTCCGCGCTTCATGTGAACAATCTGTGCTGTTGCACATTGGAAGCTCCGCGCTTCATGTGAACAATCTGTGCTGTTGCACATTGGAAGCTCCGCGCTTCATGTGAACAATCTGTGCTGTTGCACATTGGAAGCTCCGCGCTTCATGTGAACAATCTGTGCTGTTGCACATTGGAAGCTCCGCGCTTCGTGTGAACAATTTGTGCTGTTGCACATTGGAAGCTCCGCGCTTCATGTGAACAAGTGTCGTGTTGCACATTGGAAGCTCCGCGCTTCATGTGAACAATGTGTTGTTGCACATTGGAAGCTCCGCGCTTCATGTGAACAAGTGTCGTGTTGCACATTGGAAGCTCCGCGCTTCATGTGAATAATTTGTGGTGTTACACATTGGAAGCTCCGCGCTTCATGTGAATAATTTGTGGTGTTACACATTGGAAGCTCCGCGCTTCATGTGAACAATTTGTGGTGTTACACATTGGAAGCTCCGCGCTTCATGTGAACAAATTGTGGTGTTACACATTGGAATCTCCGCGCTTCATGTGAACAATTTGTGGTGTTACACATTGGAAGCTCCGCGCTTCATGTGAACAATTTGTGGTGTTACACATTGGAAGCTCTGCGCTTCATGTAAACTAGGTGTCGTGTTGTACATTGGAAGCCCCGAGCTTCATGTGAACATTGAGTCGTACAGTTGTACAATAGAAGCCCCGCGCTTCATAGGAAGAATGTGTCATGTTGTGCATTGGAAGCTCCGCGCTTCATGTGAACTACGAGTAATATTGTGTATTGGAAGTTCCGCGCTTCATGTGAACCAAGAGTTGTATTGTGCATTGGAAGCCCCGCGCTTCGTGTGAGTGCCGTTTAGCGCGTTTGCAACAATAACGCAACATGTGAGGCGTTGGAAGCTCCGCGCTTCACGCAGGTTTTCATTGAGAGGTTCGAGCTTTGTGCAGGTGACGCGGGTCGGATTTGGAAGCTCTGTGCTTCTAGTGAGTATGGTTTACAAAAGGACGAGTCGCGCGAGAACGCGCTGGTGTCAGAATGGCCGTGTCGCAGAATGGAATTATTTTCGATGTTAACGCCATCTGTTGCGTTGGCTGGGTACCATATTTGACAATTCGAATGTGAGTTATCGCTTGGGGCGCCACCTGTGGGCGCCATCTACAAAACTGTCATTCAGTGAGTATCGGATACAATTTATTCGATTATCGTTTCTGAACGGACCGCCACTCCTTAAGTCAGTAGTTCGGGCAATGTCAGTGTCAGTTGATTGTGACAGTTGTCAGTCAACCAGATTTTCACTTGATGTTCGAGAGCCGACCGCGCCGCATGTGCGCACTGACTTATTTTTAATTATAAAAATACGCAATGGCGGACGACGAGGAATTAAATCCGTCTCAATCCGTCAAATACATATCCTAATAATTAACTCCTAAAAATAAATACCCTGCCTTATTGAATTTCGTTCTTGAATAATCCTTATTCTACTAGCTATCTGATGTGGAATTTAGTTAACTGTTGATATAACTTACACTGCTATACAAAAAAAAATAAAAAATCTGCTGCAGGGATTTTGTTAATGATTTTTGTTAATACTCATATTAGACATACTTGCTGCATACTTAATTATTTTTGATTCACTCTGGTTATTGAGATAAACGGAACGTAAGAAATAATTGAAGAAAATCAAACTACTCTACTAAAATTGTGGTTCATTGATTTGTTTTCATTTGAGTTTGATATCTTTTCATGAATTTAGTTACAACAGGTTCACTTTATAGCTATCAGACCCTTAAGTTATCAGTTCTTATAGAATTTTTTGTGTAAAAGTGCATTTTCCCTTGCTAAAACATGAGTTTTCCACGTAAACCTTGTATCAACGATCCTAACAGTTTTTGCTTTATTTGTGGCAGTTTAGTTTACAAATGCAATGAAAAGAGATCACAGAGTTTGTAAAAAAAGCCTACAGATAATATTTCAGGATACCACTAGTGGAAAATATCAAATATTGGGTGCCAAACATCGTGCGTAGAATCTCTGCGTTACTAGAGCCAAGGAGGACGTAAAGGGTTACGATTTGGAGTGCCGATGATGGGGAATAAACCAAGTAATCATTTAAATGACTGTTACTTTTGTTTGTGTAGTAAATTTAAAAGGTATGAACCGGTACAAAAAACGTACACACGTACGCAAATACGTACACTGATAAAAGACACTGAGTTTGTAACCCACATGACACAGATTGAGTCTGAAGCATGGCTAAGCTTTGTTTTGGTAGTAAGAAACTTTTTGAGGAATCACAAAGCGCCGGAATATCAAGAACTGGTTGCAAAAATGCTACAAACAAAATTTTAACAGCGTAGGAGTTAACATGAACATAAAATTGCATTTCTTACACAGCCATTTGGACCGATTCCCGCATAACTTGGGTGATTACAGTGAGGAACAAGATGAAAAGTTCCATCAGGATATCAGGATAATGGAATAAACATATCAAGATCGATGGGACAGCCATATGGCTGACTATTGCTGGACCTTGAAAAGAGATTGTCCTGACAAAGTAAATATAAGAGAAAATCCCAAAGAAAAAGTTTTCCATGTTTTCATTTATTATTTTAGTTAAGAGCATCCCAAACTATTATTTTTGTGTATTTTTTGTAAAGATAAACACTCAAAATAATTATTAAATATTAATTGGTCAATTTATTGAGGCATTTTTAGGAAAAATGTTAGAAGCGTTTATCTCTAAAACTGGAGCCAATTTGACATTTCTGGTATTTTTCCCGTAATCAGCATACTCGTCTTATACAAAATCGACTTCAAAACTTCCTGCCGCAAAATGACTGTATAGCAGTGTTATCTTCGATGTAATCTTAAAAGTTACTAAAGTAATCTGCCTTCGATGTATTGTATCGGTTGTAGGTAGTAGTAACCTCTATATGTAATAGATTATATAATGTATGTATTGTTATTAAACATTTATACGTGTTCCTACAGTCTTGCGTGACGGCGCTCGCGCAGACGGACGTGATGTCGGGCCTCAAGACGGCGATCAAGTCGTGCCGCGAGGTGGTCGGCTGCGCGTGCGAGGCGCTCTCCACCATGTTCAACAGCCCGGCCAACACCGACCGGCTGGTGCACCAGGTCAGTGCCACGCCAGGCGTGACGTCACGCTGTCATACTGATCATACGGCTTCGTTGCGTGACGTCACGCAGACATGACTCACGGGAAGATTGGTCTCCAAATCCACGATAGTGATTCGAACTCTAAACTCTAAACACCCATGAAAGAGTATAATCCACTCCCAACATTACATATTATAATTGCATATTCAGTAAAAAATCGATTAATTTGTTTTATTTTGAATGGTAGCTACACACGCCACTGGCGCCATCAAAGATCGTTAGTGAACAGGCTCTACGCTGCGTTTGCGCAGTTGTTTATATATTATTAAGTTTTTTTTCTTTTTATGCAAGAGGCGGCAGACGTGCAAGTGTGATGCCTGATGGTAAGCAGTCGACACCGCCCATGGACACCCGCAACTCAGATCGAGTTCTGGGGTCGCTGCCGGCCTCTTAAATAGGAGTACGCTCGTTTCTTGAAGGCTCCCAAGTCGTAGCTGTTCGGAAAGACTGACGCAGAGTTATCTCTATAAAAATAAGTCGGGTTTTCCTCCCTAACGCTATAACTCCAGAACGCACGAACCGATTTCCACGGTTTTGCATTCGTTAGAAAGGTCTCGGGCTCCGTGAGGTTTATAGCAAAGAAAAAAAATTCAACAGCCATCTGGTGGCGAAACGGAGTTCGCCGGGTTTGCTAGTGTTATATATGTATTTAACTTGCAACTGTTTCTCCAGGCGATCGAGACGGACCTGATCGGCGAGCTGCTCCTGCTGCTGGAGACGCGTCTGGAGGGGCAGACGGCGGCGCGGCTGGTGAGCGCGCTGAAGGCGATGGGCCGCAACAACGCGCACGGCGAGCGGGTGCGCACGCTGCTGGCGGCCAGCCGCGTGTGGCCGCAGTACGCCGCGCAGCGACACGACCTGTTCATCTCGCACGCGCCGCCCAACCACTCCATCGCAGGTGCGTACACTTAGCGTGTGGCCGCAGTACGCCGCGCAGCGACACGACCTGTTCATCTCGCACGCGCCGCCCAACCACTCCATCGCAGGTGCGTACACTTAGCGTGTGGCCGCAGTACGCCGCGCAGCGACACGACCTGTTCATCTCGCACGCGCCGCCCAACCACTCCATCGCAGGTGCGTACACTTAGCGTGTGGCCGCAGTACGCCGCGCAGCGACACGACCTGTTCATCTCGCACGCGCCGCCCAACCACTCCATCGCAGGTGCGTACACTTAGCGTGTGGCCGCAGTACGCCGCGCAGCGACACGACCTGTTCATCTCGCACGCGCCGCCCAACCACTCCATCGCAGGTGCGTACACTTAGCGTGTGGCCGCAGTACGCCGCGCAGCGACACGACCTGTTCATCTCGCACGCGCCGCCCAACCACTCCATCGCAGGTGCGTACACTTAGCGTGTGGCCGCAGTACGCCGCGCAGCGACACGACCTGTTCATCTCGCACGCGCCGCCCAACCACTCCATCGCAGGTGCGTACACTTAGCGTGTGGCCGCAGTACGCCGCGCAGCGACACGACCTGTTCATCTCGCACGCGCCGCCCAACCACTCCATCGCAGGTGCGTACACTTAGCGTGTGGCCGCAGTACGCCGCGCAGCGACACGACCTGTTCATCTCGCACGCGCCGCCCAACCACTCCATCGCAGGTGCGTACACTTAGCGTGTGGCCGCAGTACGCCGCGCAGCGACACGACCTGTTCATCTCGCACGCGCCGCCCAACCACTCCATCGCAGGTGCGTACACTTAGCGTGTGGCCGCAGTACGCCGCGCAGCGACACGACCTGTTCATCTCGCACGCGCCGCCCAACCACTCCATCGCAGGTGCGTACACTTAGCGTGTGGCCGCAGTACGCCGCGCAGCGACACGACCTGTTCATCTCGCACGCGCCGCCCAACCACTCCATCGCAGGTGCGCACGCTTCATCATCATCATCATCATCATCATAACCAGCCTATTGCAGTCCACTGCTGGACATAGGCCTCTCCAGTTGCTCGCCACTCAGGTCAAACATCCGGAGGAAATACCCATAATCGCCACGCTGGGCAGGCGGGTTGGCGATCGCAGGACGTAGCTTCTCACTCCGATGACGCTGCTGCCCGTCATCGGCCTGTAGTATTTAGCTACGCCTTTAATTGTGGTGGTTATACCGTCATCAGTCGGTTGCCAGCGCCTCGTTTGTTCTTCGGCAGGATGCACCACGGGCAGGTGAGGTTGGCTTGGAGCGAAACGATGATAGGCAGCTCCCTTACGTACACGCTTAACAGTCAGTTTATCCCCAAGCTTCTTATACATCAGCCAGCAGACGTTCACTACTAGACATAAGTCTTTCTACAATGATCCCCACATGGACGGGTCCTGAGCGGTCTGGGTCCAAAGAATCCCTGCTGTTTCAAACAGGTCGTTCTCACCAAAGTTTCTTTAATAGAGTAGTCAATATAGCCTGAATGAAAATGTGTCGCCTATTGGCCGGTTAATTGCGCCTGCGTTTATATAAGACGCTAGTCTGTGCTCGCGACTTCGTCCGCGTGGAATAGTTAATTTTTCCCCGTTTTTTTTTTACATTTTCCATTATTTCTTCGCTCCTAATAGTCGCAGCGTGATGTTATATAGCCTAAAGCCTTCCTCGATAAATGGTCTATTCAACACAAAAAGAATTTTTCAATTCGGACCAGTAGTTCCTGAGATTAGCGCGTTCAAACAAATAAACAAACAAACTCTTCAGCTTTATAATATTAGTTAAGATTCAAAATAAATTAATACAAAATGTTGATGTCCCCAGGCGTCCCCCACACGGCCGGGTACCTGACGGCGCCGCCCTCGAACATTCCCGCGCAGCCGCCGCCCATCGACTGACCGGCGCCGCCCGCGCGCCTCGTCGACCGCTCACGTTAGTACTGCTCGTGTACTCGTACCATCCGCAGGTGTCAGTCACTGTACTACACGACCGTTCGCATTCGGACACAAACGTCTCTACGTGTCAAATGGATTACGCCTTTTCAAAGTAAGATGGATCTCGTACGGTGAACAACTCGCGCAATTAGTAGTGAACGATAAAGTCGACTTCAGATCTGTGAAATAAAGTTTATTTTCGATTGTGTATTGAGTTTCGCTGTTGACCTTTCAACTGAAAGACGCATATTAAAGCTTAGGTGATCGTCTTTTACGCGATTTGTGTAGAAAATACAGGTTCGCCTTGCTCTCATGCAGAAGAAACCCCACCTTAAACGATTGCTTGTTGTTTAAAGAAGACAATTTGAAAAAATGGGTTTCATTAAAACCAATCTTGTGGGACGAAATATCTTGTCGACTTTCTCGCTCAACTGATTCACAATCAAATTTTGCGCGTAGAACG
Organism: Conogethes punctiferalis; assembly: GCA_031163375.1. Classification (NCBI taxonomy): domain Eukaryota; kingdom Metazoa; phylum Arthropoda; class Insecta; order Lepidoptera; family Crambidae; genus Conogethes; species Conogethes punctiferalis. Next base: position 3,936,154 of record CM062094.1, read on the forward strand.
CCAATATCTGTGATTAAAGGCAAATTGACGTGATATTATTGTCTACATTTTGTGACAGAAGTTGTTCGAAAGAAAAAATTGGCCAATTGAATTAAAACTGCACTAATACATTTGTAGAATCGTGTCCTAGTGCGAAAAAAATGCATGCAATTGGCCTGAATAAAATTATTGAGTAATGAGTATTCACTTCAGGCACATTGTTTCCGATAAGTCAAAAGATTTTCACGATTAACCAAATATCCAAGAAGTGCTTTGCTTGTTTTCTATTACAAAAATTACAAATAAACATCTTGTCAATTTGTAAACATTCTAAAAGAGATTTTTATTTGCATGCATTATATTAATTTACCTATTGTGATTCAATATCGTCTGATTATTTAGACTGATTACGGTGTTAAATATATTTTCCTAAAATTACATCTTATTATTATAATTACGAAATCAAATCATTAACAACTATATTAGGTTTTAATTCCAATTATGAGTTAATCTAAATATTATGATTCCATGTAATTTAATATAGTTTATTAAAAATTACCACTCCTACTATAAACGTTTTAAATGGTTTGTTATTTGTAGCTTGTTCATTATGTATTATTTAACTAGGGGCAAACTCACATGTGTACTTATGTAAAAATATTATAGATATTAAAATAAGATATAGTATCGATTAATACGGATTAGAAAACTTTGCTATTACCTAATAATGACACCATTATTACAATACAAGTTTAGTATTATCAGCCAAAGGTCGTTGTCTATAACTGTTGTTCTCGTATTCGTCTATTTAGAAGATAGAGTTGGCATGGAATGATGTTAAAATGGGTAGAATTGTATATGTTTTAGGCCTACACTTTGTTGGCATAATACCTACCTACCTACTAAACATAAAAATAAACTATTTATTGTTACGACAATAAGTTCAAATTTAAAATGTTGTTTACACCTTTTTTGGGTTCTCCGAATGCATAGTATTTCATACTAAAAAATCTTAAAAATAAATAAATGTCTGATTTATGGAACGGTTTTTTGGTAATACGTTCGTAGTGAATATTCAAGTTTAACATTGTTTCTAGCCAACTGCGCTGATCTCTGCATAGGGAGCGAATATAGGCACTGTGTGTAATTATTATGCATGTATTATTAATATTGGTATATGTCATAGTGTAAGATTTGTAACGATTTATTAAGTAGAATTCGCACTTTTGTATGAATTGTTACTTTGGTACCAAATTTTGCCAGAATACTCTTTCAAGCTACATTTTTATTGCAGATGGTACTAAAATCGGTGTTTTTTTTTTCTAGAACTCTGCTCTCATTTTCATTTTATTAAACCTTACTAGGGTTAACGAAAACTTAACGTTCTAAATATGCTTTCATAAACTTTCACGATAGGTACAGCTCTCTCATCCAAGTTACGCTTAAATACTATTTCTCCTGGTTTCTTTGCCATTAGAATAATTTAAACTAGGTATTTTGTTTGTAACCTTTCAATACTTATATCGCGAAGTGTACACAAACTGTCTCGAGTAGCTGCCTAAATCAAACTGATCGCAATAATTCGTTACCTATTATAGTTATACAAAACGAAAAAGCAATATGAATGGTTATTAGAGCACTGCTAGATAGCTTTGTATATAAAAGTTTTACATACGTTTTAAGAGAGAAATATAATTGTGTTCGTTACCCGACTGAACCCCACAAGGAGGGTAATATGATTATATCTTGCCATGCATGTTCCAATCTTGGTTAAAGTATTAGCACGAAGCTGTAGGGCGTACATACAAAGCAAGTGCATTGTTGCACTAAAACCTTTGCATGCATTTCAAATTTGCTATGCTTATTACGTCATACATTTTTTAGATTTGTATTTTTTATTGTAATTGGCTTTGTAGTTTTTTAAATAACATGATACGCCTTGGAATTCGCAACGAATTTATCAAATAAATATGTGGGGAAAGGACATAAAATGTTATCGTAAAATGACCGCGCCGGCATTGATGTCCACATTTTAATGTTTTATTTGGTTGGAAAAGAAACTACGGGAGACATAATCATGTATGATTCCAGCAAATCTCAAATGTTAAGAAATCCCATTTTAACATTTCATATTATTTATATTTTTTGAAAGCGGTTAACAGAATAGCCGTCGTTTTTTATGAATAATTGTGGGCATTTATTATAAATGATTTAAAGATTAGAAGAATATATAACACTGGTATAACGTTAGTTTGCCTCGTTTATTGTATTGACCTCGATAAAATTTTAATAAAATCCAATTAATATCATTGTTTCCTTAGAATAAATATATTTGTTTATCTTTCGTTTAATATAAAGAGGTCAGTTTATAGATCCAGTGTGTAAATAAATATTAAGTGTGATACTTTTATGAACGAACATCGGTTGATTGTTGATTTTAGCCATATCATAAAAAGGTAAGCTGGTAGAGTTAAGGTGGAGTTACGTTATGAATCGCTCTTATGTTTCGCTCATGCGAGTACGTCCTGTGTGTATTAAATTTAACTAAAATATGGGAATGAGTAGTCTTGGTTAGCGTGTGTTCAAAGTGATGCATTAAGAGAATGCGTTAATTTCCTATTGGCGACCGCAGTTTACCTACTTAGTACATGGACTATTGCGGTCGACGATTGGACCATACCGCTGTGAACACACGACCAATGAATGGACAGTCTGAAGGCACCACGTGATTTAAACGAATGATGTGATGAATATGGATATTTTTGTATTTAGCACTAAGATATGTAATTGTAAAATGTATAAAAATAATATAATATGATTTATTTGAAAAACTGTTTTATTTCAAATTAGAGTTTAAGTTTTAATAACTTATAAATAAGATTTAATGTAATGATTACATACACAAATTCAATTACCTACTTAAATTATTACCCTGTCTATAGGATAGAGATTGATTACTAGTGTCTAATTTCTTACAGTTATAACAATCGTATACCTACTTATTTAATTATCACATTTCCTTACAATACACAGCCATGCGTAGGCACCATTTGATTTTTTTACTAAATGTACACACACCTCACAAATCATTCAGGGACATGAGTATATTGCCTGTACACAGTGTAAGCTATTTTACCGTTTAACTGATAGCTTTCTAAATGAAGAGGGGGTCAGTGGACCTGAGAAGCATTTATGGGATGCTTTGATATTGGTGTAATAATAATAATATAATTGATGCCAAAGTGTTATCCTGCACAGGCTCTATATACCCACATCATTCAGGTACTAAACATGTCATGGGTCGAAATTGTTATGGAATGACCATTTTCATTTTCAGTTCGTCACAAATTACTAAAGGCGGATTTATATTTGTCTGATGTGTTGTGACGCGTCAGAACGGTATCGGTTTCATACATTTACACAAGCCATCACAACACAATACACATTACTAGTAAAAACGTTTCTATACTAAATCTATGAAAACGATACCGTTCTGACGCGTCACGTCACAACCACAACACATCAGACAAATAAAAATCCGCCTTAATTATAATTATACACACAGATATGTACACAGATCCTCTCTTTAAGGTGTAAATTATATTCTAGAGATCACAAAACAATAAAACTGTTAATTAATATCATTAAGTGAGCGCGATAATCGCGTCGAAGCGCATCGAAGCGTCTATCCAAAACTGAACATAACAAATACAACCTTAATTGAACAGTGTTACGCACACCATTCCAAAAAGGATCAATCCACGTTGGTCTCGCGCATACACATGAAATACGAAGAGCGTTTATTTTTTAAATCTCACATCTCACATTTTAAATCTCTCATCTCTCGGTGTGCGTTATGCTGTGGAGTTAGGTTGAATTTGTTATGTTCAGTTTTGAATAGACGCTTCGACTCTGTACAGTATAAGTTAACCCTTAAGATCTAGGCTGCAGGAACACAGGATCGAATCTTATTCTATTAATGCTTAGAATATGACTTTACATAATATTCATATAGTAGGTATGATTTACTTACATACGACCTGAGATATCAACGCCTTCGTTTGAGATTAACATGGTGGGGTGCGACATCAGGAGACGGATTGAACTTTGTGTGTGCAGGCGGGGGGCGAGGAGTAGTGGTTGCTTTGCGCGGTCAGCATCGGCCGTGAATACGTTTCTCCACGAGACCAGCCAAGTTTATTTCTGTAAAAAAAGGTTTTTGTCAATAGGCCTGTTGCCGTAAAAATGTAATTAGTCCGTCTTTTAGATTGTTGTTGTTGTGACGTACCGGAGCAGCAGCGCTCGGTAGGTGTGCGGGCGGTGACGTACCGGAGCAGCAGCGCTCGGTAGGTGTGCGGGCGGTGACGTACCGGAGCAGCAGCGCTCGGTAGGTGTGCGGGCGGTGACGTACCGGAGCAGCAGCGCTCGGTAGGTGTGCGGGCGGTGACGTACCGGAGCAGCAGCGCTCGGTAGGTGTGCGGGCGGTGACGTACCGGAGCAGCAGCGCTCGGTAGGTGTGCGGGCGGTGACGTACCGGAGCAGCAGCGCTCGGTAGGTGTGCGGGCGGTGACGTACCGGAGCAGCAGCGCTCGGTAGGTGTGCGGGCGGTGACGTACCGGAGCAGCAGCGCTCGGTAGGTGTGCGGGCGGCGGGCGGGCGGCTCGTCGTGCGGCTGCAGCGCGAGGTAGTCGTGTGCGGCGGCGGAGTGTAGCAGTTCGTCGAGGCGCGCGTGCAGTTCCGCGAACGTGGGCCGCGCGCGCGGGTGCTCCCGCCAGCACGCCAGCATCACCTCGTACCTGATGTAAGTCAATATAAACTGATATTATTACTGCATAAAATATTTACATAAAAACATTGCATTTATTTGACTGGCTCGATGGCTCATTTGGTATATCTGAGCCAAGGGTTCGATCCCTGCACAGTACAAGCAAACATTTGTGTTCATGTACTTACAATATGTCTGTTTGTATTAGTCGGAGTGTTTTCTATGTACAATAATGTATTTATTTACAAAAAAAAAGTAAGTAAAATTATCAGTTGTCTAACACCCATAGTACAAGCTTCAACTTAGTTTGGAGCTAAATGGCGCTGTGTGGCCCAGTGCAGCATGTCTTGGGTTGTTTATTCTAATATCGCGCCGTAGTTCCCTAGCGCATGTACGTACAGCTGCTTGGAGCAGTTGGCGGGGCGCGGCATGCGGTAGCCGGCGCGCAGCAGGCGCGGCAGGCGCGCGGGCGGCACGCCGGCGTACGGGCTGCCGCCCACGCTGCCCACCTCCCACATCACCACGCCGAACGACCACCTGCACAACACACTTATTACACAAATTCGTACTCAAAGCTAACCAATATCCGAGCCAAAAAAGTTCGAAACCGTATAAACCACATACCTAATACTTCAAACAGGGCAGAATCTAAGATCTCGTTTGAAGAAACGATTTACGAAGCGAAAGGGCCTTCACGAAGGTTACCTACAGCTAATAAAGAAGATTTATCAGACTTATTCCGGTTTATATGTAGGTATATAGACAAAGGATGAAGTTACCCCGTAACTTAGGTAGCAGCGAAATTTTGGAGTAGGTCCTGTTTTCAAAGTCTAAAGCCTAATTTTAAGAATCGGTTTTACCCCGCTTCGTAGCATCCTTGAAACAAGCCTTTCTTATCCCCTTATTTATTTATCCTTTATATAAGTATGTATGCTTTTCATTATTACCTGTGAAATCCTCGAAAATTATAAAAAATCGTAAATACTTACACATCACTCTGGCTAGTATAAATCCTCCTGGTAAGCGACTCAATCGCCATCCACTTCATAGGCATTTTCCCGTTGCCTTTCTGTTTGTACAAATTCTCCTCATACACGTCCCTTGAGAGACCAAAGTCTGCTATTTTGAGAGTCCTATCACTGGACACAAGCACATTCCTCGCCGCCAAGTCTCTGTGGATCAGTCTATTGGATGCCAAGAACTCCATACCCATCGCGATCTGTCTGCAAAACGACAGCAGATCTCTGGTCGTCAGATCCGTATCGCAAATCCCTTGGAGGTCGTAAAGCTTGTTGACTACTAGCTTGGTGTGTTCTCCTTGCAGTTTGCATTTGAACAAGTCGTTGCGGTAGCCGGTGGTCTCTATGTTGTTGTTGTAATATTTCGCGTTGCGTTTTGATACCATCACGTCCCAAGAACACCTGAAAAGGAAGTTTTTGGATATTTATATGTCCGGAGAATTTTTAGATTATCTTGATCATAAATGGTGAACCAGCGGGACATTTCAGAAGGATTTCGAATTCGGGTCGAAATTGGCATCGTATAACGGAGAATACTGCGTTTTAAAGGATCAGGTCGCCAGGTTTTGGGCTGGTTCCAGAAAAAGGATTATTATCTGGCTGTAAACGTCCACTGCTGGACATAGACCTTCCCTAATGGCAATTGTCATTTGGGGGGATTTGTCTTTCTCACCACACCACGCTTGGCAGACGGGTTGGTGACCGCCGCAGTAGATTGTTTGTACCTAGGTAAACGCAGCTGCACGTTTTTTGATATGTCTTCTATCACAGGATGAGATGGGCACAGCATGGCTATTCTACATGGAGAAAGCACACGGACAAAATGAAGTGTAGAATTTTAAAGGATGGTGATAAAGGACCACTATCCTATAAATCTTTATTATGTTTTTTTTTTTATAGTGGCTCGACATAATGGCTTCCCTACGCCTGATGGAAAGCGAGAGAGAAGCCCAAGTAGCTGTGACAACGGGCAAGTAACTGTTTAGTTACCTGTCAGTTGCCACCGCCATGTCGGCCCAACCCCAACCCCCCACGAGCTCCGGAAACCCTACTCACCGACAGGAACATGACGCGGAGGTCATTTGGCTGCGGTATTCTATAGGGTGGAGGTCCTTCCCCGGACGGGTAGCTCAATTCGAGCGAAGATTCGCCATGCCCTACCTCTCTTAAAAGAGATCTTCGCTAGGAGTCACCTGCTCACCTCAGGAAGCTGAGCAGGTCCCCGCGGCTGCAGTACTCGGCCACGATGAAGGGTCTGCGGCCGCTGCAGCAGCCCACCAGCTGACGACGGGCGGTGCTCACCTCAGGTAGCTGAGCAGGTCCCCGCGGCTGCAGTACTCGGCCACGATGAAGGGTCTGCGACCGCTGCAGCAGCCCACCAGCTGACGACGGGCGGTGCTCACCTCAGGTAGCTGAGCAGGTCCCCGCGGCTGCAGTACTCGGCCACGATGAAGGGTCTGCGACCGCTGCAGCAGCCCACCAGCTGACGACGGGCGGTGCTCACCTCAGGTAGCTGAGCAGGTCCCCGCGGCTGCAGTACTCGGCCACGATGAAGGGTCTGCGGCCGCTGCAGCAGCCCACCAGCTGACGACGGGCGGTGCTCACCTCAGGTAGCTGAGCAGGTCCCCGCGGCTGCAGTACTCGGCCACGATGAAGGGTCTGCGGCCGCTGCAGCAGCCCACCAGCTGACGACGGGCGGTGCTCACCTCAGGTAGCTGAGCAGGTCCCCGCGGCTGCAGTACTCGGCCACGATGAAGGGTCTGCGACCGCTGCAGCAGCCCACCAGCTGACGACGGGCGGTGCTCACCTCAGGTAGCTGAGCAGGTCCCCGCGGCTGCAGTACTCGGCCACGATGAAGGGTCTGCGGCCGCTGCAGCAGCCCACCAGCTGACGACGGGCGGTGCTCACCTCAGGTAGCTGAGCAGGTCCCCGCGGCTGCAGTACTCGGCCACGATGAAGGGTCTGCGACCGCTGCAGCAGCCCACCAGCTGACGACGGGCGGTGCTCACCTCAGGTAGCTGAGCAGGTCCCCGCGGCTGCAGTACTCGGCCACGATGAAGGGTCTGCGGCCGCTGCAGCAGCCCACCAGCTGACGACGGGCGGTGCTCACCTCAGGTAGCTGAGCAGGTCCCCGCGGCTGCAGTACTCGGCCACGATGAAGGGTCTGCGGCCGCTGCAGCAGCCCACCAGCTGACGACGGGCGGTGCTCACCTCAGGTAGCTGAGCAGGTCCCCGCGGCTGCAGTACTCGGCCACGATGAAGGGTCTGCGGCCGCTGCAGCAGCCCACCAGCTGACGACGGGCGGTGCTCACCTCAGGTAGCTGAGCAGGTCCCCGCGGCTGCAGTACTCGGCCACGATGAAGGGTCTGCGGCCGCTGCAGCAGCCCACCAGCTGACGACGGGCGGTGCTCACCTCAGGTAGCTGAGCAGGTCCCCGCGGCTGCAGTACTCGGCCACGATGAAGGGTCTGCGGCCGCTGCAGCAGCCCACCAGGCTGACGATATGCGGGTGCACCCCCACACTCTTCATCAGCTCCATTTCCGCACGAAACGACCGCAGCTCGTCGAGAGTTGGAAAATCTGTATTCAATAGTAGGTGTTGATGACATAATGTTTGTTATTAAAGTGCATAATATCTACTTGTTACCTTAGCTGAGATACCATTGTATGGGTAGAGGATTGATAATCAGGATCTATCCTATGAGGTATCAAGGTATAAATAGTAGATTGTATACTCATGCTTGCTAAAAACTTCGTTTACAGATTTGAGAGCTTGAGAGATCCGAAACGAGTTACCCACACAGCTAGCTACAGTCCTGGATCTACGATTTTTATGAACCGGGGCAAGATCTTGTTATAGTTTGGAGATTTTGGAGCCCGTACTTTTTTTTTGTATTTTCCCTCTTATTTTCTATATTAGGTGTACTTTTATGTTATGATTTTGGCGCCCCCTGAAACTGCCGGATATGTGCGAAACACTGACCAACCTTTGAGCATCTTGACAGCGACTTCCTTCCCCGCGGGCGCCAGCGTGCCGCGCCTCACGACGCCGAAGGCGCCCTCCCCGATGACCTCGTGCAGCAGCAGCCGCTCCGAGCGCAGCTCCCAGTCGTCCTCGGCCGCTATCGACTCCAGGTCCCCGAGGTCGCACTCTCCGTCTTTAGGCGGCTTGTCGTCTGGCTCCTGTTCATGAGTTTCGGTTTCAGTGAGAACTTCGCTAAACGGTCTACGGTATTAGAAGGAAGAAGTAAGGAGCTTCACTACGGTATTACATTTTATGGATTAGTGAGTCGGTGCAAAGTTGTTCAGAGTTCATGCGAGCAGGAGAAAGTTCAGGACTTAACGTGCACATACCTTTGATGTTTCGGTTGCATTACGACGGCTGTGCGCGTTAAATACCAAACATTTCATGTGGTAAGATGCAATACGAAAGTATAAAGTTTGTTTGAAAGGTGTTGGGGGTCCGAGTGGGTTGATTTTCTTAAACGACTACGATGGCCATGACAGGCTTTCCTAATCATTATTATTCATGTGTTCGGGTAACGGAAGATTCTTGTACCTAGGTATATAGTGAGTAGCATACCTGGGCCAGCCTGCTGGGAAGCGGCCGGTGGGGCGCCCCAGGTATCGCTGGATGGACCAGGTTGAGAGGGATCTCGCTCACCTTCAACGGCCATCTGGCGAAGGGTGACCGAGGGAGGACAGACCAGGGTGGCGAAATCTCGTGTTGAGGCTAAAATCCACTTCGGGTCGCTGAGCCAGCGCAGTAAGTAAGTATATAGTTGAGTAGTTCTAAAAGTGCTACTTAGTAAGTATGTCTGCGTACTAGTACTCCTCGTACCTCTCTCGGTATATCCACGTTACTCTTAGCGTCGTCGTTGTCGAAATGTTCGAGGGGCCGGAAGCCTCTCTCGCCTAGATTCGAAGCGGTGGTCGCGCTACTAGTGGGTCTGAGTGGGTATACTATGTAGTGTGTTTGTAGACGCGTGGGTGCGTGTGGTGCGCTCACCAGTGCGTGCAGGCGCCGGGCGCGGCGGCGGCGGTGCGCCAGCGCGGCCAGCAGCGCGGCGGCGGCCGCCAGCGCGCCCCACGCGCCGCCCAGCGCCGAGCCCAGCGCGCCCCAGCGCCCCGACTCGCGCTCGCCCTCGCCCGCACTCGCCTCTGGGACCACACCCTAACGCTCAGTTATCTACTGACGACCCGTGAACAGGCTTTACGACATCTCCGAATGGATATGTCACCGGAAAATAACAAGACTCGTAAATTTATCAATTTCTCAGGTAGGTAGTTGATTAACTGCCGGAAAATAATAAACGGCAGTTGAAATGTATTACAGTAGAGCGTCGTAAATCTATCGATAGTCTAAAACAACATCGATCAACAGCTTATTCTCAACAATACTATCGATAGAATTGCTTTCATGCGATATTATTAATTGGTTTTAAATTATCGATAATCCTATAGATAGAGTCGTCTTATTCGATAAAAACTATCGATTGTTAAACTACTGATAGTCCACACACCAGTAACCACCAGTCTTCACCACCACACACCAGTCACCAGTCAGTCAGTACCAGTCTTCCGGTGGTGCGATGTCTATGGGCTGAAGTGTTCACTTAATATCAGGTAATCTTCAGGCCCGATTGCCCCCTATATCATATAAAAAGATACTCAATGTACCTGTAAGAACAAATTAGTCCCTCTACTTCCTCCGAGCTAGATGATGTACTCGAGGACCGCAAACCCGCAATGGCTAATGGACAATCTTGTCTTATTTATCCTGAGTGGTAATGAAAACTTCCAATGTGCGTTGTAGAGTTCTATATTAATAGCGATGTGAGATAGATGGCGCCACGTTCTAAGTAACCCGGTTTTACCACTAAGTAGTAGTTAAGTATCTGGCACGTATCTGGTAACATATCAGGTACTTATCAATTACCTGTTACTAAAATAACTGTCGATTACTTTATCTGATGACAATATTTATATTACACAGGTCTAAGGTGTAAATGGTGAAACCTGGTATTGTTCTTCTACTACAGACATCTAGCAAGCAGGCGAGAAAGAAAAGTGAATATTAGTAAGTGTTAATTTAAGTCTTTGAATCTAATATAGATAGGTTATTCTATGATAATTACCAGGAAATATAGCTTTTTCACTGGTCCACGCCGTCCAGTCTTGAAGAACACTACCGATCGCTACCAAGTAGTAGCCACTATCTTCGATGTCCGTGAACACAGTCTCTGTCACATCCTGTGGAGATCATTATCATTAGGAGGGCATGAGGTTGGTCAGTAAGACAGAACATAGTAAATAGGTTGCATGATAATTCATCATCACCATCAGCTTATCTCAGTTCACTGCTGGACCTCTCCAGTTGTTCGTCACTTGGAGCGAATACCTTCAGGTTTTTTCCCAAAGTGACGAATCCTCCTGGATTTACCTATAATCGCCGACTTGGGCCGGTTGGCGATGGGCGTAGTTCCTCGATCCGGTGACGCTGCTGTCCGTCACTGGCCTGTGATATTTAGCTACGCCTTCAATTGTAATGATTATACCGCCACCAGTCTATTATTTAGCAGGATGCACCACGGGCAGGTGAGAGCGAAAACATGATGAGTCACTCCCTTACTTTATTCCTTCCCTACATCATAATTCGCGACAAGCTAAAGTCAACTCACCCCTGGCAGCTGAACGCTCCTAGTGGTATTGTCCGCTATAAGCGTGACGTTGTACAGCATGGGTTCCCGCAGGCGAGCCCACGCGACGCGCACGTCCCACCCGGCCGCTCCAGGCTCTGCCACCACAGTTATGTTCTGGACCACCTCGTAATCTAACAGGCCATAAAAATGTACTTCTCATTGGTAGAGTTATTGGTTTTTATCATCTAATTCTCATTATATTATGTACAACATTTAGTATAAATTAATAATTAGTGTCAAGCATAGATAGATATAATATTCTTTATTGCACAAAATCTATATCTATACTTATAATAAATCTGTAGAGAAGTCAATTCTGTACATTGTATATATTTTCAAATTAACTATCAGGGGATGATTAGTGATCGATACTGATGCCAAAAATGCAATCAGTAAAATTTTTGTCTGTCTGTCTGTCTGTCTGTCTGTATGTTCGTTATAGAAACAAAAACTACTCAACGGATTTTAACGAAACTTGGTACAATTATTCTTCATACTCCTGGGCAGGTTATAGGGTACTTTTCATCACGCTACTATCAATAGGAGCAGAGCAGTGAAGGGAAATGTTAAGAAAACGGGAGAATTTTTTGGAACGCGCATCACTCATAAACTACTGCATGAAATTGAATACTGTTTTCACCAATGTATTGCTAGAGGTTTAACTTAAAACTTAGGCACTATGTATAGATAGGTATTTTATGGAAGTCCGTTATTTTTCAAACCCGATATCCACGCGTGCGACGCCGCTGGCACAGCTAGTACAGAATAAATACAGAAACGGTGATACATCTTGTGTTACAATCTAAGCGGTCTTATAGCTAGTAAGCGATCTCATGCAATTTGCAACATATTTCGGAATTAAGTTGTGGGGCGGCTTAGACATAAAACTTTAGAAACATTTCCGACGCGGAAAGTGTATACTTTGTCACTGTCGAATCGTTTGAATTCCGAATCCATCTCCGACTGTTATTATGATCAATATAGGTTATGATAATATGTTATGATCGATAAGTTGCAAAATAATGTATAGACAGTCGCACGCAGCATAACACAGACAAAATATGTAACTCAAAATGAATTGAACTGATTTCCCATTTGCCGCACTGGTAGGGATAAGGGACATATCTGGTGGGAATGTACAGTAAAACGAAAAAAGCCTATTTATATAGGTACTTAAGTCCATAACATTCACTGTTTTTCAAAATAACTTACCAATGCAGGCGCCCACGTCTTTGCACGGAGGTGTTTTATATTCGAACAGTGTGGTGCCATGTTTCCCGGTCAGGCGCAGCTCGCATGTCGCCCCGAATGGCAGCCCCGTCACGACACCGGTGTTGACTCCTGAAGGCCCATTGGGCTATAACAACATTAGTCGTTGTCTAACGTCAAAAACGTCTGTTTTTGTTGACTTTTTTCTTCACCGTGGATATCTACCATCTAACTAAAGATCTTGTAACACATAAATGTAACTTTACAGTTGCTGAGGTGGAGTGATCACCGACCGATTGGCGACTTTTGCTTCTTTGCAGCTTGTTATGAAGCGTTATCGATAAGAACATAACTAGAATCTATAGATTTTTCGAAGTCACCTAGTAGGTACCATCGTCATGAGGCCCAATGTCCATTAAAAATGTAAATCTCATTTTTTAATCAAATCCTACCATTGCTGTCTGGAAGTCTGTCCCTTAGGATCCTAGAAGCTAATTCATAGGTAGGTACGATCGTCTCTATTAACTTGTTAACACAGAACTTAAGTTGACCTACTCACCAATATTTTAATTGTTTCCGATTGCCCATTGCAGTGGTGAACAAAATCAAAGCAAATATCTTCCTCTGAAACAGAAAAATACCTTCTTCAAACGGTCAGCCTTACAGTTTTATTAATTTTATTAGACTTCAAGAGTAAGTTGGACCGGGACTCAACGAGACAATAAATAAATACCCCAAGACATGCCACGTTGGGCCACAAAGCGCACATGATAAATGCTGCGTATGAGTCCTCTTAATATTTTTTTTATGGAATACTAGACTACTACCAAAAATACTACACTTTAACACGTTGCCTGTCCCGTGCACTACGTGTAGTGTACCTGTGTACAGCTATTAAAGCAGACAGCTTTGCGGACAGCTAATGGGTTAAGATGAGTAATCTATTCTATTATTACTTATAATAAATCTGTAGAGAGGTCAATTTTGTACATGAAATATATTTTCAAAATAACTATCAGGGGGTGATGATAAGTGATCGATACTGATGCCAAAAATGCAATCAGTAAAATTGTTGTCTGTCTGTATGTTCGTTATAGAAACAAAAACTACTCAACGGATTTTAATGAAACTTGGTACAATTATTCTTTAAATACTCCTGGGCAGGTTATAGTATACTTTTCATCACGTTACAATCAATAGGAGCCGAGCAGTGAAGGGAAAAGTTGGGAAAACGGAAGAAAATTTTAACAGTATGTTTGATCGCGCATCACGCGAAAACTACTGCATGGAATTAAATGCGGTTTTCACCAATGTATTGCTAGAGGTCTATCTTTAAATTTACGTACCATTTTATGGAAATCCTTTATTTTTGAAATCCGATATACACGCGTGCGGCGCCGCCGGCACAGCTAGTACTTAATAATATTATTTCAAACGTCACTCACCATCCAGAGATTGCCAAGTAAAATAAGCGCTGACTGTGTAACTCCCGTTGACTTGCTCGTGGCCGAACTGCTGCTGTACGCTGTACTGCCTCCGCGGCTGGTCCCCGGTGACGTTCCACGGCCGGACCTCCGGGCCTCGCCTCCAGCCCGAGTGGCTTCCGTCCTTGTGGACCACGGCCGTCCATGTCGTGTACTGATCGAGCTTGTACATTTCCAAGGTGGTTAGCTTCTTCTCAGTTCCCTCGATAAGATCGTATGGTAGCTGGAAATATTTAGATGCTTAGGTTTAGTTCTTAATTTTTATTCCTATGCATTCTCCATTCATCGTATTACGTGGTCGTAGTTAAAAGTATGACGTGGTCGTAGTTAAAAGTATAAATGTGATAATAATATTGTAAACACCATGTTGAAAAGAGCAACTACACGAGTTTCTTGCCGGTATCTTCTCGGTAGAATGCTGCTTTCCGAACCGGTGGTAGCTTCCACGATTTGTGTTATTTTTAAACCTATACAAATAAAGATTATTTTGACTTGACTTGACTTGACCATTAAAAACTAGGCATTAGCCTACAGTAATGTGATGATGAGTGGTAGTCAGTGCCCAGACGTGAGCTCTCAGATACAATGGATTGCGGAGGTATGAAAAATCGTCTGTTTGTTCTATATTTATATATATTATATGTGTTTGTATGAATGTATTGTATGTATGTGCTGTGTAGGTAGGTACATGTAGAGTTTTTTGTGATATGTATACCTATGTTTAGGATAGAATAGATACCAATTGATGCATCTCGTAGGTAGACATCATCATCATTAAAAGCCGCAGGATGTTTACTGTTCGTCGGAACTTTTATAAGACATTATTATAAGCCGGTTGTAAGCAGTCTGAATAAGCCGCGAGTCTGCGGGTAGTTAGTTAGAGAGTAGGTACATTTTGTTGGGTATTTGAGTAACTTATGTGCTCATAATACATATGATATGTGTATATCTTATATGTATACTTACCTATACACGTGGAATGGGGAAGTTTCGCAAAATTGTTTTACAACGGAATGCACAGGTACCTATTGTCAGTGGAAAACCCAGTAAAGTAATGCGGGCGATATCCCTAGGTGAAGTGCATTATTACATGAACTGAACGTTGCACATGCCTACTACTAATATAACACTCTACTATTTTATTATTTTAGCCGATTTTTGTACCATTATCAACATCCATTGTAGGTACATTAATTAGGATACAATAAATGGAACAAGAAAAGACCGCAGGTACAAAGTAATTTGAAAGTTAAGTATTAGTTAACGACAGTGACGTTCGGTCATACGATTTCTGAATAGAACCTACTAAATAACGATTAATTGGAAAAATCCTTTAAAAATAACCGGATGGCCTGGGAACTCCCCCTAAGTAATTGTCTTATATCACGTCACTATAGTGATTAGTATCTGCTTGACCACACCTTTCAAATTAATTACCTAGTACATTATTGTTTCTATCTCGGTGTTCAAAACGGGGCTAAACATTTGGATACTCTTGATAACTTGTATTACAATGGTTGATCTCGTTTTTTTGTCATTGGCGTTACTTTTCTGTCTGGTTATCGGTATTAGATTAATCAATCCATCCCTTATGGTTTTACTTCGTAGGCGTTATTCCACTTCAAATAAAATAAATAATGGCTTCTGTAAAAAGTAGGTACTGTAGATAGAAGTAAAAGGGAGATTCCGTACCAAAGTACAAAATATCGCTGAAACTAGTAACTACACATAACATATAACGCCCAGTTGAACCAAAAGTGCCGGGTTAAATTCCCAGTCGAGTAAGTTCATTGAATGATCATTTATTATTGCCATTTAATAGTTTCGGGAGACTACTCATAATCTGCATCTGCTTTCTATTAATGTATGAGACCAAACACATATTATATACTCACATAGTCGGGGGTATAATTGTGGGGGGTGAGCACGACCAGCGTCCACGACGTAGGATCCTGTTTTGGTTCAAGTTGGTAGACCAGATTCATTTGGTACTGACATTTCAAATGTATCTTCGGAGGGACGTCATCTTTATGACCATTGGTTTCTGGAACACACAAAGCCTTCTATAAGATACGAGAAGACACTCTTATGAACTTTGAACAGATATATATTTGAACAATGGCTACAAAATTTAAAGCAAGGTGTTTTCACTGATGGTACTTACTGATGAAATTATTTTCACAGTCCTGGTAGGATGTCTGAAACAACAATCATTTAATTTATAATATAGGTATATTTTTAAAAATAATCAAAGACTTCCTCTGACGGACCCCAAACACATAAGATCCAAAAGTTGTAGGATCGATCCCCAATAGGAGAGGGTCGATACAGTATGTGAAACAACCTATAACAACACCACGTTTAAAAGCCAGTATTACTAAAATTAGAATTTAAATTGGCATGTTCGAAATCAAAAGCTATCTTCGTAAATGAACTCTTTGTTTACAGGGGGGCGAGCGGCCAGCCGCCACGCAAGCGATTGAATCATGTGCCCCCCATTGTTTGTCAACACCGCACCGAAATAAGTGTTATTACCCTACAACTGTAAGAATTCAAACATTCCTATTGTTAGCTGATTTTAAAAGGTAAAACGATTTACGTACAATGGTAGCCCACTATATAAGAGACCCATACTATATGGGAGGAACTACGCATATAACCCCATATATTACGCTGATCCTCCCATTTGCTTTTCGTCCCCTCGCGATGTTTACACGTCGTGCGTGAAACTTTGGGCTAAAAACCTATGTGTGGGCGGGTGTTAAATCTCGAATACTGCATGCTATGATTATTGTCTATTAATATTATTAAATATATACATATAGGTATAGGTAGATGGTGGATGGTGGTCGGGAAGGTGGATGGGGGAAAAGGCCTCGTGGTCGCAGCCCAGTACGTTGGTCCGACCAGATCGGCTCCGCACTCGACCCTTCGGTTCACCACGCCGCCAAAGACAGAAACCGGTGGAGAAACACCGTACGAGAGAAGGTGTTTCGCAAGGGAGGTCACGACCCTCATTAATGAGGAGTACGACGCAAGGAAGAGGAGGATAGGTAGATATATGATATGTCCCATTCGCAGTCCTAGTCACGACAACCGTTATGATAAACGAGTTAGGAGTGGAGGATGCCCTCACGCCAGGTGAAATGAGGTTTTGCGCAGAATGGCGGGCACGTGCTGGATGCCAGACGCTCTTTGGTGAGTGACGAACAATTGGAGATGCCTATGTCTAGCAGTGGACCGCCATAAGCTGATGATAGACACAGGATGAACTGGGTACTACTGGGTAGAATGGAACTTAACTGGGAAGATGAACGGCCCGGTGGTTCATTTGGTACTTAGTAGTGATCCTGCCTTCTGAGTCAACTGTCGTGGGTTGGATCCCACTTGGGACAAACATTCATGTGATGAACAATTTTATTTGTTCTGTGTCTGGGTGTTAATATTGTATTTAAGTTGGTTTAAATTTGTGGTGGTACTTTGGGAAGGGCTATTTTTGGTCTCTCCCATTGGATTATTACGCTGAAGAGGCAGTGAGCTGGTCACGTCTGTAGCCCCGAGGTATTAGTACGCGAAAGTGGCATTGGGCTGGTCATGTCTGCCGTAGAACCGAGAATCGATGGAGCAGAAGAGTCATTTTGTTGTGATAGTTCATTTTATATTATGTTTTCATTAATAACTCGATAAAGCTAAGGTAAGCCATGTGGAAAGAGGAATATGGAGTAGATACTGTATTGTGTAGCGGCAGTGGGTGGCGAATTATATGATAACCTAAGTAGTTGGTATCGCATTCAGATAACATTTCTATCAGGATGTATTATTTTTATTCCTTTACACAATTCAAGGACCCATCCTAACTTTATGCCCCCCCCCCCCCCCATGCTTGCTCTCAGATACGTTAGGGATAAGTAGTTAATTTAAAACATAATTGCTTAGTAGGCGTAATGGTTTTTATCTATTAAAGGATTTCCAGCATATGATACACATAAATTAATTAGACCTTATATACACCTACCTACTTACATGTAGGTATGCAAATGGACAATACTTCTTGTGTTCTTACTACGAGTACTTATTTACGACCACAGATTGCTATATTAAAAAAATAAGATTTTGGCAAACTTTGTCATAAAAGGTTGTTGGTTCATTTAAATTATAAGATATTCTGCCAAGCCTCTCATTCCGATTTTCTAAACTATTTTATTCATAGATTTTTTGCTTCATGCTTGACCTAGTTCTGAATAAGGATTTTTCTTCGAGGCTGGCTAATCTTGTGCCTTAAAGGGTTTGAATGAATACTCATGGACCATACGGTCGGCATCGAAATTCCTCTATCAATTGCCTAGTAGGTAAAGTAGCCATCAGACTTTATTATCAGCCTGCAAACGACCGATGCTGGATAGTGTTACAGGGACAATGGGGGATTTGCACTACTTACTACGTTTGGCAGGCGGGTTCGTGCACACTGCTGCCCATTTCCTGATATTCCCTAAGTCTTCTACTACGACATACACGGGATGAGATGGGGTTGTTCTATTAAACCACATTGATTGTAGGTAATTGATGTTCGAATTAACATTTTACATTTACATAGAAATTTTTATTGTTCATTCTGTACAAAGTTTCGTAAATATCCGGGATTTATGTAAATCAGGTACAATATTCAAAGTTAAAACTTTTTATTATTAGGTAGGTATTCGCCCTTCCATAAACTGAGTTAACTGTGTCGCCACGCAAACTCTTTATTTTAAACTTTCACCTTTTGAAATCATTTCATACCGGATATTTTCCGAATCAACGTAAAGACACCAATATCGGTTAAAATATTTCACTGATAGTAATACAAGGCTTATTTACAACTTTTCTTTGATCTAAATGCTTATTTGCGATTTGAAAGATATTTTACTTACCATTTTATCATAAGTCTGCAAGTCCAAGCATATATCTAGTGCTAGGGATTCTATGATCTCATCTGCTGTGTCCAACTTCTGTTGCAACTCGTTACCTACTCCAGATGCACTTGTGTGTATAGTCGCGCCATTTGCACTTAGCACAAATATACAATTCAATATAAACACTTTTATTACCACTTTATACAATAAAAACTCACTGCTTTCAAGACCCACCATTGTTATTATTAAAAAAGATTTTTTCGATGAAGCTAGCTTTTGTTTTCTTTATTCGAAGCGCGGGTAGTTTTCTTTTTAAATTTCATTGAAAAGCAATCAGCCAATGAAAAAATTATGGTAAACTTAACTTTTTACGCGCGTGGAATATACTAAAATAAAATTATCCGTAAAATGAAAATAATAAAGAGTTCTTAATTTAAAATGTTTGTTTCCGGCCAGTATATCGGTGGCGTGCGGTTGTCCGGCGTTAGCGGGTGCCGTCGCCCGCGCGTGTCGCTCTTCGCTCAAAACTGGGGCGCCGCGAAGCGCCACCGAGCTTTAAGGCGGTCTCTATATAGTCCTTTTCAGCGTGTCTCGGAAATTTATTTTAAATTATGAACTGTCTTGTCGATTTTTTTTCTTTTTATTAACTAGAACTAGCTATACCTATATACTCCAAACGCAGGTAGGACTTAGTCTCTTGATTTAACTAGATATATTCCTATATGTACCTATAATAAAAATTGTAACCTTTAAATGAGAATGGTCATTGGGGGAGCCTATGTCCAAAAGCGGATGTTTGTAGGTTGTTATTGATGACGATATCAGACTTGTAGGTAATATTTAGTGCAAACGTACCTAAGTAGTGTAGGACGCCCTCAGACTAGGTGTAGTGACGATTTGCATAAGATCGCTGGCAGGAGATGTATGAAAAAGCATCGGGTGGGGATTGGGTTCTGTACGTACGTTTTATGTACACACGGCCACACTTTAGGCTTCCCAAATCTGCCAATATATTTCGATGGGTATTGGACGGTACTTACTATGTGTTGAACGATTAGTGAAAATTGTTCGACAGATAAAATTACGTGTGGCCTAACCCTTGCGTCACATATTATCATGAGGTAACTTGCGCTCGAGGATACGACTGGCCCTGCTTCATGGGTTCGTTTTCCCGGAACAAATATCCATTTCATGAACATTTGTGTTTGTTCCCTGTCTGAGTTTTCATATTTATTTGTAGTGTCTTCGTTGTTTTGATACCCATAACACTAAATGCTCAAGCTACTTACATGTGATCGGTGCAATGTACCTATGTGTTGTGGTCTGATATTTATTTAACTATCTTAGCAAGGTAGCGACAAGGGAACTGTTGCCTGAGCATAACATTGAGTTGTATTAGGCTCCCGCAGGTGAAGGGATTATCACCAACGGAAGCAATCCCAAAGAGGTTTAGGGTTAGGTTGGCGGCTGCATAACTTTGCCAAAACCCCCTACAACATGACAAGTGAGAAGAAGAAAACATGTTGTGCCGATTCCGCTTAGAGTGGGAAAGGACAGGAGAATGATGTAGAGCAAGGAAGCGACCTAAGGAAAAAACAAATGCATAGCACTTAGAAGTTAGGTATACTTATATTGACTTCAATCTCTAGTTCCGTAACGCTTCGTAGCATTTCCGCGTTGTAGTCTTGGCTCTAAAGTAAGCGGAGGCTATACCCATAATCGCCAGCGCTGGGCAGGCGGGTTGGCCATCGCAGTGCGTAGCTTTACGCTTCGGTGACGCTGCTACCCGTTATCGGCCTGTGGTATGTAACTACGCCTTCGATCCTGATTGTTATACTGCCATCAGTCAGATGCCAGAGCCTTATCTGTCATTCAGCGGGATGCACCACGGGCAGGTGAGGGTGGCTTGGAGCGAAAAGATGATGAGTTACTCCCTTACATCCCGCAATGAACATGAATATAATCTATTGCTACAGTATTTGTAATAATGAATAGTTATTGTGCAATAAATAAGATTTTCAGCTAACTATGATGACCCATCGTGGAAGTTGGACAAAAAACGTACTACTGGTCATCGTTCCTTGGAAAACATTCCTACATGTACCATAATACTCATGGTTCCAATAATACTATTGCAATACTGATCAATGTTTCATCATCATTGCGAAAATTTGGCAAATATGAACCTGAGGGTTCAGTAGGTACCGACCTATCATCAATAAAATAATTAATATTTAGATGTTCCATATGCATCACTCAGAGTTCAGTGAACTTAAAGCGAGACGCTTTGACGTATAAAAAAATAACGTATTGAATATTCCGTTAAATTCTTACAAATCGTAGCTTATATCTTATGTGTTAATCTAGGAGATTATCTAATACTGTATTAGGCACCCGCAAGCAAGGCAAATTTCATTAGGTACCTACTTACAGACGTACAGTAGTTTTTGCGTGAAAGAGTAAGAAAATCTATCCTAACTTTCGCATTTATCATAGTTCCATCCAACTAATATACGGATCACGCAGTGTTATAAAATTTTTATCGCATCCCTAATTTATCTATCTTTTTTTTCTTTGCATGACACAAACTTTGACAAGTAGATGATGCTTACGATGATTTAAGTTTCCTTTAAGTCCACTAACCTACCCATTTAAGTATACATTTTAATCAATCAAATATATTTTACCTCAGAATGTATCGTTAACTTTAAGCGATTTCGACACGAAACCCCAGTCTGGTACCTATGAATCATCACCCAGTAATTTTGCAATAATTCAACACGTCATTTTATAGAATTTCGGTCCGGAGGCACGCGACCCAAGACAAGAATGTTAATTAGCGGCCCTAGAATCAAGTTAAACGATTAAAATAATGGTAGAGTCTAGATTCCATAAAAAATTTTGACTCCCGACAAATAAATCGATTCGTAATTCCTTATGTAAGTAAATATTTAAGCAAGTAACCGTTAATATTAATTTACAATTATTACAACCATATTAGTATCATATACACAGATCATATCCATGATCTGAGATCAGTGCCCCGATTCGGAACACTAAATAAACATATTCTTTTATGATATTCCATGTTTTGGCACTTTCAAACCGTTAATGTTAGGAAAATATACCTACAACAAAGATATTTCCGTAATGTTCTGTAATAGGGAATCAGATGCAGGTCAGTTAGACCGACGACGCATAGAGACCCTATGTTACCTACTAAGTATTTTCAAACTAGGTAGGTATGTACGTAGTAAAGCGTAGCTACGATACGACAAACCGAGCTGTTCTACTTCAATTTTGGCTCGTAGAAATTTTACTAAACGCCACACACCCTCTCCGTTTGATTAACAAATTGGTCTCGATCGGTTTTTGTCGAAAAACATAATTTAAATTGCAAAATGCTAAAAATATGCTGCACCCAGATCGGATAAACAGGATTATCATAATGTTTGCCTTCCGAGACGAAGGGTTGGCGTGAACTTGGTCGAGGTCAGAGCTGCTCAACATACTGTTGCTAAGATATCTACATGTCATGTACCTACTTGCTTTCCGGTTTCAATTTTAATGGAGGTACAATGTACATTGTACTTAGTGTAAGTTAGATTCAACCAAGCAAGATTCATTCAAACCAAGTGGATATTACCATTGTGCCCACAACCTTAATAAACTTGTGATGCTACACTTGCACTATTATATTATTATTTATTTTGTATTGTATGTATGCATTAGGGGATGTAAGGGAGCGACCCATCATCTTTTCGCTCCAGGCCACCCTCACCTGCCCGTGGTGCATCCTGCCGAATAACAAGCTCTGACAACCGACTGGTGGCCAATGGCAAATGCCATCAACATGCTGACCTGTGAGTTGCCTTGACGCTTTACCTTACCCACGCTTTTATACCTTCTTCTACACGAGAAATCTTATGATCTCTCGTGTGGAAGAAGTATGCAACGGTAGGTAGTACTATAACTGCATTGCAATGCATGCATTTTTAGTTAGGAGTGTGGATCCACGAATGATTTTACATTGGTAGACTAACACCCTTATTCACAAACAATACTTACTTATCTATTAAAACTAACAACACTATGCGAAGTAAGGCGAGAACAACACAATAGCGACCGGCTTTCAAGTGTTGTCTATGAACAGCTTTTTGAGTACCTATACGTCCGCGCGTCGCATAGTAACGTTTGTGCGGGTGCAAGGGCTAGCCTGGCCTAGCCATCCTAGTATGCTGGACTCCCTTGGTAGGAACAAATATATAAGCTGTGGAAGTAGCCAGGATCATGCGGCGGCCGGCGGGCGGCGCGTGCACAGACAGCGCGACGCGCAATGTGACCCTGCGCGCTGGCCAGGTGTGAAGGGGACCTCGGTTCGACGCCCGCAGCCTCCTTCCGGATCGCGCATGTCGCGGCTTGAACAACATGTCTGGCAAAAGGGACATGCTAATCGGCTGGTGTATGAAGCCTTTAGATGCTATGAAACCTGACACAATGGAAAAACTATTGTTTGAGGTTCATCAATTCATTAGAGTTTGTCATTGTGGTGAAAGAATTGGCCAGCCTATATCCTGCATTACTGGATCTAGCTGTTACCAGGGTGCGCCGCGTGGAGGCTCTTTTCATGTTGACACGAAAAGAAGATCAATTCTATAGGTAGGTATGTATATGTATCCTTTGCGTTTAGTCAGCGGTGATCGGTGACCGCCATTATGCTGCAGTTAACGAACGGACACATCAACCTACTGTCATCTGTGTGTGTGGCTATTAGGGGCTGCGCAGACGACAGACTTTTTGTGCGATAGAGTCTGCGTCTGAGACATTTAAAAAGAGCGTCTAAGTCTGCCGACAGAAAGATCGAAGATGTGCGTCGTGTGCGTTGAGTATGTGAAATATCCGCGACAGATTTTTGCGCGTCGTGTGCGTTACTGCATATAATTGCAAAAAAGTGCGTCACGGATAGTCTGTCGTCTGCAATGCCCCTTAGGACTACGAGATAACAGTTTCTTATTGAGAAAACTCAGGAAGCAACCCGTTATCTGATAAGGTACCTACATACTTACTTTGATAGCGCAGCGAGGCGACCCAAAGTAGGTAAGTCTTGGCCTCTGATATCACATGTTAGAGGAGGTCTAAGGGCTCCCCCATATAATATCGTTCTCCTTTTGCAGCGTTAGATATATAAAGGAATGTATCGTAAACCTACAACATTCATCATCATCAGCCTATCGCAGTCCACAGCTGGACATAGGCTTCTCCAGTAGTTCGCCGTTTAGGGCAAACTCCTGGAGGATATACCCATACCTAATTGCCACGCTAGGCTGGCGGGTTGGCGAACGCAGGGCGTAGCTTCTCGCTCCGGTGATGCTGCTGTCCGAAATCGGTCTGTGCAATTTAGCTACGCTTTCAATTGTGATGGTTATACCGCCACCAGTCGGTTGCCAGCGCCTCGTTTGTTATTCGGCAGGATGCACCACGGGGAGGTGAGGTTGGCTTGGAGCAAAAGGATGATAAGTCCCTTACACAACCAAAAGGGGACCTTTTACACAACCATATAATTTGAAGGGTTTCTTATTTGGCATCAGATGACTATTACTGAATCGGGCCCCGGCCAAACGCAACTTAGGTATAAGAACTGACGCTGCTACGCAGGTATAGACGGAAGTTTTGGTGACTACCACTTTTGATAGAGGCGATGGAAGAGTCCATGTGTTAGCCGATGTTATGTGATGATGTGCACCAGTATCTTGAAGTGTGAATGATCCCAAGGATTCTATAGGTTTATGTCTCTAATGAACATTTAAGCTGTTGAATTTGAGCTCGGAGTTTTTAAAAATTTCAAACTTTCAAAAAATAAAATTTATTACCTACTTATTTGTTGCGTCAATGATAATAGAGTGGCAAGTCTGGTTATGCATAAAAATTTTATATTCACAAAAACTGAATGGTCCCACACTTTGATATGCGCCCGCTCTAAATGTTAGATGCAGGTCGTAGCGCGAGTTTAAAGTAAGGTCACGTACCAAATTCTTCAAAATGCAAAAGGTTAATTAGTTTGGAGATAGAAAACAAAAAAATCTTATGCATTCCTAGCTTACGTGAGTACGCGTGCATTTTAGATAAATATAATGCAGGTGTAGATTTATTCACGAGAAAAATAATAGTAAAGCCATTACGTTTGCATAAAATAGCGAATTATTTAAAGTGAATGAACTTGTTTTTGGAGTTTTTATTTTGTGACATAGAATGATATTTGGTGTGCATTCGTTTATCGGTCATTCTGATGCAACTTTTTGACTTGAAATTCACTTTACTTATTATTGCGTGGAAAGTCACCCCTATGCTATGGACCGACCAGGTGAAATCTGCAGTGGGCAGGTCTCTCCATGAGTTTACCAGAATGTCTGGTAATAAAGACAAATGACGAGATCTCGTATAAGCGAGTTACATCAAATATAGGTACATGTAGTACCTATAATTGCTACATATTTGATTAGTTACAATGAATCAGGCTCTGCTTGTGAGTAGGTCTGTATACCTAACACCTACTTATATTTTAGTCACGAAGCTAGGTATTCGGATAACTTACAGGCAATAACCACTCGTCGTTTATAGGCATTAACTTTATTTGTATTGTCACCGTAAAATTGTAAAAGCCTTTAGATTATAAAGTCCGTCCCTTCTTATTGGTTATCAAAAGCTGCATAATGATAACCTAGCTACTAGGTGGAATTATAGTACCTACCTACTTATTAATTTTATTAAAGTAATAAATAAGTAAGTGTTGACGGATCTCAATGGTTATCTGTGGCGTCAAATAACAACTTTTTTAAATGATCGCTGGGGGCGCTCGCGCACCGACTTCACAAAAACAGTTTGTTTTGAAATTGAAATGCCATGATCGTTTTGACCGTATAACGCGATCATTTCACCAGTATTGCTTGGAAAATTACAATGGTTATTATTCAACCGTTATTCAAATTAAATATATGTAGGTACTTAGTACATTACATCTCCTCTACCGGCTCTACCTGAAGGTTGTCTAGAAAAGATAGAATGACAAGAGTATCTTCCATGTGGTACATACAATTTAGCCAATATTGTCGTTATTATGTATGATGAGTGATCTCTTCCGGACAACTTTTGGGTGAGGTGGAAGAGATCGCTATTAGCGCCTAAATTGTACTAATTTAACTAAGTGTAGGTAGATCTATAATCTTAATCTTGTAATAAAGTGTACCTATTTACCTACTTTTATTATCAATGCAATGCACTTTGCAAACGGATTCTAATTCGTTATTATGCATTATCGCGACAAAGCATAGTTAACGAAGTATGGTGAAGACTCCCGAGTATTCCTATAGGGAAGTAGCCAATTTGCGTACCGTGAGAGAAGGAAAACCACGAGATTCTTTATGAACGAAGTAAAAATTTGTAAAACTTATTAAGATACTCGTAGCTACCTTAACATTATCCGGTGATGATGAGGCCGTCCGGGCCGTCATCTTAAACATTTATAAATAAAAAAGTTACGGGTGGTCAGAGTGAACCAGTCGAGTAATACGTTGCCGATTTATTGGTAGTCAAATAGGCAGCCCCAACGCATACATGATTAATGCGGCTTATCCCTGAGAAACACTGAAAATTCGTTCCGTCTGTCCTTTGTTTTACCTAAACAATCTGACAATTCTACTCAGAATCGAACATTTTAAAAGATATAACCCAAATAACAAAAGATAAAAAAATACTGACCCTAATTAGGTAGTACCTACCTACATAATAGTAACAAATCAAAACTCATCCTCGTATGGTAAGTACCTTGTTCGAAAATTTATTGAGTTCATCGTTAAATCATAATTAGTCAATGCAATATTCGGAGACGGACTAACTTTTAATCATTTGAATATTAAACTCCACAAAAAGGAATGCGGAAAACGTGAAGGAAGTCTATTTATATATTTTGTACTTTTATGAAATATAGCTACGTCATATTAGAATTAGTAGAAATGCTTCGGTGCGTAGGCAGATAAGAATGTAGGCAGTCGTTTAGTCGCATTTAGAAAATGTCTCGAAAATATTTTTGTGTTTCATTTCGCATTGTAAATTCCGAAGAAACTTTTATTATAAGGCCAGTAGGTAATTTACGAGCACCCCCACTAATCCCAAGAGTTCAAGCGCCAGACTAAGGTCTACGGCCTGCGCAGGCGTCGATCCTTTGAGCCTCGCGGCGACCTACCCTGGATAAAAAATATACATTTGGTTCAAAAATCTCATTAGGGTCGAGGACCTCGGCGTAGTTCCGTAATGCGCGATTTTTTTACTTAATTTTTTTACTCTAATCAGAGGGCACCGATCGGCGTTTACCTTGGCGCGTCGTACACAACACAACCTTCGGCTGTGTTTCGTCATATCGGGTCGTCGAACTTCAATGCTGGTTAATGGCGTAATTAGTTTGCAATTTATAATTGAACAAGGATCTGTCGCGTCTCCTGGCAGCTGCTACCTGCCGCGGGAATGTGGCCGTCATTTTTTGTCGAGCACCTCGACATTTTTGCTCAATGGGGTCGAATTTACTTTAATGAATTCGTATAAGAAGTGTCCGTGTGCAATTTATTTGTAATTTATGCAAAATTTATTCATAGGAAGATCTAAAAATATTTAGTTAGGTATACAAGATGGATCTGCAAAGGACAAGATAATCGTTAAAGATTGATTTTGTAGGTGGGTTCTAAGGATTACCTACACATAAATTAGGATTGTAGGTACAATCTTCAACACTTATGTACTACCTACCTATGGTAGTAATCACGAGAATCTTAGCTATATCGATAGGAAGGTTATGATCGCACGCTCTACCTTAAACATAGTGGAGATATCGCCGATATGCCTAATAGGGATGATGACTAAAAAATAATTTAATGTCCATCAGATAGATTAATGAAAAATATTGGATAGGTACGTATTTTTTATTTTGCCTCTTGTTCAAAAACTTACGAAGATACATTGATTTTAAATGTCACATGACGTCACGTTAGAGTACAAAATATACTCTAACGTGACGTAGTTAGCCCCCACTCCGTAACTTTAATGCGCTATATCTAAGTATTTTCTTGTTATTTCGACAAAACAAAAAATACGGGTCTTATATTTTTTTATTATCTAAGAGACGGACTAATTATTTTCTTCATTTTCATACCTTGTCATCATCCGTATTGTATATCTACACAAATTAATAAACACACGTTTATAATGCGTTATTGTTACTATGTGTAACACAAACTATGTGTTACCGATCTCAATAAAAAAGGAGGCAACATATTCTAAAAATATGCTATGAAGTAGGTAGATACGAGTACCTATTTATGCCTACCTAATAAATAAATTGGAGGTTGTTGATTTCGCGTGTATGACTACGGAAATGATTTCCATGTGGACTTCACACCTAAATGTTATCTAACTATGTACCTATATCTAAATAAACATTCAATTCGACTTTGAAAAATAACATTGTGATTACCATCTATTCATGCGTTTTTTACCTCACTTATCTAAAAGTACATATAAACAGGCAGGTAAGTTGGTACCTATTTCAACTGAGCCCCTTCGCAATACATATCATGTCTGGTTAAAATTCACTCCTGGAACACTTACAATGCAATCGTGTCAAACAGAAAACAAACGTCTAATCCAGAGGATTTCCGTTACATTTTCACCTATTTCGGCCCCTCATAAATAAATCCTAAATTCATGATCAATAAGCATCGACACAAATACGAGTCACGTTTCTATTCACTAATACTGCGCAGACGGATAAGATTCAATTCAGTTGGTTAATTACAATGATTTCTTATCTCGTGCGGCAGATAGGTACATGATTGATTGTAAATGTATAGTTTGGCGCCAAAATTCCGAGCAAAAAAACGTTCGACCGGCCGTGACTCGGCGCCGAAAAAACGACAAGTATTCAGCCAAGTGTTATTAAATTGAATTAACATTGTCACAAGGTTTGAATAGACAAACACCTGCCGATTTTTAAATGTTTAAATGCTTAATATTTTGATGGCACAGCACTTGGTTGAAAAAACTTAAAACGTTGGCACCTACTTTGTCAACTGGAGCCGGTAGCAAACTATCGGCTTTACTCCCCTCTAACAGATCAAATATCCCCGTATCTCCCAAATTACCTAACTCCGAACTTTAAACCAACAAATCATCGCACCACAATGTTAAAAAAAAGACTTCACCCGACTATAAATATACTGATAGACCTCAGATTGATAAACCGATTCCTGGGTGGTAAGGCTATCCTAAGCTCTGTCCTTCTATTAAAACTACTTCGGAAATGGCAGGACCTGATTTACCCATCAGCAGAATTAAGGACTAATTAGGATGGACATTAGACATATAGCACATGGACCAAAGGGACCGTTGGGAAGGAAAATACGAGTATATCGGGAAATCATACACTCTCAACATTCAGGCTCTGGGAAAAAGAATTGAATTCGGTAAGTAAGTTCTGTCTTTTTTCTAAATTAAAAATTGTTACTTACAAAGCATAATCTACGGAGAGGGTCTTGCTTGAGATAAGGTTGCCTAGTAACCTACTTCCCTAAACCTACAACACATAATTAAAGCTATAGACAATGCTGCTGCTGCCATTTCAAAGTAGGTACCTAAGTATGATCGATCTCGATGGCGTAACGTGTACAACCGCAGTTTCAGGATTCGATGCCCGTAGAATATGTAGGTAAAATTAAGAACCCGTATTTAAAAAAAATATAACTTCTTTATGTGACTCCCGTCAGGGTATTTTGGAAGACGCCCCTAGTCTCAGTCATAACCCTGTAATCATCTTATGTAGGTATTTAAGGGTAGGTAATCAATCTATTTCAATATAATGATAAGTAGGTGGACTATATTTAAATTTAAGTTTAAAGGAAAGAAGCGTTTGCTCACATTAATACATAAACAAATTTATTAGAACACATCAACTGGTAGAATCAGTAACTGTCAATGCGAGGTGTCACATATTTCTTGTCGCCTACCAGCTTGCCTGCTTTGATTTGTCTCTCACGTTCCTGACGTATGGCCTGAAAACCCAAAAAATATGCCCTAATTAAGCTAATGTTGGTGGCTATATACCTACATTTTGGCTTTTCACCAAAGAGAAATTTCCAACTTTTATAACATGTTGAAGAAATTACTCAGTGGCTGCATACAGTGCCGTAACTAGCTTTTTATGCGGCCGGTGCGAACTTTCAAAACTGTGCCCCTGAAAAATGTAGTTCGGTCATTTCTGCGCCCCTCCAGGGTGTTACACTTCTGTGCCAAGGCACCGCTGGCACTACCCTAGTTACGGCACTGGTTGCATCATCATCCCCTTAGCGTTGTCCCGGTTTGTGCCTCTAGGCCCAGGGTCCGCTTTGACCATGATCCTAGATTTAGCGAGTTTGGTTATTACATTGAATCGACTGCCATCTGACCTTCGTAACCCTCAGAAAGGGGAACCAGACAAATTTGGATCATGGTTACACATTCAGAATTAAACTGGATGTGCAGGTTTCCTCACGATGTTTTCCTTCACCGCTAAGCTAGTGGTATAATTCCGCACATAGATTTTTGCAAATCCATTGCACACCTCTGTGTGCCCCGCGCGGATTCGAACCGACGACCTCACGTGTGTGAAGCGACGATCTTTCCACTAGGCTACCACGGCTCACGGCACTGGCTGCATCTAAGTAGTTTTCCGGATTATTGTCCCCTCGGATTAGAAGGTACCAAGTGGTTGAATAGGGAGTGCAGTGTTTGCACAAACAGTACCTAGGTACCTACCTATTCTCGACGTATTACCTTATTGTCTATTTATTGGATTCGAGTAAAGTTTCCTTTTTTTTCAGGTTAATTAAATATTTGAGCTAGGATAGGTAAGTGCCTTAAAATTTTTAACAGCAATTACTTAACGGAGTCATTGTACCTAGAGATAGTTAGGTAGGCTGTATGAACCGCTTAAAAGTTACACGCTTGAAATTTGGCATGCAGGTACCATAATAAACTTAAAGCTCAGTTGCAACAGGATATTGCAAAATTCCCACGGGAACGGGAGTAAGCGGGAAAAATCTTTTATATGAAAACATCCAAACCGCGTACTAGGTAAGATAGATGATTGAAATTTGGCATGCAGGTACCCTAATGAACGCGGACGAAGTCGCGGGCAAAAGCTAGTTAGTAAATACTTAATAGTCTAAATGCAACGGTACCTACTTACATAAAATCTTTTGAACTGTTTCATTAAAGTATGGCACTCTTTGAAGTCCTCGATCCTGTCCTGGCACTTCATAATGCCTCGGTCGAGCCCGTAGGCTTCTAAACAGTCCATCATTTCCATCTCCTGCTTGGCACAACGGCCTAACAGTTGGTAGGACACGATCCCACCGGTGAGGTCAGTGACCGGGATACGCAAAAACGGCGAGATGCTTTGCATATTCAGGCAAGTAGATACTTTGAATATTCGGAAATATATAACATGTAATTATTTGTTTAAATCACACCTATTAGTACAAAAGTTGTTGTATTTGTTTAAATTTTCTAGTAATGTCGTTTTGCGTACGTCATGTGTCAATCATCTCCAAGCACCAAGTAAATAGTTTACAGTCAATGAGTATGACACTCTGGCTGCACATAGTTTTATTGGTCGTGTACATTTATTTGATAATAGGACAACCAACAAGATTTATGATATTAATAGAGATCAGTTAGCTCAGGCTCTGGATTAAGTCTTATCTTATCCAAACTACCCATTCTTACTTCTTTACAGCTCATATCCTTTTTTTAATCAAGATTTTTATTTGGTGATATGTAATTGTTTCCCTATAATTTGGTATCTTCCCTATGCTACTTATATATGTCACGGTAAAATTGTAAATACCGTTAGATTACAATCCATCTCGCGAGATTGTAAACTGTCGAAATATTGTGAACTGTAACATAATGCTTACATTTTAATACTTAAACAAACCATAGTGTGGTGGCCTATGTATAAGTTTGTGAGATGCCAAAAAGAAAAAAAAAATAGGAACATTTAGTTAAAAATTTTCAATGACAAATGTTACAAAAAACTTTCATAAATTTTTTAAATAAACTAAATAGGTATAACTATATTAGAAGTCGATGATTAAAAGGTGCCTGCCTATACTCATAAAAACTAGAGATGTTCCGACTAGTCGGTAAAGCCGACTATCCGGCCACTATTGTAGTCGCCGATTAGTCGGTGACTAATCGGCAATGAGCGCCGACTATCCGGCTTCTTACGTTGTATGAATTTCTCAATAATATGCATGCGGGGGAACTACATGAAATAAAAACCTTGATTAAATTTTAATTCTACTTGTTCACTTCAATGAATAATAATAGTATTATCTTTAATTATGCACAAAAAATATTTTTTTACACTAACACACTGCTCTCGGCCATTACACAAGCAAAACATGTTCCGTCCGACACGCTCGCAGGCGGCCGGCGTATGCGATTGCGCGCGAATCAGCCGTAAAAGAATCGTTACAGAAATCCCCGAAACCGTAATCGGCTTAGCCGACTAGTCGGTCTTATTACAACCGACTAATCGGCTAGTCGGCGAAAGTCATAATCGGCACATCTCTAATGAAAACATTATGTAGCTGTGGTTATAATAAAATTACATGTACAAGATAATTAGTGAATATTTTATTTAATATTAATTATGTATTGATCAAACTATTTCCAAATAAACATTCTACAAAGTGATTTAGAAGCTGTCCACTTTTGGACTTAGATATTTGTTGTCGCCTTTCAGCTTTCCCTCAGATATTTGCCGGTCCCGCTCTGTCCTCATTGCCTGAAAATATACATGTTCTTACTATCCCATAAGATATTAAATGTAATTTATACAATATTTTTTCTTTACTACAAATACCTTTGTGCGCTCAGAAAATTAATTCAAAAATGTAACAATATGATATTATAATCATTAAATAGTACATTAAAAAATTACAATCAATGTCCATGAACATAATTTATAAATAATAATTAGTTATTATGAAAGGAACAAACTTTTTGGTGTAAATAGCTATGATGACAACATAATGCTTGTTAATTTATTTCTTTTATTAAGATTTAAGTCTATTAGTCAAAAATAAAATCAAATCAAAAACATCTTTATTTTATCTAGAATTTGTTAAGATACAGGTAACAAACTGTGGCACGAAAGTTAAGCATCTTTGCCCAATAAGTAGTTTTAATTTTATACAGAGTGCGGTTCATTTATAAATTTAAATTTTTTAAACTGTCCTTGGGTCTGGGTGTTGGAAGGTGGTTTATATTGAATGAACTGGCAATAACTCAATATGAACAAACCTATTTTTTATTTTTTTGTATATGGACTCTACGAACTTATTTAGTGTGCACTTATAAATTTGAAATGATGTATCAACATAGCACAAAAGAAATCAAATAATAATATGAACACTGTTTACAACAACTTCTGTCCATCTATTTTATTTTATCTTACCACACCTATAATGTATACTAACCACAAATCTCTTGAATTGCTTGGTCATAGTCTGGCATTCATGGAAGTCGTCGAAAAGATGGGAGCACTTGACTCGGCCTCTGTCTAGGCCATAGGCTTCCAGGCACTCCATGTATTGGCTCTCCTCCTTCTGACACTTGCCCAATAGCTGGTGGGATACCATACCACCAGTTAGATCCGTCACAGGATTGCGAAGAAACGGAGAGATAGACATTTCTCACTCTGAAAACCCAATGGTCTGTGAAAAGGAGGTTATAAAATTACGTAAACAATTCTATAACAAATATTAATATTTTTAAAGGGGATGTAACTTTGGCCGTATTAGATTGATTAGAACAAAAGACTGTCCACATGCTAATTTTATTTTGATGGAATCTTACCGTGTTATAAACAATTTTTAGAAATCGAAACAAAATTTCGATTTTGACAATTGATGTCAAGGGTGACAGCCAGCACCAAGATAAAAACATTTTTTCTGTTCAATCGGTTGAGACTGCATTCTTTTCTATAAATACTCTTATAAAATAAATAAAAAATGCAAATTCATTACCAAAAACTTACTTAGACTAAATAATACTACAAGTAATAGCATTAATATTTTTACATTTAGATAAAAACCAAGAGCTAGGAAGCTAATTCGGACTGTTTACTGCAAGCAAATGGAAAAAAATATTATGGTTGGTTGACGACGTTGACGGTTGATGACGTCTTCATCAGATGTCAACATGTCAAAGTCATAAACAGCTGTTTTGCTTTGCCCTGTTTTTATAAAGTACAAGACTTGAAAAAGTTTTTAATTTCAGGATAATAATAAAATTCAAATACCTTTAGATACAATGGAGCAGTGGTTAACAGAAGGGCTATCTCGAATTCTGGATTTCCAAGTGCCTGATGACCTAATACGGTTTGTTTATATTTTGCGAACCTAATGTAATAATGTTACTGATAATGATTTTACTATTTTTTTGAAAATGAAATATTTATTTATTAACATCAAAAATTAAGTCGTTCCATGTACAGACGTATTTTATAAACATTTTCTAACATTATTTCCAGTTACGTTTTATCCATTGAGAATGAAGGTGATATGAATGAGTACTTGAAAACGTTATTGGATTTCGATAACCCCCAACATAAGAATTTCGTGTTAGAATTGATGAAGAGGAAGTTTCCTGCTAAAGGTTATTTTATTTTACTATTTATTTTCTGTTGCACAACTTGGCGACATCAGAAGTACGCCCACGCCGTTATATATTTTTTAACATAAGATTATTTGTTTACTTAGAATGTAACCACTACTGAGTTTACCAAGTTCTAATAAGATTAATTTATTTAGTTAAAAGTAATCGAAAATCATATTCTTCTAATTGAAGAGCTGACTAGATCTCACATCTAAATAATTTTTTGTTGTTTGTAACAATTTTTCTTTTGTAAAAAAAAAGTTTGGATACTTATAGAAAGCTTTGGAATAAAACAGTTATAATTTCTCCAACAAGATTTATATTTGTTATTCCAGCTAACAATATTTTACCAAAACAACAAAAGAAAAAAATATCGAAAGGCAAGCAGCAGAAAGAGCAAGACTTTGTGAGTGTGGAGCCCTCTCCACCGCCTGACACCAGCGAGGCCGACTCCAAGACTAAGAAGAAGACTAAGTTTGTCAATCTGTACTCTCAGGAGGGGAAAAATGCTCAAGTTGTTCTTCTTAAAGGTAAGTTAATGGTTTTGTAGTGTGTATAAATGGGCCCATAAAAAGTGTAGCTTTTTTTATTCATAAGGGTGGCAGACTAACAAATATGATGCCTGATGGTAAGCAATCAACATCTCCTAGGGACAACAAGCAGCAACTCATATTGAGTTCTAGGGTCGCCAGCCTTAAATAATTATGAAAAAAATATCTGTCTAATCGAGAACCTCCTCCTTTTTTTGTAAGTTGGTTAAAAAATTAAAATGCACCAAGCCAACCAAATAATATGCTTGACTAGGGCAATAATTAGCCAACTGTTTAACCCCCGGTTAAGGCATCTACGAGTGTGTACTAGCCTGTGAAATAAAAGCCAGTTTATAGCTAAATAGGTGGATAGCAAAATTTTTTAATGTTACAATTTTGCCTGTATAGCGTCAAGGAAAACGATTTGCCTGCGCGATTTTATTAAGGCACTGCGCCATCTGTCGGTCGACAAAAGAACTTAGAATTACTATGATCTATTACACAACCTTTTCCAGAAAACTAATATTTATTATGGGTTTGCACTTGACCACACCTGATGATTAACTGCCGTATTCACAAACGTTACTATGCGTCGCACGGACGAACAGGTACCTAAAAACCTATACTATTTTGGGCACTGTGCGTCCACGCGTCGCATAGTAACGTTTGTGAATATGGCCGTAAGTGATATTAAAGCCTGTGATGGGGCGCGCTTATCCAGATTAATAATACTACTTCACTCTGTCTCTAGTCAACATCCCTATGCCTCAACATCAAGTCCTAGCCTATTTAGTTTTATTTTCGTGTTTTTACAGGGCGTCACCATTGCGACTGCCAAGCATCAAAGCATGAGCTGATCAACAACTGTCTACAATGTGGACGCGTGGTCTGCAAACAGGAGGGCTCTGGGCCCTGTTTGTTCTGTGGGAATCTGGTCAGTGCACACACATCCTACGCCTACTACACACACTTACGTTAACACATAAACAAAATTAACATCCTGAATAAAAGAATGTGTTTCAGCATTTAAGTAATACTTAATCAGTCAAATGATTCTGGTGACACCTGGTGTGCATAAGATTTGTTTGTGGTCTTATGTGGTTCTCACACACCCAATTCAATGTCTGACTACAAAATCTTATGCCACTCAGGTGTACTACCACAAAATCTTGTGCAGGTCTCTAAATCTCAGGTGTTTGATTCTCAAACAAAGAATTTGGCTGAAACACTTTTGCTATGTAGCCACTTTTATTAACTCACTAATTGGGATGTTTCCAGGGTCAAAATAATTAGATTATATTTAGTCGGTATTTTAGATTATAGAAATATATTCGACACGTATTTTTCCTTTTTTCATTAAACAAAAAATAACAAAGATACAAGGCATCAAAAAGTAGGAGTGGGGGTCTTTGACGTCACTCAGTGGCGAAAAAATTCCCTCTCTCTGACGTCACGCGTAATTTTACCGGGCTATATTTTTGTAATTTTTGTACAAATGAAAAATATGTGCCTTTTATTTTTTAGCAATCTAAAAGACGTACTAATTACATTTTTTACGGCAACAGACCTATAATAAGCCCAGGATCGATCAAATGGCGAACATTTTGTGAGGCCTATGTCCAGCAGTGGACTGACAAAGACTAATGATACTACTACTAAATTTAAGAGCTTTGCTCTTGTCGGTGGAGCAACTTCCACTCCTCCCTGGACTCCGCCAGCGCCTTCGCCTCCTAGAAGGTAAAATAGAAGGCAGAAGAGGGAGGCCAAGACGAACATTTACACAACAGCTAAAGGAGAAAGACTAATGATGATGATGATAATATCTCTGTTGCAGGTTTGCACTCCAGGAGAGCAAAGAGAACTAAATGCGAAGACCAAAGCCAGCGCCAAACTGATGGAAACCTTGATGGAGAGGAACAGGCCTAAGGGTTGGGAGGCAGCTGTGTCCCACAGGAACAGGCTTTTGGAGTATGATCGTACTAGGTAAATGTGAATTTATAAGTATTCAAGTATGTGAGAAAGGGACTTATTGATGTTATTGACTGGCTCGATGGCACATTTGGTAGTAACCTCTGCCTTCAGCACCAAGAGTCGTAGGTTCGTTTCCCGCACAGTACAAACATTTGTATTTATTAATATGTCTGTTTGTCTGGGTGTTTTCTATGTATAATATGAATTTATTTATAAAAAAAAAGTATCTTAGTATGTACGTCAGTTGTGTAGTACCCATAGTACAAGCTTCGGCTTAGTTTGGGGCTAGATGGCGATAGCGTGGCATGTCTTGGTTTATTTATTGATACATAGCGAATCTTCGCTCTTATTGAGCTGCCCGTCCGGGGAAGAACCTCCACCCTATAGAATACCGCAGCCAAATGACCTCCGGGTCGTGTTTCTGCTGGTGAGTAGGGTCTCCGGAGCTCGTGGGGGGTTAGGGTTGGGTCGGCATGGCAGTGGCAACTGACAGGTAACTGACCAGTTACTTGCCCGTTGTCACAGCGACTTGGGCTTCTCTTTCGCTTTCCATCAGGCGTAGGGAAGCCATTATGTCGAGCCACAATAAAAAAAAAAACAAAAAAAAATGTAAGAAAGAGACTTATTGGTGTTATTGACTGGCTCGATGGCTCATTTGGTAGTTATTACCTCTGCCTTCGGAGCCAAGAGTCGTAGGTTCGATTCCCGCACAGTACAAACATTTGTATTCATTAACATGTCTATTTGGTTGGGTGTTTTCTATGTAAGTATAAATATGTATCTATTTCCAAAAAAAAAAACTTAGTAAGTTTATCAGTTGTCTAGTACCCATAGTACAAGCTTCGGCTTAGTTTGGGGCTAGATGGCGATGTGTAGCCTAGCGTGGCATGTCTTGGGTTATTTATTTATTATTATTTATTAACATATTTCCGTAGTGAGCGACGCACGCGTGTCACAGACGATGATAGCGATTACTTCAGCGCCAACAGCGTGTGGCTCAATGCGGCCGAGAAGGACAAGCTGGGCAAGTACCAGCAGTCGCTGCACGAGAAGAAGCACGCGTCGCGGTTATCTAAGAAGATGACCTTCGATTTTGCTGGTGAGTCCCATTATCACACACTAGCTGTGCTCGCGACTTCGTCCGCGTGGAATAGTTATTTTTCCCCCGTTTTTTTTACATTTTCCATTATTTCTTCGCTCTTAATAGTTGCAGCGTGATGTTATATAGCCTAAAGCCTTCCTCGATAAATGGTCTATTCAACACAAAAAGAATTTTTCAATTCGGACCAGTAGTTCCTGAGATTAGCGCGTTCAAACAAACAAACAAACAAAGAAACAAACAAAGAAACAAACTCTTCAGCTATAATATTAGTTAAGATGATAGACAGTAGTAGTCGGGAGCAGTTTTTTTTGATAAAGTGAGCTAAGGAGGATTTGAAGTCATAATAATTCTATAGGAATAATCTAATCTATATTGGAGAAACTTCTGACTTTTTTTTAATTTTTGCGATTTTACTAACACTATTTTGTAAGATTACGGCACTATTAATTAATTCAAATTTGTTGGTTCTATGATGTTTATATACCTGCGATTGGATACAGGTAAGAATAATTAGTTGCAAGAATTAAGTTTTGTTTATATTTTTAAGTCGGGACACTATGTAGGTCACCAGGTGCACGAATGCTTCGGTGGCCTACGACATCAAAAGAACAAACCTTCAATGCGAGTCTCTGGGAGGCACCTCACGAGTCTTAAGCCAGAGCATGTCAGAGCTCGCCTAACATTTCATTAAATGAGTCATCCACATAGCTCACCGGATTAGTAGAAGGCTATGCAAGCCGCAGAACCGATCACCCATGTGGTCAACGAACGTTTCTCAGCAAACGTAGTTTAGGGCCGAGAGCCAGGTGGAATCGTCATTCTGCTGGTATGGCTGGTAAAAATGGAGAATGGCTGGTAAATGCTTGATGCGAAAATTGATCCGAGAGTAGGATCGTGTAAGGTGGTAAACAGTTGGAGCAATGCTGACATGTCATTCTATAAAAGACTAGCTGTGCTCGCGACTTCGTCCCCGTGGAATAGTTATTTTTTCCCCGTTTTTTTTTACATTTTCCATTATTTGCTCCTAATAGTTGCAGCGTGATGTTATATAGCCTAAAGCCTTCCTCGATAAATGGTCTATTCAACACAAAAAGAATTTTTCAATTCGGACCAGTAGTTCTTGAGATTAGCGCGTTCAAACAAACAAACAAACTCTTCAGCTTTATAATATTAGTTAAGATTCAACACAAAAAGAATTTTTCAATTCGGACCAGTAGTTCTTGAGATTAGCGCGTTCAAACAAACAAACAAACTCTTCAGCTTTATAATATTAGTTAAGATTAGTATAGACTAGCTGTGCTCGCGACTTCGTCCGTGTGGAATAGTTATTTTTTCCCCGTTTTTTTTTACATTTTCCATTATTTCTTCGCTCCTAATAGTTGCAACGTGATGTTATATAGCCTAAAGCCTTCCTCGATAAATGGTCTATTCAACACAAAAAGAATTTCAATTCGGACCAGTAATTCCTGAGATTAGCGCGTTCAAACAAACAAACAAACTCTTCAGCTTTATAATATTAGTTAGATTAGTATAGATTTTGAAATTTCTTCCATTTCGTTCCATTAAAATTTAAACTTGTTAATCGGAACCTAAGAGCGGAATTTACCATGTAATACTTCATACTGCATAATAAACGTCGCGCTTGAGTCCGTTAATTAAGTTTTACATTTCATTCAGGCCGTCAAGTAGTCGAAGACAATACAATAGACTACGAGGTGGACGAAGACAGGATCCGCGAGATGAGCGGCCCCGGCACGGCGGGCGGGAGCCAGTTCATCAACCACGACTTCCTGGCCGCCGGGCCCGCCGACCGCGACGTCGCGCCTGGCGTCAACGCGAATCTTTTACAGGTACCTATGTATCACTGGCTCGATGGCTCATTTGCTAGTGACCTCTGCCTTCTAAGCCAAGGGTCGTGGGTTCGATTCCCGCACAGTACAAACATTTGTGTTCATGAACATGTCTGTTTGAATTGGTCTGGGTGTTTTCTATGTATAATATGTATTTATTTACAAAAAAAAATGTATCTAAGTAAGTTTATCAGTTGTCTAGTACCCATAGTACAAGCTTCGGCTTAGTTTGGGACTCGGTGGTGCTGTGTGGCCCAGCGTGGCATGTCTTGGGTTATTTATTTATTTATTTACTAGCTGATCCGGTGGTGGCGGCATCCTGCCGAATAACAAACGAGGCTCTGGCAACCGACTGGTGGCGGTATAACCATCACGATTGAACGCGTAGCTAAATGCCACAGGCCGATGACGGGCAGCAGCGTCACCGGAGCGAGAAGTTACACCATGCAGCGTGCAGCGTGGCGATTCTGGGTAAAATTGTTTGCCCAAAAAGCGAACAGCTGGAGATGATGATGATGAAGAGCTGACCAGGCGTACCTTCTTAGTACCGCCATCTACGCTCATATTATAAAGAGGAAATATTTGTATTTTTGTATGTAACGAATAAACTCAAAAAAGTACTGGACCGATACTATTTATTTAATTTTTTATTAAAAAGCTACATTATCACAGAGTAACTTATGCTATATTTAGTTCAAAAATGTTTATCTGAAACACCCAAAGCGAGGCGAGAGGGCTCATTCGTTCATTTCTTTGTTTTTTTTTTTGCGGAATGCGTGAGCTCTTTGAACTCACTTTGGCATAGCTAGATTGGCAAAAAATATATAGGCCATATGATTACGATAATTGTTTATTCAGAATTGGTCTCAGTAGTGTTGCTAAAATTTTAGGGGTGATGATGACAAGGCAGCTAACAAAAAATATCTATGTACTATTAAAATAAATATGTAAACAATAAGACCACCCCATCTCATCCCGTGGTTGTTGTAGAATACGACTAAAGGAATATCGGGCAACAGGCAGCAGCTATTACCAAGTTAGTAAAAAACCTTCTGCGGCCACCAACCCGCTTGCTAAGCGTGGTGACTGAGGCAAATCCCCCCCTAGATACAGTGTACGTTTGCAGCCTAATGACAATGCTGATATAGATATTGATAACACACAACATCACAAACATGACACCAAAGTAAGTAGCTTAGGCACCTGTGTTATGGGTATCAGAACAACGAAGGTAGGTAACACAAATATATGCTTAAATACAAATTTAAACACCCAGACACGGAACAAACACAAGTTTTCATCACACGAATGTTTGCTGATGATTAATATTACTTCGCGACAGTTCGACACGTCCGTGCAAGGACCGGGCTACGCGGCTGTGACGTCAGGGCTGGCCACCACGCCGCGCGTGCAGGACGCGCAGCTGCAGGAGATGAGCGACACGGGCCGCTGCCTCTCCATGCACCAGCCCTGGGCCTCGCTGCTCGTCGAGGGGATCAAGATGTGAGTAGGGGAGACGGGGGATGATTGTGGGGATCACACGCATATCCAGCGGCGTAGCGTGGGTGTCGGCCGCCCGGGGCGGAAGACAATTTTGCCGCCCTTTTATTTTGATAGTAATCAGTGTTGCCGTTCCCCCCCCCCCCCCCCCCCCTTATATCACGCTTGACGAAACAATACGAAACGCCGCTTTTCGGTTCACTATCGCGCGTATGCCAAAACGCGAAAATTACTATCCCCCCCCCCCCGTATGATATTTCGTGATTTTTTCATGGACCCCTCACCCCCTCTCGAGCCTCGCATGATTAATGGACGGGCCCAGAAAGATCGACCGACCTTGTGTGTATTTCTAGGGGACAATAATCAACCACAAAGGACAGCCCTTATCGCCACAATTCAGAAGTCAGTCACGCA
This sequence comes from Conogethes punctiferalis, assembly GCA_031163375.1. Lineage (NCBI taxonomy): Eukaryota > Metazoa > Arthropoda > Insecta > Lepidoptera > Crambidae > Conogethes > Conogethes punctiferalis. Next base: position 3,978,317 of record CM062094.1, read on the forward strand.
CTATCGTTGACAGGTTGACTATGACAGTATAACGTTACGGTGACACTGACAGCTACGTCTAGTTACCTAATTTACTTTTGAATTTGACGTCTCTCTCCTCTGGATAAGGTTGTTCATTTGTAAAGGTTGTGGCTCACAATAACGACCCTGATCCCACTCCGCAAAAAAAATGAATTAAGGGCTGTAAATATTGCTCAATAAAATATATTTTACAAAAGTCGCTAGAAGTAGTGGGATGTAAGGGAGCGTCCGGGATCTTTTCGCTCCAAGCCAACCTCACCTGCCCGTAGTGCATCCTGCCGAACAACAAACGAGGCGCTGGCAACCGACTGATGGCGGTATAACCATCATAATTGTTGAAGGCGTAGCTAAATACCACAGGCCGATGACGGGCAGCAGCGTCATCGGAGCGAGAAGCTACGTGGCAGGTGAAAAACTACGTCCTGCGATCGCCAACCCGCCTGCCCAGCGTGGCGATTATGGGCGTATCCTCCAGATGTTTGCCCTGAGTGACAAGCAACTGGAGAGGCCTATGTCCAGCAGTGGACTGCAATAGGCTGGTGATAATGATGATGCTAGAAGTATTTAAATATTTTTTTCTCGCTAAAACGATATTTTATCTCGCTAAACATATATAAAATCCGCTAGATCTTGCGATAGCGACTAAGTCGCTAGAACGGCAACACTGTCAGTAATTCTCGCTGTTGTTTTGTTAGTCATAAGCAATCCAAGCATAAAATAAAATACGAGCAATCCCCGGCAAGTCGTAGACGGTGTTGGCAGCAGTCACTACAAAATATCATTCAAAGAAAAGGGGATTCCCCGAATCCGTTACAGAATAAGTAATGAAAAATTCCATGCTCTTTTTCAATCGGTCCAAATTTGTAGTTCCGTTAAAAATATGAAATGGTTCAAATATTTTTATTATTTAAATTAGTATGGATAGATTATAGTTTGTGAAATTTTGCCGCCCCCTAAAAACGCCGCTGCGCATATCGTCAGATACGCAAGTGGTCAGATACGCACACGATACGCATTACGTCAGACTACAAAACAGAATCTCATCAGGTACAGTTTTTGTCTGGTTTTTGGTCATTTGTGCATTTTGAAGTCGGTTTAATTAAAAAAAAGTCATTGCTAACAAATTACTAATTAAAAAATCTCTACTTTGCAAGTTTATAGGGACCAACACAAAATGTGATTTTATCCCAAATCACTACCATTTAAAGCTTTTTAAGTCAAAAGCACTTATAATAATGTAAACATAAACACATAAGTTACACATAAAGTATAATTGTGGTAATACGGATGACGACAAGGTATGAAAATGAAGAAAATAATTAGTCCGTCTCTTAGATAATAAAAAAATATAAGACCCGTATTTTTTGTTTTGTCGAAATAACAAGAAAATACTTAGATATAGCGCATTAAAGTTACGGAGTGGGGGCTAACTACGTCACGTTAGAGTATATTTTGTACTATAACGTGACGTCATGTGACATTTAAAATCAATGTATCTTCGTAAGTTTTTGAACAAGAGGCAAAATAAAAAATACGTATCCAATATTTTTCATTAATCTATCTGATGGACATTAAATTATTTTTTAGTCGTCATCCCAATTAATGCCTTCATGTTTTAATTAAGTGGGATGTTATTATTGTACAAAAATCTACTTTATTTATTATATCAGTGACAGTTTTCTTATTCAAATGTGTTAGTTAATTCGATCATTAAATCTATATTTTAAAGCAGTTCATAAAATTAAAACAAATCATTGACTAATGTAATGTTCGTGTCAACACAAGCGAAGAAATGTTAGTCGAAATAAAATAAATTCATTCATCAAATAAACTCGTCTGGGCACAATGGCATTGAACTGAGTGACGTCACACGCGTCGCACTGATGAAATACAATCACCACGTGGAGATGCGATGACGCACTGCGCGCGCGCACTTTGCCGCCCGAGTTTCCAAACGCCGCCAACAGATGTCACTGTCCTCATTTACATCGCGCAAGCAAAATTTTTTTCCGAATCATGACCCTCCGGCTGGTCAAACCGATCGGCAAGACCTTACTTCATAGGATCATTTCTATAGTAAGCTCTTCGCTAGACTTTCACACTACGTGAAGTCCAACCAGCCGCGTTGATGAGGCGTGGCGCGGTGCCCTGAGCGTGAGGCGGGCGGCGGTGGTTCACCGTCAGCCTTCGATGATCGTTCGCCCCCCTTTTCGGTGGGGGGAGTGGGGTACTGTCGCTGTCTGAGCGGTTGGTTTTTTGAAACTTCTAATACACTATCTATTCTAAGTAAAATTTTAGTACTGTTTTCTAATTAGTTAAATATTTATTTATGAGACTGACTGAAAGTGTTGGTCATTATTGAGGCTAGCCAATACAAAATGAAATTATGCATATGAATACATACAAGTTTTTTTTAGCTTTTTTACAGCTGTATCCCGGAGTTTGGAATAACGTTAGGTATTTTGGTAGGATCAGCGAGTTTTTTTTACCACGTGCATGTGGGTTCATAATAAGTTAATATTAAATCTGTGTGCAACGGAACTATAAATAAACAAATCGTGCTTGTGAGGTACATACTGTTGCTGTTAATGAAGTTGATTATTTAAAATTATTACCAAATTAATCGTGGTACTCCCTCAAGGTCTATAATGATCTAACTTACCTAGAACATATTTTAATACACAGATTATAGATGTAGTATAAGTATTAGTACTCATCCTGTGAATTGAATATCGGATTTCATCTAAACGCTAAGTCCAAAGCTGAATACATTCTATTGTTTAGCAAAATACCGGTCGTTTTATATATTTTTTTTTAAAGTAGGTCGACATAATGGCTTCCCTACCTCCGATGGAAAGCCAAAGAGAAGCCCAAGTCGCTGTGACAACTGGCAAGTAACTGGTTAGTTACCTATCAGTTGCCACTGCCATGCCGGCCCAACCTTAACCCTCCACGAGCTCCGGAGACCCTACTCACCAGCAGAAACACGACCCGGAGGTCATTTGGCTGCGGTATTCTATAGGGTGGAGGTCCTTCCCCGGACGGGCAGCTCAATA
>CM062094.1:3981893-4270939 GCA_031163375.1 Conogethes punctiferalis
AACAAACGAGGCTCTGGCAACCGACTGGTGGCGGTGCAACCATCACGATTGAAGGCGTAGCTAAATACCACAAGTCGATAACGGGCAGCAGCGTCACCGGAGCGAGAAGCTACGCCCTGCGATCGCCAACCCGCATGCCTAGCGTGATATGTATATCCTCCAGATGCTTGCTTCAAGTGGAACAAAGTGCCCCAATGGACATTGGGGCACAGTGCAGCAGTGGACTGCAACAGGCTGATGATGATGATGATGACACTCACCACGTGATCAGCCCACATGCTCAGCAGCCCGTCCAGGAAGGGCGCGGAGGACAGCATGCTGGCCTTGTTGAGCTGCTCCTGGCGCAGGTCCGGCTCCTGGTGCATGGGCTGCATGAGCGCGCACACCGCGTCCAGTGCCGCGTGCGAGCAGGCGGCCGACCCGCGTCGCAGGGCCGCCACCACGCCCGTGCCGATCCACTCGCGGAACCTGACGGGCACATAACCATTACAACATTACTAAACTTCATGGTTTACCAACCCGCTCCGTGGGTGACCGCGACCTACGGCTAGGATGGGTGCTACCTTGTACCTTTTCGTACTCGGGAAGCGGTTTGTGAGAATAAGAGAAACAATCACATAGTTCTTAAAATGAGCTCACATTAAACTTTTGTAAACAATAATAAATCCGACGATGATTGATGTCCGGTTTGGTTTGGGAAAGATCAAACTTAGCTAGTTTGTCTCCTTTATATCGATAACTATCTAAATCTTTAAGCATTAGAAGGCATTCCATGCGCGGAAACGCGCTGTGCGAGTCGTTAGAACTTGTAGGTATACTTTCTACCTTACGCTCTGAATCCCTGCTCGTCCGATGACGTATGATTGATTATATCAGAATTTAGAGTAGCCTCAAGTCGAGTGACGAATTACGCAGGACAGCTGGCAGGTTCTGGATGCGAGAAGCCCAAGATCGATCAAATTGACGAACACTTGGAGAGTTCTATCTCCAGCAGTGGAGTGTTAGAGGCTGATGAAGATGATATCCGGTTATCTTACACCGGCAGCGCAGTGAAGGCAGCGAAGCCCACTTTACTGGCGCAGAGGCGTTGCAAGGCGTGGAACTGCGCCTCCAGCGCGCGCGGGGGCAGCGCGGCGCCCGCCGTCGAACTGCTCATCAGTGCGGTAAGCGCACCAGATATCAGCTTCCTTTGTCTTACCCACGAACCAAGGTCGTCCAAATATAGCTCACCGGACTAATAATCTGAATTGGCAGCGGGCTGGTCACATCAGCCGCAGAACCGGCTTTGGGGTAAACGAGTTCTGGAGTGGAGAGCGGCAAACGTAGTGTAGGACGGTGGTGCGACGAATTGCGCAGGACGGCTGGTAAGCGCTGGACGCTAGAGGCTAAGGATAGATCATAGTGGCGAATACTTTTTTTATGACAGAGGGGGCAAACGGACCTGAAGGTTACCTGATGGTAAGTGATCACTTTAGCCCATAGACACTGCAACACCAAGGGAGTCACAGGTGCGTTGCCGGCCCTTGAGAAATCTGTAGGCTCGCTTCTTGAAGGTCCCTAGGTCGTATCCATTCGGAAAAATTGCAGCCGGAAGCTGATTCCAAAGAGCATCCGAGGTAGAAAACTTGGAGAGGCTAATGATGATTGTCTTACCCCGGCAGCGCAGTGAAGGCAGCGAAGCCCACTTTGCTGGCGCAGAGGCGTCGCAAGGCGTGGAACTGCGCTTCTAACTCGCGCGGAGGCAGCGCCGCGCCCGCCGTCGAGCTGCTCATCAGCGCTGTCAGCGCGCCCGAGATCAGCTTCTCCTTGTTCTCAGCGAACAGCCGCTGGGGATCGGATCGAACGTCTTCATAGCGAATGTGGGGGTACGGGTAGTGGCGTAACTACAGGGTGGCAAGTCGGCAAATGACCACGGGAGCTCCCGGTCGATATCGTTAATGGAAGTTCCGATATTATACGATGTCGTCTGTTACTGGATGGTATTTAGAAATTGCCTCGATGGTGTAGTTACGCCACGGGAACGAGAATAGCACCTGGGATAGAGTACCAACGTAGCCGAGAAGGAAACTTTTAAATAGGGTTGCGCTGTGAATTGATTGGTTTGTATACGTACATCATTCCTAAATAACTTCATCTACTAAGCCTGAAGGGCCTAAAATACGTGGCACCCTGAGCAGTGGTCACGAAACATAACTTACAATCCCCAGCACGTAACTAATTATGATAATTATTTGATAAGGGCGCTGTCAAAAATGAATTCAAATATATTCTAAACGGTACGGCTACGATGGTTCTATTAGTTCCCAGTTGCTAAATACCAACACCATTATAAATGAAGATAGAAAAGTGAGAATAAGAATTACAGTCAATACAAAACGCCACCACGTAAAAAGCCGATTAATCCTAAATCGCATCAATTTAATGTAATTTTCATATAGATAGTATATAGGCGATTACTTTTGGTTAAAGAGTTGACCCGATAAAAGGGCGCGTTTCCTCAGTAGCGGGGCTGCACGGCTAACAAAAATGATTAACCAATAATATTGTTCCCTTTGAAGTTGAGCGGAGACGAAATGTGTGATTTGAGGAATATCATTGGTATTTTTTTTAACTTCGCTTAGCTCCGCTTGTGGAAACGCTCGCTAAACTCATGACCTTAACTAGATGGTACAGATATGATTTTTATAATCGTGTTTACGTTGTTGTAATTCTGACGTTAATATCGGTTATGCTACGCCCACACGCCGCGACAACAGCGGTTTCACCTTACTTGGCCGTGAAACAAATAAATCCGATAACAACTTTATAACTTAGAATCTTTGATCGTGACAACAGAATGAACGTTTTTCATTGGTGTAATTCTTTCTCACTTTTTTACCAAAATTTATATCTCAAGATGCCAACGTATATTCGCCATTTACTTTAATTAATTTCCGTTCAAGGTTAATTGTCAAAACAATAAAAATATATTAAATAAACTTTACTTTTTAAATGGTGTATTTATTTACAATGAAATACAAAATGTTCCACAAGTGAATTATACTGCCAAAAATTTTTAGTAAATTTAATGTAACCTTACTTACATATTTTAATATACTAGTTAGCCAATAGGTACAAAAAGCCTAATATGAACGACACAGAATAATAAAAATGTAAAAACCAATTATTGATGGGTGATTCTGTGCGAATTTATGTAAACGTCTGTTTGAAAAACCATGAGGTCGCATGCATGCACTTAGCATTTAAAAATCAAAATCCACCGTCGAGGCAATTTTGCTTACATGCCCATTGCACATTTGATTCGTATAATATACATGATTTTTATTATTCCGTGAAAACTCCGAAAGACCATACTGAGTACGAAAAGTGTATAGGAAATAATATAATCAGGGACTTACGAAATCCCACGTAAGAAACAGCCACAAGACGGGGCGAGCCTACAGGCATACAACATATCGTTTACACGCGACTCGCAACAAAAACAAACGCAAATAATACGTGATAATGCATAAGCAAATTAGGAAAGCATAGAATTCTATTGCCTATAATATGTCTTTAAACTCCGAAAAGTTAAGAATTGGGGAAAACTGTGGGAGATTTTGCAGAAAGTTCTATGAAGATGGATTTGAAGTACCGATATGATGAAAAAACCAATAGTTTTATCTATTTGAATATGAATTGACATGGACTAAGACTACAATATTTTAGGAACAAGGGTGTTCAAAGGTGTACCGAATCAGGGAATAAAGCAAACTACCATACTCCGGAACGTATAGACATTTACTTAAAATAATCACCAAGCCCTTATACAATCAGAGAAAAACTTCTCTTGCGAGATTTAATAGCGTACAACGCCATCTAGTGACGGATCAAGGTAAACTTAGTGATAAACAATATTGACATAAAATAATGTTAGGTACTTTGAAATTGGACATACCGCCCACCAAGGACCTTCAGTCCTTAAAGATAACAACAAAAAAATAACAAATAAGAAGTGTTCCATTTTTAAATTAACAACAATATTAAATATTAATTCGAGAACAATAATGGACTGTAGCTTAAAAGTTTAAAAAAAATAAAAATGTTGTGTTAATTTATAAGTGCACAAAGGATAGTTTTTACTCCAGACTAATCCTGCGCACTCCTTGTATCTAAGATAAACACATTCTTTGTGTCAAACCTAAGCACATTTGGTTTACAAATTTTGAAACTGATTTTAGGTATACTTACATCTATACAATTCTAATATACTTAAATTTTAATAATTTTTAGGTTCTATATGGCATACTGAGTTAATTTACATTATTACACGGTAAAGGACATAATTTTGAAACTGGACGCTGTATCAGAGAATTTTTGTATCGCAGCGTTACAACCCGTGTGATATTGTCGTCTCCAGGATGGACTTGTGTAATCCGACCGTAAAGCCACTTAGTCGGTGGCAAGTTATCTTCTCGCACTAGAACTACATCACCGACCCTTAATTGCGGTGACTTAGTCCTCCATTTATATCTTTGAAAGAAGTTAGTTAAATATTCGCGCGACCAACGCTTCCAAAAATCTTGAGTCATTCTCTGTGTAAGTTGCCAACGACGTAGATTGTTAGGATTCACTTGGGCATAGTCGTGAGCGGGAGCAAGTATTATAGGCTCACCGATCAGGAAATGTCCTGGGGTAAGCGGGGTAGGATCATCAGGATCAGTGCTGATTTGTGATAAAGGTCTGGAATTTAGACACGCTTCAATCTGCGATAAGACGGTTGTTATTTCTTCAAACGTGAGTGTGGAATCACCTATAACCCGTTTAAGGTGATGTTTAGTGCTTTTTATTCCTGCCTCCCATAAACCTCCAAAGTTCGGGGCATGAGGAGGAATAAAATGCCATTCGGTTCCGTTATTGGCCAATGAAGCAGCAATCTCTCTGGAAAATGAAGATCTCTCGCTTGACAATAAGTGTTTCAGCTCCTTTGCAGCGCCGACAAAATTTGTTCCGTTGTCGCTCCATAAATTGTTACAACGACCTCTGCGAGCTACAAAGCGTCTAAACGCAGCAAGAAATCCTTCAGAAGTCAGATCGGACACGGCCTCTAGATGTACGGCACGTGTCGCCATACATATGAAGAGGCAAATATAACCCTTGTACGACCTATTACCTCTTCCCTTGGAAACTCTTACACTTATCGGACCCGCATAATCTACACCTGAATGTAAGAATGGCTTTTCAGGATTCACTCTGCAAGATGGTAGCTGGCCCATAAGCTGATTTCTAGTTTTAGCAGCGTTACGAATGCAAGGCACGCAATCATGTATGTGAGCTCGGACCACATTCTTTAATTTGGTAACCCAATACCTAGCCCGAACATAACAACAAGTAAGTTGCTGACCGCCATGCATCGTCTTTTCATGCGCATCAGCTATTATAAGCTTAGCTAGGGGGGAGTCTCCAGGAAGAATAACCGGATGCTTACTATGGTCAGGTAAGTTAGACCTTTGAATTCTACCTCCTACTCGTAACACATTCTTTTCGTCTATAAAGGGATTTAATGTACATAATTTACTCTTTTTATTAATGTTTTTATTTTTCAGGATATCTGCAATTTCTTCGAGGAACGTGTGTCGCTGCTGCAGTCGGATACAACATTCGAGCGCCTCCTGCATCTCAACAGCTGTAAGGTAAGGTAATGGTTTTGTTTGAGATATTCTAGGTTTTTTCAGACGCAGGAATCTTCTGCAAAACGCCACGACTCTGATCAGTTTCCTCAAAGAAGAGAACCTAGATAAAATGTGAATCTGTTCAGTATTTTGTGTTGTTGCGGCATGCACCTTGATAGGTTTAGCTTCCAAGTCTGTTTTGGTACAAATAGATAAAGGTTTTCCATATTTTATCTCATCATCTCTTAACCATAGAGGCCCATGTTTCCACAGAGAATCTTCAATCAGCTCGGACGGTGGCATTCCTCTCGAGGCGCAATCGGCAGGATTTTGCTTGGACTCTACGTATGACCACTGACATGAATCGAGTAGGGTAAGTATTTCGGCAGTGCGATTGGCGATAAACGTTTTCCATCGACTGGGATGGTCACTCAACCAGGCCAACACAATTGTGGAGTCTGTCCACGCATGCAAATCTGTCTTTTCTATATTCAGGATCTCCGCAACCTCACGCAGCAACTTCGTGACTAAAACAGCTCCACACAGTTCTAGGCGCGGGATCGACACCTGCTTAATTGGGGCAACCTTCGTCTTCGCTGTAACAAGGTGAGTTTTAATTGTACCCTCTTTAGTGATGCATCGCATGTACACCACAGCAGCATAAGCGGCACTAGATGCATCGCTAAATCCATGTAGTTCTACTTTTATATCGCTGTCCCTGTTTTCGACCCATCTTGGAATGTGAAAATTGTTCAATTTAGTCAACTCTTTGCGATACAGATCCCATTCCTGCAATAACTGTTCGGGTAACTTATCGTCCCAGTCAAGCCCAGCTATCCAGAGTTTTTGGATAAATATTTTAGCCGTTATGACGCACGGAGATATCCAGCCAAGAGGATCGTACAACCGACAAATTTCACCGATGATTTCTCTTTTGGTTTCAGGAGCCGATGAATCCGACAGCAATTGAACACGGTAGTCGAATTCATCTGTTCGACGATTCCAACTAAGACCTACTACCTTTGTAACTTCATCTTCTTTAATCTCTCTATCCGCTCCTATGTTTTCCTTTTCATTTTTTAACAAATCTATTTTATTACTAGCCCATTTTTGCAATATAAAGCCACCCTTTTTTAGCAATCCATTCATTTCTTCATATAATTTAACTGCTTCTGTTTCAGATTGACAACCTGTGAGAAGATCGTCCATGTAGAAGTCTGTTTTGACCTTACTTGCAGCAAAAGGATACTCCGGGCCTTCATCGACTGCTATCTGCTGCAACACCTTGACAGCTAAGTATGGGGCACATGAGGTTCCAAAGGTAACCGTCAGAAGTCTATAATCCTGAATATCATCATTTACATTATCTCTCCATACTATCCTTTGATAATCAATATGTTTATCCGCGACCTTAACTTGGCGATACATTTTTATAATATCGGCTGTGAGACATATAGGATTTAGACGCCAACGCATTATAGTGTGACGTAACTCCGGCTGCAATTTCGGACCCACCATCAGAGTATCGTTTAAAGATACTCCATTTGCACTTTTATCTGAAGCATTAAAAACCACCCTGGTTTTAGTGGTGCTTTTGTCCATTCTGATTACCGCGTGATGTGGTAACCACACCTTCTCTACGGTTGCCTTTGTATCGTCATGAATTTTCTCCATGTGTCCCAACGCCTCATATTCCTTTAACACCTGAGAATAGTTATTATAATTTTGTATATTCTTTCCAAGTCTTCTTTCCAGACTACGTAACCGCCCAACTGCAACAGCTCTCGTATCTCCGTACTCCTGCACACTGTTTTGACGAAAAGGCAGTTCTACAATATAGCGACCACTATCATCTCGGCGAGTTGTGGATTGAAAATGACTCTCACATGCTTGTTCCTCTGGTGTCAAGACTGTTTCTTTTACAGAAGTAGGTTCTGATTCCAGCTCCCAGAACCTTTTGAGCAGATCATTTTCTTCCATCTTGACATGAAAATTCAAGACGACATTGTGACAGTGCTTTAATCTATCCTCTTGACCACCTACTCGTCCCGACAACACCCATCCAAGGTACGTATCCTGTGCAATTGTTGAACCCGTGGGGTCTTTAATTAAACCCTCTTTCAGGATAGTACAATAAACCTCGGAGCCTAACAAAATATCTATTTTATTAGGCGTATTGTATTGTGGATCGGCAAGTTGTACGTTACCTAATTCAGTCCAATTAGGTAAGTCGAATTTTCTTTCAGGCAGTATTGAGGTCACCGTATTGATAACATGTGCATTGACCTGCAACTCAAAAGTAGGGTCATGAAGTGACTGAATATTTACCATAACCATAGATTTAGAGGTTAAGTCACCATGACTCCCACCTAATCCCGAAATACTGCATTTCGAGGCAATTTTATTCAGCCGTAACAATTGTACAGCTGATTCAGATATAAAGGATGCTTGAGAACCTTGGTCAAGCAGAGCCCTTATTATTAGTGGATAACCATTTTTGGCCTTAGCTTTAATTAAGGCCGTTGCTAATAAGGTCTGGTTAGACTCCATCCCTGTCACAAAATGGTTCAAAATGTCTGTGGTCTCATTCGTCTCATTCGACGATTCCGAATGGCTAAGCTCATCTTCCCCTGATTCCGGTTGACTCAGCTCATCTCTTTCCGTTGCTACTGCGACTGTTATCGAATTGGATTTACCATGCAGCAGTGTGTGATGTTTCCCTTTGCATATGCGACATTTAGTGAAGACCCGGCAGACTTTCCCTGAATGCCGTCCGCCAAGACAATTAAAACACAATCCCAGTGTCTTTACTATATCATGACGACGCGATACGTCTTCATTGGCGAACTTACTACAAGAGAATAACTTATGGCCTTCATTACAGTAAGGACAAGTGATATCTGAAGTGACGTGTAAGACTTTTGGGTAAGTATTAGTTTGATTATATTTAACCTTATTTTTTGTAGGTTCTACAAACTCTAACGCACGAAACCGAGATTCTAAAAACTCCTTGAAAAGTTTGAAAGATGGTAAGTCATTGCAATCATCATTTACCTTAAATTCCCATTGTTTTCTTGTCTCAGCATCCAATTTCAAACTAATAATGTATATAATAATGATGTCCCATGACTTTACATCAATACCTAAATTTTGTAATTCATGCATACAGTCTGAAGTGGTATCTAATAATTCTTTTAACCCCTGTGATGATTCCTGACTTAAATTACGCTGACCAAATAAACGTTTAAGAATACAATTAGCCATGAACCTTTTATTGTCGTACCTTTTTTGTAACATTTCCCAACATTTTGTATAATTAACTTTAGTGATCGGTATATGTTTTACTAGTTGCTCAGCTTCGCCCTTGAGTTGAGTTTTTAAATAATGCAAACGTTGAACATCATCCAGAGTTGGGTTATCATGAACCAGAGAAATGAATAAATCCTTAAACGACGCCCACTCTGTATATTGACCGTTAAATACTGGTATAGATATTTTAGGTAATCTGACTGCTACATTTTTACTCTCAGACGAATTTGAGCCACTAGCTTTACAAGAACTTTCTGGCTGTAACGCCTTTAACACGGTTTTTAATTCACCCTTATAAGTTAAATACAGTTCATACCCGTCGTCAAACAAATCATAATAATTAATTTTATCTAAGTGTTGCTTCGAGTTTGATGCTAAAATCGAATCGTTACTGTGAGAAATCTTGTCTATCAACTCTTGCAAAGCTTCCAATCTTGCCTCAACATAAGACTCCGTGACCCGGTCTTTGGGTGATTTCTTAAAGTTACTTCTTTGTCTATTTAATTGACTTAACAAGTCCTGTATTACTTTCAGATCACCTTCCATTGTTATTGTGTAAGTCTCACAGTTAAACAAAGATACGACGTAAAATTTCTAAGTCCCAAGTGATGCAAATTTTTCTAAGTGTTTGAATGTGAACCAATCGCTTTGAAATCGGGCATAGGTTCCCCGTGTTGACACTTTTTCACGAATTATTCTAAGTCCAAACTACACCACTTAGTTGAATTTAAATTGTACTTACAGTTTATTCGCACTTTACCAAATTTCACTTCACATCGATAAGTCTTGATTACTAAGCCGCTTTCAACTCCAGATAATTATTCCATACTTTGCTGCCGCTGCCTGGTATGCCAACCTCGCTGATCACTGCTGCTGATAACACGGTGTCGACGACACACGACACAGTGTCGAATACGGTGCACATACATCCAAACTCGCTTGAGTATTAATTAATTACTATCAATGTACTGTGTATGTAAAATTATAGCAACGTAAGATTTTCTTCAAAAAACGTTCCGACTCGTAGGGACCTTGTTCAAAGGTGTACCGAATCAGGGAATAAAGCAAACTACCATACTCCGGAACGTATAGACATTTACTTAAAATAATCACCAAGCCCTTATACAATCAGAGAAAAACTTCTCTTGCGAGATTTAATAGCGTACAACGCCATCTAGTGACGGATCAAGGTAAACTTAGTGATAAACAATATTGACATAAAATAATGTTAGGTACTTTGAAATTGGACAAAGGGACTAAAGGTTGACAAGACCAACTCCTAAAAGGCCGTAGAGCAATTTTGGAAACAAAACAATAGCGAATCTATTGTGTTTTGGAACCGGCACCAGAAGGATGATGTTGTGTATAACAAAAGTAAAATAATTAAAATGCCTTATTTTTATCATAAGATACGATATTATGTATAATAAAAATATCTTTAACAAATACTAAACAAACGTTACATTTACAGGTATTCTTATAATCAATCCAAATATGTACCAAACATATGATCAAGGGAAACACAAAATAAAAAAGCATATGACATTGAAAGGTTCTTTAATATATTATTAACTAGCTGTGCCAGCGGCGTCGCACGCGTGGATATCGGGTTTCAAAACTAACGGACTTCCATAAAATGATGCCCAAATCTTAAGTTAGACCTCTAGCAATACATTGGTGAAAACCACATTCAATTCCATGCAGTACTTTTTGCGTGATGCTCAATCAAACATTCAGATAAAAAATTCTCCCGTTTTCCCAACACTTCCCTTCACTGCTCTGCTCCTATTGATTGTAGCGTGATGAAACGTATCATATAACCTGCACAGGAGTATGATGAATAATTGTACCAAGTTTCGTTAAAACCCGTTGAGTAGGTAATTTTTGTTTCTATAACGAACATACAGACAGACAGAAAGACAGACGGACAGACAGACAGTCAGATAAAAATTTTACTGATTGCATTTTTGGTATCAGTATCGATCACTAATCACCCCCTGATACTTTTTTTGTAAATATATTTTTAAAGCTGAAACGCCTGTGCAAAACTATCTACCTATACCTACTTCACTTAAAAATAAATACTTATAACTACTTTAATTAATAAAAGTACCTACGCTTAATAATTTTTAATTTGAACGAATATTTTACAATATAACAACAAAAGAAATTCAAATAAACTATTTAAACACTAAAAGTCGCGCTGATAAGCACGGTTTCTCAATATTAATTATTGTCTGTCAATAAGGACGATCGCTCTGAACGCATCAACAGCCAAATATTGAATGAAGCTAGCTCTCGGAACTCGGACCTCCCGCCTTTTTAGGGTTCCGTAGCCAAAATGGCAAAAACGGGACCCTTATAGATTCGTCATGTCTGTCTGTCTGTCTGTCTGTCTGTCTGTCTGTCCGTCCGTATGTCACAGCCAGTTTATTCCGAAACTATAAGAGCTACATTATTGAAATTTGGTACGTAGATGTATTCTGTAAACCGCATTAAGATGTGACAATAAAATCAGAAAAAAATTCAAAATTTTTGGGGTTCCCCATACATAGAACTGAAACTCAAAATTTTTTTTTTCATCAAACCTATACGTGTGGGGTATCTATGGATAGGTATTTGAAAATGATGTTGAGGTTTTTAACAACATTTTTTTCTAAACTGAATAGTTTGCGCGAGAGACCAAAGTGGTAAAATGAGTGTCCCCCCCCCCCCCCCCCGTAACTTCTAAAATATGGGCATGATAAAACTGAAAAAAATATATGATGTGTATTACTATAAAAACTACTAACGAAATTTGGTTTGAAGGAAATCTAGACAGTAGTTTTTTTTTAAACGTCATAAATCAAATTACCTAATTTTTTCATTCAATCAGTGGTACGGAACCCTACGTGCGCGAGTCCGACTCGCACTTGGCCGGTTTTTTTATACCCTACCGCCGCCGCGACCCGTGTCGAGCGCGGCAACCGTTACACAAAAATAATCCTTATAGCATGATTCAGTATTCACGTGCGACGGCGCGATGGCTTATTTATTTCATGTATAAGTTTGGTGTTTCTATACCGATTTCTATGATTCTTTTTTTATTGAATAGGTATAACTTTTTTAAATTAGGGATGAATGAGAGTATTATAAACGTAAGAGTAAACAAATATAATCAGAATGCTCCGAACTGCTAAGCTATCAGGAGTTACACGTGTTATTGTGAGTCAACCATAAAAGATAGACATATGCTGTTGCGGGATATTTTTTAGTCAATTTTATGTAAAATATTTCTGTCATACATAATTTCTATGTAACTTTAACCATTAAGGCTGCACACGCGACGGAAGCTTAAAAAATGGAGTAACTTCTCCCGTTTTCCCAACATTTCCCTTCACTACTCTGCTCCTATTGATCGTAGCGTAATGAAAAGTATACTATAACCTGCCCAGAAGTATGAAGAATAATTGTACCAAGTTTCGTTAAAATCCGTCGAGTAGTTTTTGTTTCTATAAGGAACATACAGACAGACAGACAGACAGACAGACAGACAGACAGACAGACAAAAATTTTACTGATTGCATTTTTGGCATCAGTATCAATCACTAATCACCCCCTGATAGTTATTTTGAAAATATATTTCATGTACAGAATTGACCTCTCTACAGATTTATTATAAGTATAGATTATCGTCAACCTTCAATACCCTACAGGAATTTGAACTATTTACATAACACACACATGATAAATTAATAGAGTAAATAGCTAATGATAAATATTAATAGAAAGCAGTGGGTTAATTCTATCAATTATTATTAATTCATGACAGCATATTGCTACACACCTTTACCATTCTGAACTTGAGAGATAAGTCTCTATTTAATTAATTTTTAACAAATTTCATAGCAAAAAACAAAGTTATTTTAAACAACCGCAATTTTAAGTCTATTTAGCGTTTGTGCTTAACGACATTGTCATGTTTAGGGCGGGCTTCGATCGGATCAGCTGTTGCATGTGCGAGATCGGAAATGACATCGAAACTGTCACATTAATATTTTTTTCCATTTCATGTTTAATTGTATAAAATAAAAAAATGTGCTGAATTAAGTGCATGCACTATGTAAAAGACTGGTTATTGTCTGTTTGTGTTGCCTAATAAATTATATTTTGTTACAAATTACGGTACATAAATAAATATGAATATGAAAATAAAAAAAGACTCTCACTGGGAGCAGATTGTTAATATCTCTCATGTTCAAACCGGCCAAGGAGCGAAAGCTCTAGTCTAGCTTATAGCATCAACACCGTCTACCAACTAGGAGACTTACGTCGGCACTGACGGAGTAGTTGAGGCCGCTGTAGCCGACGTTGGCGTTGAACCGCTCTATCACCTCCGCGCGGCACATGCCCACGGGGTTCTGGAATAGCCTGCCGAGTAAGGAAACTAACTTAGTACAAAAAGCCTCTGGCGGTATCATAGATTATGACGCACGCAGGGCTCCCCCAAAGAATCCACCCTGCGGGCCAGACCTCGCCAATGGCCGCGCCAAGTCGCGATGGAGGGTATCCTGCACAAGGAGAATTAACACCCGGGAATAAGAAGACCCGGAGACGAAGCCCGGGCAAATATTTTATAATCGAAGCTAAGCTGGAGGCCTACCCAATAGGACCTCAAAAAAGACCCCGTGTAGCGTCCCCGGTAGCGCTGGTTTCCAGCTTTCCCCTGTCCTCTTAGGTGTTAGAGTATCGAACGACAAATTGTCACACGGCACGTCTGGTCCCTGAGGTGGTTAGACTCGGTCTCCTCCCCCACCGCCTGGTGCAGCGGGCCGAGCCGGTATCCGCCGACCGCACGCCGTCCAGCAGCGCCGCTAGTAGCGCGTCACAACACACGGCACGTCACCTGAGGTGGTTGGACTCGGTCTCCTCCCCCACCGCCTGGTGCAGCGGGCCGAGCCGGTATCCGCCGACCGCACGCCGTCCAGCAGCGCCGCTAGTAGCGCGTCACAACACACGGCACGTCACCTGAGGTGGTTGGACTCGGTCTCCTCCCCCACCGCCTGGTGCAGCGGGCCGAGCCGGTATCCGCCGACCGCACGCCGTCCAGCAGCGCCGCTAGTAGCGCGTCACAACACACGGCACGTCACCTGAGGTGGTTGGACTCGGTCTCCTCCCCCACCGCCTGGTGCAGCGGGCCGAGCCGGTATCCGCCGACCGCACGCCGTCCAGCAGCGCCGCTAGTAGCGCGTCACAACACACGCACGTCACCTGAGGTGGTTGGACTCGGTCTCCTCGCCCACGGACTGGTGCAGCGGGCCGAGCCGGTAGCCGCCGACCGCACGCCGTCCAGCAGCGCGGCTAGTAGCGCGTCACGACACACGCACGTCACCTGAGGTGGTTGGACTCGGTCTCCTCGCCCACGGACTGGTGCAGCGGGCCGAGCCGGTAGCCGCCGACCGCACGCCGTCCAGCAGCGCCGCTAGTAGCGCGTCACAACACACGGCACGTCACCTGAGGTGGTTGGACTCGGTCTCCTCGCCCACGGAGTGGTGCAGCGGGCCGAGCCGGTAGCCGCCGACCGCACGCCGTCCAGCAGCGCCGCTAGTAGCGCGTCACGACACACGCACGTCACCTGAGGTGGTTGGACTCGGTCTCCTCGCCCACGGACTGGTGCAGCGGGCCGAGCCGGTAGCCGCCAACCGCACGCCGTCCAGCAGCGCCGCTAGTAGCGCGTCACGACACAGACACACGTTACCTGAGGTGGTTGGACTCGGTCTCCTCGCCCACGGACTGGTGCAGCGGGCCGAGCCGGTAGCCGCCGACCGCACGCCGTCCAGCAGCGCGGTTAGTAGCGCGTCACGACACACACACGTCACCTGAGGTGGTTGGACTCGGTCTCCTCGCCCACGGACTGGTGCAGCGGGCCGAGCCGGTAGCCGCCGACCGCACGCCGTCCAGCAGCGCCGCTAGTAGCGCGTCACGACACACACGCACGTCACCTGAGGTGGTTGGACTCGGTCTCCTCGCCCACGGACTGGTGCAGCGGGCCGAGCCGGTAGCCGCCGACCGCACGCCGTCCAGCAGCGCCGCTAGTAGCGCGTCACGACACACGGCACGTCACCTGAGGTGGTTGGACTCGGTCTCCTCCCCCACCGCCTGGTGCAGCGGGTCGAGCCGGTAGCCGCCGACGGCACGTCCAGCAGCGCCGCTAGTAGCGCGTCACGACACACACGCACGTCACCTGAGGTGGTTGGACTCGGTCTCCTCGCCCACGGACTGGTGCAGCGGGCCGAGCCGGTAGCCGCCGACCGCACGCCGTCCAGCAGCGCCGCTAGTAGCGCGTCACGACACACGGCACGTCACCTGAGGTGGTTGGACTCGGTCTCCTCCCCCACCGCCTGGTGCAGCGGGTCGAGCCGGTAGCCGCCGACGGCACGTCCAGCAGCGCCGCTAGTAGCGCGTCACGACACACACGCACGTCACCTGAGGTGGTTGGACTCGGTCTCCTCGCCCACGGACTGGTGCAGCGGGCCGAGCCGGTAGCCGCGCGGCGTGGCCGCCGACCGCACGTGCACGTCCCGTTGGCCCGCCGACCGCACGCCGTCCAGCAGCGACGCCAGTAGCGCGTCTCTGAATATAAAAATTTATGGTGTAAAAGATATCCTAATTTGTAGGCCTTGTAAGGAGGCAGCGGATACCCGCGTCTAGACTAATGCCTTTTTGTTGAAGGGCGAGACAAGCGGCACGGCGTCGGCCACCGCATGCGACGCAAACGCTAGTCCTGGAATGTTTCCATACTACGCCATAATATGTTTGTTTTATTGGCAGCTCCTTTCATACGACGAGGTTTGGACGCGTTTAAGGAGCAGCCTTTATTTATGTCGACCATGAAAGATGACGTTTTTACTCGTTCATTTCCTGTCGCGCCATAGAATGTCCTAGCCAGAGCCATGCATGTGGATAGAATATATGATGCTAACTTAGAGAACGATACATGTTCTTGAAGTCAATGCTTGAACCCGTTTAAAGTAAGCCACCGTTATCTATATCAAAAATGCATTAAAGTTGAAATTGCAGATTCTTATCTAGAATGAAACTACTTATGTAATCTAAAGAAAATAAAGAGCATAAGTACCTTTCACCAGCGAGATAAGTTCGAGTCTGTCCATTGAGGTACTCAATAGAGAATTTCTGGGGGTGTTCGGGATCTCTCACTAAGGCAAACACGTCGCATAGAGGACGAAGGCACACCACCTAAAAAGTATATATATATATATCATTATTTATGTACATTATATTGAATGACACTGTTTGAAAAATACAGATGCAACTTTTATTACCTCATCCATAACAATCAGGATAAGGTAATAGCATAATTAAGCCGTTAAATTGATATCTTGGATTGATATTCAACTCTAATGCAAAGGAATAAGGTTCAAAATATAGCACTAACATAATCAACACTGACTATTCATATATTGAATACCCTAACATAAAAACAACTGTCTTTGTCCTTGATTATAAAATACACTGCTTTAAAATGAAAAAATTGCTTAAAAAAAGTGCTTTTCCTAAAAAAAAAATTATAAACATATAACAGATGAGACGTTCGGGGGGACTTCTTCGCTGACGTTGCCGCCAAGAAAACTCGTGCGCGTGCGTGAAGTTCGGAGAAGGGCGTTTATTTTGACGTTACGTGGTACAGAGATGGGTGACTCAGCAACGCGTCTTACTCAACGTAAAAGCGCGGGCTAAGTGCGGATACAATTTACTTTGGGAATGGGAGGCGTTATTTAGGATATCCAAGACCGGTCTTAAAAACACTTAAGAGCCGACTCAGAGTAATCCTAGACTTGAAAGACTGAAAGACTGAAGACTGAAGACAAATTATCACTTGTTCAGGTCCGAGTCTTATACAATCGGAGAAAAACAATGTCGGCGCGATCTAAGTGACATACGACACCATCTAGCGACGAGTATCTGAACTAATCTTGAAATTAGCAAAATTGTATCTGGGGTGGTCATCATTCGACGAATCACAACGATTGCACGATGTAACATACACACAGAGCCATCTATCGGTGCGCGGCGACACTACATGAGTGCCACTCGGTCTTTGCTTTTATACTCATAATGCCATCTATGGTGTAGTAGCGGTATTAAATAACAAACAATATTATGGTTTGTTACAATCTCCCCCTCTGTCACTGATAGGCGTCCCGACGAAGTGACAGGACAGAAAGGTGATTTACTGTGGCGGATTCTTCCTTCCTTGGCCGACCACGTCCTCGCTTCTACTGCGATTTTCTTAGGTCGCTCTCTTTTCTTAAAAGGTTGTACGAGCTGTGATAAGACACCAAGAGTCGTGTCAGGATCTTGCGGACTCGCAATCTCGTTGCTGCATAAGCAAGTTGCTGCATATGCAAGTTGCTGCATAACGGCGCTTACAACTTGTGTACCGTTAGCACTAATTATGCGTCTAGGGAAACCGAATCGTAAGAATACTTCGTTTACGTAGGTCATCGCACAGCTTTCAGCTGTAGCTGTCAAGCCATCTGGATGCCAAGTCTTCAACTATGAGAATCCATATCTTGCCTTCGGCTGAAACAGGTAAAGGTCCAAACAGGTCTAATGCGAGAATTTCAAATCGTTGATTCAAGCTTGTTGTCTGTAACGGCCCTTCAGGTTTCTGATTATTAATTTTATAATAGAACTTTACTGCTGTCAATAGAACTTTACTCGCATACCCCTCAAGGTGTTCGTCTTCACCCTCCCCCTGCACTAGAACTGCTTCAAGCGCATAGTTACTCACATCGGTTTTTATTATACCTATGTAACTTTAAAGAATCAGCTTGTTTCAGAATGGGAGATGTAGTGAGGAATCTTTTCAGTGTATTATAAGATGCTTTCTTCACATAAGCTATCCTTATTCTGTACTCTGTAATCACACATTCAGAGTCCCTTGGTTCTTCTTTGGCCGTCAGATTGTAGTCGTCCGACTAAACGTTGTCTCCGCAGACGTAGGTTCCTTCACTCGACAGGGAAAAGTCAGGGTTGAACGTGACCTTCCCTGGAATGAAGCCTCGAGTTGGGCGCCAATTTATAACGGGTGAGACGTTCGGGGGGACTTCTTCTCTGACGTTGCCGCCAGGAAAACTCGTGCGTGTGCGTGAAGTGCGGAGAAAGACGTTTATTACGACGTGTAACAGAGGTGGGTGACTCAGCAACGCGTCTTACTCAGGCGTAAAAGCGCGGGCTAAGTGCGGATACAATCAACGATGTGAATGGGACGTTAGTTAGGATATCCAAGACCGGTCTTAAAAACACTTAAGAGCCGACTCAGAGTAATCCTAGACTTGAAAGACTGAAAGACTGAAGACTGAAGACAAATTATCACTTGTTCAGGTCCGAGTCTTATACAATCGGAGAAAAACAATGTCGGCGCGATCTAAGTGACATACGACACCATCTAGCGACGAGTATCTGAACTAATCTTGAAATTAGCAAAATTGTATCTGGGGTGGTCATCATTCGACGAATCACAACGATTGCACGATGTAACATACACACAGAGCCATCTATCGGTGCGCGGCGACACTACATGAGTGCCACTCGGTCTTTGCTTTTATACTCATAATGCCATCTATGGTGTAGTAGCGGTATTAAATAACAAACAATATTATGGTTTGTTACAAACATAAATTTTTACTAAGAATTTTCTAAAATACTGATTGAAGTGTTTTCAATAAATCATGCTCGCCTATCAAAGTCAAAATTCATGTAGACCTAATGATCAGTGCCAAACCGACAATAACTAAACTAGCCTGAATCTGATTCAAACTACAGTAATACATACTCACCGAGTAGGTTTGTGGGTCCCTCTCGAGTATGCAGGTGTCCGAGAGACACATGGTGCGACGCATGGGCTCCATGTGCCGAGCAGGGTTGACCTTGTGCACCATGAACTCGCTCAGCGATGTCTGGTGTTGGTCGCCACTACAACAAGATTTTATTTACATCATCATCGGTATCAGTATCAACAGCCTCTCACAGTCCACTGCAGGACATAAGCCGCTCTCATAGTTTGCCACTTTGATCGATTTTAAGTTCTCGCA
Source organism: Conogethes punctiferalis (assembly GCA_031163375.1). Lineage (NCBI taxonomy): Eukaryota > Metazoa > Arthropoda > Insecta > Lepidoptera > Crambidae > Conogethes > Conogethes punctiferalis. Next base: position 4,000,951 of record CM062094.1, read on the forward strand.
TCGAGCACTTGGCAGACATCCTGCGCAAATCAACACTCCGCCTGGCCTCAGGCCTTTTTTTATAGTAGCTCGACATAATGGCTTCCCTACGCCTGATGGAAAGCCAAAGAGAAGCCCAAGTCGCTGTGACAACTGGCAAGTAACTGGTTAGTTACCTGTCAGTTGCCACTGCCATGCCGGCCCAACCCCAACCCCCCATGAGCTCCGGAGACCCCACTCACCAGCAGAAACACGACCCGGAGGTCATTTGGCTGCGGTATTCTATAGGGTGGAGGTCCTTCCCCAGACGAGCAGCTCAATTCGAGCGAAGATTCGCTATGCCCTACCTCTCTTAATGTACCTCTCTTTGTTTCCAGTGAAGCAGCATTTTTATTTACATTATGAGTGATTTATAGCCGATGCTAAGGATGTAGACTTATGCAGATAGCATTATTTCAGTGTTCAAAAAGAACTTTGAAGAATTGGTTACTTAATATTTCTTATAGTTTTTTGGTTCACCCAATAGTTGACTGGTAGGGAATGCCACACAGCATTAAGTCTACCATTTCTGCAATAAGATTAAATAAATAAATAGAATTAACATATAATGGAATTTAATAAATCTAAATAAAATACCCATTTTATATTACCCAATATTACATTAATTAAGTAAATGGTAGCAAACACACTGTTAAGTGTACGTGTGATTAAATCTAGCATATTTATTAGAATATCTCAAGAGTAAACAATAATAATAGTTCATCAATTTAATGAAAATGCTAGATCATATTTCAAGCCTATGAAGTCATATCTATTTGAAATATATTGAATGTTTGAATAACACCCAGCATTGACTGGATGCAAGATAAGCAAACAGGCAAGGTCACACAAGTCATTGTTATTATGAAAATGGTCAATGACACTGGTACCACCATTTAATTCAACATATTAACTCTCACTGGCCTTATTACTCATTGAAACAATAAATGTATAAATTATCACATTGTATACTTTATCAGTTTGAACATTACATCATACCCATCTGCCATTCTAAATTTATCTAAGTTTAGGCTGAACTGTATTATAATGATGTATACTAACCGATATTTGTTTTAATGTAAATATATAAAACTTATAAGTATGTACTTGTTTCAAATGTACCAAATTAATTTAAATAATATTTAAGAGGTAATGACCTCATATTTTTATTTATAAGCTTCTTTATTTAGTTTCGTTCTTTTTCCTCATATGTATCATGTATTGTTGAATCAAAGATAAACTAATTTAACACAATATTAGGTATGAGATATAAGCCAACCAATTAAACAGAAACAGCCATACTTTATGTTGCATCTTCATCATCCTCTTAGCGTTGTCCCGGTTTGTGCCTCTAGGCCCAGGGTCCGCTTTGACCATGATCCTAGATTTAGTGAGTCTGGTTATTACATTGAAGTGACTGCCATCTGACCTTCGTAACCCTCAGAAAGGGGAACCAGACAAATTCGGATCATGGTTACACATTCAGAATTAAACTGGATGTGAAGGTTTCCTCATGATCTTATAATACATAATTCAATTCAAATGTATAATTTCTCAATGTTGTTTCATTTACTCATATATTACTTGATTATAGTAACAAATAAAACATCGGCTTACCTGTACATCCCAAATCTTTGATTATGATAATCACCCAGAGTGATCATTGTTGACAAAACCTTTATACTAGTGCTCAATGTCAAACTGGACATCTCCAGCATCTTGTTTATTATAAGCTGGTGTTCCATGGCATTCGAGAACAGGTGCAGCCGGCTGTAGCCTCCGACAGCCAACACAAAGCCACCGGGAACATCTTTCACTTGCAGGATACCTTGGATATCACAATATGGGTAGCTGGCTAGCAGCGTGTGGGTGGAGGGGTCAAGTTGCTCAAGGGCGCAGGGCCCCACCTCAAGGACTACTGGCAAACGTGTTCCACTCCAGTGATGCTTGTAAGCTTGGAATCTCTGAAAAAAAATTATATTATTGCAGAGGGTATAAAAAAAAACACATCTAAATGTCTAGTTCAGACATGTCCTTTTATATGTAGGGACCATCAATATTGAAGAATTGCCTAAGAATATGTCTTACTAAATTAAGAAATATCAAACAACATCACATACATTGCTTCAATACTAAACTTACTTTGAAACCTTAAGCACTGATGTTATGGATAATATCTAATTTAAAGGCAATAAAACTAGTAGAGCCTAAAAACTATCTTTTTTGACATTGAATCTCTTATAGTATAAATATTACAATGGAATTTTAAGGACGGTAAGGTTCTAATAAGAAAATAATGAGATAATTATTTTGAAAAATTATATCATATCTTATGTTAGCATTTACTTTCAAAAATAGGAATGTACAACATAAAGTAACTTAACATTGTTAATAAAAGTACTCACAAATATATCTTTAGGCTTCTCAGCAAACAAGTGTCTATACCTAAAAGCCTCAGTAAGGATTAGGCACTTGTGTTCAGAAGAGAACTTCATAGAGTCCACTTTCTTGTCCTTCTTCATGACCAGCGTGAAGTCATGATTGGCAGCCGAGTTAGAATGCTTAGCCGATGCCACTGTGATCACGTCCGAGTACAGCCACTTGTTGGTCACCTCCAGACGGTCCGGGTTGTAGGTGGTGATCCCATGGGTCCCCACAGAAAACACCCTCTTGTACTTGCCCTTCCATGAGTGCTTCGTGACGAGGAAGGACGCCACATCTTGATTATCTTTCAAAGGAATCATCTTAACATCGCCTGTAACGTATCAATTCATTACTTCATCCAACTAACCAGGCTACATCTACGTAATATACGGAAAAGAGGCATAATTTTCACTTGCGAACATCTGGGTTACAAAATATTTCATTATCAGCCGATTAAAACAAGAAATTGGCAATATGTTGGTATATTGCCAATCTGAATTTGCAAGCGGATTATAGCTGTATTATGCAAGTATTCTTTATAATAAGTTTATGTTAAGGATCGGTTACAAAGAGAGGATTATATTATTTATCTGCGCGAATCCTCCCCTTTGTAAATAGATCGGGAAACAAGGCGCTGTGTACGTGTAAACAAGCCATGTTGAAGCGCAGTTTTATGTCATAAAAACAAAGAAAAGGATCACATTTATACTCACAATTTGTTGGTAAACTTTTATAGATTCTTTCGTCTCAGCTAGTATCGAACAAAAGCCACATATTAAACAAATTAATCACGAAATTCGAAACAAGATGAGCTGAAGAAAGGGACCGACAAATCATTCATTTGACAGATGAAAACAATGTTGCTATGAAAATATAAATCAAAATATATTTTTGCTTTATAAGTTACCATTTTCTCACAAAAAAATACTGTTTATTTACATAATGAATAAAAAAATGTGTGCTTCTAAAAATAAACAAACTGCAGTCTTTTATGCAGTTTTTTTTGTTTATTACTACACTTTTTCCTTATTACTACACTTTTTTTCAATATCATCAAATTTATTACAGTTCGATTCGGACAATGACGATTTGCCACGGAAGCTGTCAATTTTTACTTAAGACTTGGCAGCATGGTCTCAGACCTTAGCCGGTTCCATTAGGAACGAATTTAAAAAAAAAAAAAAAAAAACGGAAGCTGTCAACGTCAATGTCATAATTTGCACACAGCACACGTTCGAAACACATTTTTTTGGGCAATTATCACATAAACTGTAGATTAATGCTTTCAATATAATTTTTTTACCAAGTCGTATTAACTGTTCCTTCTTTATACAATAAAAAATTAAGAGTCATGTTTATTTTATTGTTTTTTCTCATATGCGATCTTAAATAAACAAAAATAAAAAAGGGAATGGCAAACAGTTTTTGAACGCGGTCCTTGCCGCATGCAGTTGTAGAGTTTTGCTACGTTACACATTTACATTACATCCCATCATTCGTTTCATCAGCAACTTTCACCTATAGACACCATGGTTCTCGATTTAGACTTATTCCGGGCTGACAAAGATGGTGATCCAGACAAGATTCGGGAGAACCAGCGCAAGCGGTACAAGGATGTGAAGCTCGTGGATACAGTTGTGGAGCAAGACTTGCTGTGGAGACGATTGCGCCATGAAGCAGATAACTTGAATAAGCTGAAGAATGTGTGTAGCAAAGAAATTGGTTTGAAGATGAAGAGCAAAGAGCCGGTGGGGTCGGAAGACACTCCCGTGCCGCCCGAGGTAGCCGGTAACCTGAGCGAGCTCACGGGAGACCAGCTGAAACCGCTGACGGTCAACCAGATCAAGAAGGTGGGTGGCTGTGATGGTCTTTGTAAGAATTTTCATTCAGAAATAGCGAGTACTTTTTATATAAACAAGTATTGATTTTTTGCTGTCTTATGTAGTATAGTAATAATTTGGTAGATTTATGTACTTACACCATATGTGAATATAAACAATGGGTCAGAGTGACAATGGTACTTTTCGACATAGTGAGAATTACATGATATTCCTAGGTACTCTGTGTATGTCATAATATTTTATTAAAAAACCATTATTATGAAACAACATAAACAAATAAATGCTAAAAGCCTGTGTTATAATTAAGTTCGCACTTAAAAAAATATTTTAATTTTCTATTTAAAAAAGAAATCTACCTTACTGATAATATAAATGAGCTTTTCATTGTCTTCAGGTGCGAGTCTTGATAGATGAAGCTATCACTAAAAACGAACAGGGCCTACTGACTGCTGAAAAAGCCCGCTCCAATGCTCTGAGAGAAGTTGGAAATCATCTTCACTCCTCCGTGCCTGTTGATGATGATGAGGACCACAACAAAGTGGAGAGGACACATGGGGACTGTGCTGCGAGGAGCAAATACTCTCATGTTGATCTGATTTGTATGATTGATGGTAAGTTAATTGTAAGAAAACAGCTAAAAGCTTGTATAAAAGAGATGACAGCGATGAATAGTCTAAATTGTCCCACAAATTATACCAAGCCTAGTTCTAAGTCAAATGTTATGGTGTGCAATATAGAATTTTATTAAACTTAAAACTTTATTCAATACTGTTATCACTATTGACCAATAGATAATATTTTTTATTGCACACCATACAATGGCTTAAAAATATGTAATAATATGCAGATATAATAGATATTAAATTATAGAATAGTGTGCCTTTATTCAGCAGCTTAGTTTTACATTTCATATGTAATTGGTATGTGAATACTTTTATCTAAAGTGTGGTTCCCTCTAATAAATAAAAAACTGTTTTTGTGAAATGAAAAAGAGTGTTGCAATCTCTCCAAACAACCTTTGGGTAGAGGATATGATTTTATTGTACTGGGAACTATCAAAGCTAAAAATGTAATTATTTTTCATTTCTGCTATTATATAAGTTTCAGTATATGCATATACTTTTGTGCTTATTAAATTCGTAAGTCCTGTTATTGAGTTATCATTTATAGATGGATTGTTCACTCAACACTTGTGTCAATAAACTAAACAAGTTCATTAATTACAATTACAATTTTAGTCTTTTAATGATAACACAATGTTTTTGAAGAATTTTTATATTGTGAACTATTCCTCTTCCATGATGATTTATCAAATTTACTTTAAAAATATTAAGAAAATATATTTACCACAAATATCTTTGTTCAATTATCTCATTAAATCCAGGTATGGACGGAGAGAGAGGCGCAGCAGTTGCTGGCGGCCGGGGCTATTACCTAAAGGGTCCAGCAGTCTTCCTAGAGCAGGCTCTCGTACAGCTGTCCCTAAGGATATTATTGAAAAAGGGATACACACCCCTCTACACACCATTCTTTATGAGGAAAGAGGTTAGAAAATTATATTTGTTGCTGTATTTTATGTTCCAGTGCATAGGTACTTAATAGGTTTGACCACTCATCACTGAAATATCAGAGAACATCACATACATACTGGCAACTGACTGGTGGCAATATAACTATCACAACTGAAGTACCTCAGGCTTATGATGGGCAGTAGCGTCACCGAGATCGGAAACCTACGCCCTTCGATCGCCAACCCGTCTGCGTGGCGATTATGGCTTTGGATAATTAAGTGCATTGAAATAAAATTAAGTCTAAACATAAAGTAGCACTAGAAGACTAAATCTAGTGTGCTAGCTACCTGCAACATCTAAATAACATACATACTGAGTTCTCTTTTATAAAACCCACAGGTTATGCAAGAAGTAGCTCAACTAGCACAATTTGATGAAGAGCTATACAAAGTAGTGGGCAAAGGTTCCGAAAACAAGGGAGACGCTGCCATTGAAGAAAAGTACCTGATCGCCACATCAGAACAGCCTATAGCAGCGTATCACAGGGACGAGTGGCTGCCGGAGGCTTCCCTGCCTATTAGGTATTTAAATAGTGTTCATTTAAATCCTAATTACATTAACGAGCAGTTTCGTCTTGTTGATAATGTCCATGCTTGCTATTCCTTTTTTTTTAATTACAAATTTCGGCTGCAGAACTAGAAAAACTGCTTTGGATATTTAATGATACATTTTTAATAGTGTCTAAACGCGATTTAGGGTTGCAAGCACGCATTTACATTGCCACATTTGTCATTGTAGAGTGCTCTGACTATTTTCTTGCTTTTGCAATGTAGTACATCATCACATGAATCAAAATAAACTTTTAAGGTGGGATTTTCTGTTGATGTGAATTTAAATGTGTCTCAAATTGAAGCTGCATATAAGGGCACCTATAATGTTATAAGTTTCGAAACAAGTTGACAAAGTACAATATATATTAAATACATATAAGTAATTTCTACAAGCACAATTTTCGTTTACTAGGTATGCAGGTCTCTCTACGTGTTTCCGACAAGAAGTCGGTTCCCACGGTCGCGACACGCGCGGTATCTTCAGAGTACATCAGTTTGAAAAGGTTGGTATTAATTTAATCGGTGACAAACAATAACAGCAGGTACATATTAACACTGATACCTTGAGATAAAATGAAAGCAATTTACTTAATGCCTCAGTTTATCTCAAGATGACGAAATATTGTAGTGAATCATCAATTGCTATGATTTTTGAATGAGTCATCACCATTTAATTCTTACTAGTCTACAAAAAATGAAGAATAACCTTGTCTATGTAACAAACATGATAAATTCCTGCTGTTTGCAATCATACTGTTTGAAACAGAATACAGATTTACCCATTGAATTTGGTGAAATCTTGCTTAAGTAAATAGCTGAAATTCAACCATCTCTGTGTTCTTTCGTCAAACTTCATGCATAGACGCAACGGGTAGAAGCGCTTAATGCGGTCTAACCCAATGGGTAAGGGAGGCATACAGGACACTGAAGTTTCCTCATTATGATGCAATGTCAGACACTCATGCAATAGATAGTTAGTCTATAATTGCCCACCATACAATCTACTTAAAACAGTCCAGACAACCTTTTTAAACTATGTACTACAATTCAAAATATTACTCACCAGGTAGAACAGTTCGTGCTGACGTCACCCCACGACGATGCCTCCTGGAAAATGATGGACGAGATGATAGCCAATGCTGAGGAGTTCTGCCAGACGCTCGGTATCCCGTACCGCGTCGTGAACATCGTGTCGGGCGCCCTGAACCACGCCGCCGCTAAGAAACTGGACTTGGAGGCTTGGTTCCCGGGCTCCGGGGCGTTCAGGGAACTCGTGTCTTGCAGCAACTGCCTCGAGTATCAGGCTAGGAGGCTGCTTGTAAGGTGAAAAGCAATGAAAACAATACTGAAAAAGCCATGGTTTAGCAAAGGTCTCTGATTTACACAGATTTCAGATTACAGGTCCAATTCTCAGTCATGTCGATTGAGGAAATTAAGTTTTCTACATTGTCTTTTATCATCCTAATAAGTAAGAACCATTTATTTCCCTCAACACGACCTTGTAAGCATCCATTTTGTGTGAAGGAAAAAATCGAATTCTTTTTAAATCAACTTCGATTTTTCGAAAAGAGGATAGTTCTATGATCCAGTGGAAGTACTTTGTTGTCTGTACCTAAACTTTACTTACTTTACAGTGTCTGCGTTCCATATGATAATAGCGGTAGACACATTTATGGCGTATTCTTTGTAGTATATAATAGTAACGTAATAATTTTCACAGATACGGGCAAACGAAGAAGATGAACGCGGCAACAGAGTATGTGCACATGCTGAACGCTACGATGTGCGCGACCACCCGCGTCATCTGCGCCCTACTCGAAGGCAACCAGACTGAGGAAGGCATCAAGGTAACTATAATACGTTGTTATAGATACCCACGGTATGCCTATTTCTTTCATAGGAGCACAGTATAGTGGCTCTCGCCTGATAGAATGTAAAGAGAAGCTCGAGCACAAGGCAACAGCAGATAATGGAGGAATGGCAGGCTCTGGCTTTAGACACAGAACTATGGAAAAGTTTGGGGGAGACCTTTGCCCAGCAGTGGGACAAGATAGATTAGAATTAGTTGTCTCCACCTTGCTCGGCCTTAAATGCTCGTACACAAAACTGCAATGCGACGACGCATCATAAAAATCTGCGAGCTCCCTCGAAGCATCGCAAGAACTTGCGAATTGATTCGCTTCGCGTCGACCTAGACCGTCGCGCAGTCCTGCGATACCCGAATCGTGAAGACAAACCGTGCCGCACGATATCGCATCACAGCAATTCGTGTCACAATTTTCTGTGTTGCGAATTCGCCTCGCAGTTATGTGTTTAAACCCTTAATAACATCTAATAGAGAAATACCCCAGAGGATAATATCATTACTTGTTTCTAGGTGCCTGAAGCATTGAAACCTTGGATGCCAGAACAATACCAGGAGCTGATCCCGTTCGTGAAGCCCGCACCCATCGACCTCGAGGCTTCGGCAGCGGCCAAAAGGGGCAAGAAAAAGGAAGAGAAGAAATAGCCAAGTCAATGCACAACACGCCATTCCCGACATCAGAACTGCATTATTTATTTTTAAAGCTCTAAGCTTACTTAGCTTATTTTATATTTGATTAAAAGTGGCTTGACATTATTTGCTATTTAATTTTTATATCCTGCTCATAGGCTCGTAGCTCCCTTTAATTAGGTTAAATTTTAATGGATACCCATGGAAAATACTTGAGGAATACCCTTAAGGGAATATCTATGTCAATGCTCTGCATGACACTGATAAATGGCACTGCAAATGTATAATATGTGTTTTATTATCTTATCTCAAACTAGGACACAGAAAGAGGATTACATACACAAGTAATATAAAACACATATACATATTTTTATATTTATTGTGACAAATTTTATCAGCCAACTGACATAATCCAATGTAAAACTTACTCTATTTACAATATCATAATATATAAAAAATGATTACTTCCTTCATGTAAATCATAAAATAGGTATTGCATACATAGTAATTTCCAATTATAAAAACATGAATACTCAGTTATATTGTCATAATTATTTTTATAGCCAACATCAGCTTCAATACTTTACGGAGCTTTAATTTAAACAAACCAAACAAAAACTATAAAGAAGTATGTCTCAAACATACACAATGTTCAGGGGACTGTAACATCTAATGAAGTGGTTGGTATGCCTAAAGCAATATAATATAAAGGTGCAGTCAATAACACCAACCTTGCCTACTATAACTACTACAATAACAGTTACACATATTGATAATAATTAGTTTATAAATAATCACATTGCCTTACTGCCTGCAAAATGGCACTCATAAACAACAACCAGTGATTACAATTAGGATTCCTTGTTTTTATGTAACTTTAAATGGTTATGGTATCTTATTGTCTACCACCTAACTCTATAGAAAAAATGAGTATCAAACATGAAATAATTCGCCTTTAATTACAATGATTTTAAGTGTTTAATCATATTACATGCTTGGGTTTTATATCAAGAAGCAAAACCAGTTTTGTTCAAGGAAAGCTTCAGATTAAATAGGGGCCAATTATTTATACAACATTATAGGAATTACCAGTGCTTTGTGATAACCACTTAACATTATCAAACAACAATAAAAAATAATTATACAGCGTGATAAATAAACCCTGCTCGAATCTGGATTATACCTATATAAATTTATCCTATACGATGGATTCAAAAGACCAGATAAAATGCAGATCCAAAGCAACTAAAAATAAAATGTAACATGGACCTAAAATATGTTCAATTACATTACTAAATTATAAGTAAGGTATTCAATAAAATTTAAAATAAAGCAATAACATATTTAATCCATGAATGGCAAAATTACTTGCTATGATAACATACAAGCATCACAAATTCTGCCAAAGGACTATGACTTTCCTTTTATTTGTTTGATCCACACTTGTAATTATCACTAGCAAGCCAGCTGGGCCTTTTGCCTGCACTTGTGCATCAAGGCGCGCAGTGTGAACTGCCTGCGAGCCAGAGTACGCACTTGCTTCAAAAATGTGTCCAAATCAATCACCTCCTTGCGCAGAGCTTCACCCATATAATATATAGCATCTTCTAATGTGGCTTCCTCAGCAAAAGCATTAAGCAGCTGAGAATACAGAGGGGCAGTAGTGACCACCGCCTCATCAACATCTATACCCTCCTGCTCTGCTAATCTCTCCACTGCAGCCTGCAATTCCTTCTCCTTTTCCTGAAGGACAACTACATTTTTATCCAATTCCGATCTTTCCTTTTCAAGTCTTCCCAGAATATCTTCAAGTCTAGTCTTGCCTTCTCTCAGCTCCTGCTGAGTGCGGCGTAGAGTCTCAAGCTCGGCTTGCGACTGTTGAGACTGTTCATTGAGTCGTCTCTTCATTTTGTCAACTACAGCTGACAGCAATGAAGCCTTGATGTGCTCTTCAGTAATTGTGCCTCCATTTGTGTTGGGATCAGCTCCGAAGTTACTCGCAGGCGGGTATGGCGTTGGATTTGGAGCTGGCGGGTATGGTGTGCCATTGGAATTAACAGCGCCTGGGTAGGGCGTGCCAAAGTTAGGGTATGGCAAATTTGAAGTGGTTGGGTAAGGAGTGGCAGTTGGGTAGCCAGGTTGGGGCGTTACCTGCTGCGGGTAGGGGTACCCGGGCTGCGGCATGAACGAGCTCACTGGGTACGGCGCTCTCACGTCGGTACGCGGTTTCGAATACACTGGAGGCAATTCGCCAAAAGCCGTGATCATGCACTGAATGAGTGTTTGCAGTGTAGATCCGTTGGAGCTCCACTCGTGCAAATACGGCAGATATACTTTCCCGTTACTGTCCACGTATCGAGACACTTTAATCGACATATCTGACGTTGGTTTCACAAAACACAAAGGGGCGTTCTGAGGATGAGTGTCCATTAGCCAGATACAAATTGGTATATTGTAAAAAGCTCCTTTGTAGTTCACTGGAATCGTACCTTCGAGGTTCAACAAGTCTTTTCTTGTACCATTATTGAAAACAAAGGCTTCCAAACGATAAGTCAAACTTTTATAGAGTGTGAGCAAATTCAACACCTCTCGAGATGTGTAATCGCGATGTTTATATTTTGATAAGTACTGTCTTAAAATGGCCTCGTCGTTCGCCATTATTGAATATTATTATGTATACGAAACTTATCCCCAAAAAAACTGCTAACAAGAAATTAAGGAAATTCTCTTGCAAAATCCTCACAAACCAAAACTGAACTGACTGACCACCACAACTAAATTTTTGACAATCATTCATTCATTTCCATGGATGTCATGTCTGTGTAATTTTTTTTACATAGCCTTGGATTGTTCTTAGTTGTATTACGTTTGAATTTTCGATAAAGATAAGAAACATGGCAACACAGCTAAGCTAGTGATGCAATCATCATGACCTACAACGTATAGTTCAATTGAAATAAAACAATCAACTCATAGTCGGTTAATTTAAAATATTTTTAAACATTTGATGCGGAATATTTTAATACTGAATGAAATGGAATGTAATCAATTTTAGAGAATAAGTTGTTACACGAGTTTATTGCCTGCACCTTCACTCGATAGAACTCTGTGTACCAAACCGGATTTTGTAGGGATTCACTTTAACACGAAAAACAATATTTTGATTTAATTTTTTTCTGATTTCCTTTCTGTATAAGTTGATGACCACATAATTTCTTTGGTGTTTGAAGTTAGCTTCATAAATTTACCTGATTTGCAGTACATGCAGTTATTCACTGACCAATTGGTGGCCCTTGCCTATGATAATTTATTCAAATTCAAGTAGATGTGACATCCCCATAATAGGTAATGTTGTGTTGAACATAAAAAGCTCAGAGGAAGACCATAAAAAGAGTTAAATTTTAATAATCGAATCATCTTTTTTCCAATAAAAATAATGCAATCTATCAATTGAACAAATAAATATGATGGTGTACATCACTAGCTGATGAGGTTGTCAAGTTGACATTTTGCAAGAGCCTTTTTCCGGCGAGCTATCAACGTTCACAGAACGTGTGAAAGCGGCTCGCTTTTAAATCCGTATTAATCGGTGTAAAATTAATTTTTAACACGAGTTTAATACATTTAACAAACCGCCAAAATGCCGCCCAAGTTCGATCCTAATGAAATTAAAATCGGTAAGGTTCACATCCAATGGCAATTGAAGCTTAAAAGTGGTATTCTAAAAAGTGAGTTTTGTTGAGTTACCGTGTGATTTTTTACAGTGAACCTGAGATGTGTTGGTGGAGAAGTTGGTGCCACCTCATCGCTTGCTCCTAAAATTGGTCCCCTTGGTTTGGTAAGTACAAAATATAATTTTTAACATAACCTCAATATGTTTCGATCTTGGCAGTCTCATAAAGCCCTAAGTGCTATAATTTTCATAATTACAGTGCATTTAATAGTGAGGCAATCAGTGAATTTAAATTATTTAGAATATATTTTAAATTTCAATGCAAATAACATTCAATTGATACATCCTGATTGCCTTGCCCTGGTGACGAATGATCTTGGGGGGTGCCACCCTACCAGGCGCGTCCTTCCGGGTGGCGGATGGAAGGAACCCGTGACTCAGGATCCGTTTCCCTGTCGCGGCTACTCCGAATGTCCAATAAGGAGTCGCGGACCAGGCCATGTGACTGCCAAGTTTTAGGTTACCTGCCAATACGGGACTTGTAAGTTCACTTTACATTTCTATCAAATAGGTTGACAAAGTAATTAAGACTATTAATAATGAATATATATGAAGAATTGCTTGTCACCTACTATTAAAAAGATTAAAATCTTGAGACTTTGTCAAACTGTTTTTTAAGGGCTTTTTGTATCAATCTCTCTAAATATGTTGAGTATAGTCTGTATGTTGTTGAATTTGACCTAAATCCAGAACCTCCATTTAAGAAGTTTCGGGAGGCATCCCACATGCAATGAAGATGAATTGTTGTGTGACTGATTATAGCACTACAGTCCATACAAGATTAATACAAAATGCCCATTAACACTAACCATTTCAAAATTACAGATTTGTGAAGAAATACATTGTTACCCTTGATGGATACCTGTGAGTATGCATCTCCATTTGCTATGTATGTCCACTATTATAACAAATTTTCTGCTACAGTCCCCCAAAAAGGTTGGTGACGACATCGCCAAGGCTACCGGTGACTGGAAAGGTCTGAAGATCACAGTGCAGCTCATCGTACAGAACAGACAGGCCCAGATCTCAGTGGTGCCGTCTGCTGCTGCACTTATCATCAGAGCCCTGAAGGAGCCCCCACGTGACCGCAAGAAGCAAAAGAACAGTAAGTATATTTTGTTTAAAAGCTAATCTGTTTTGTTTGATTGTTTTATTATATTACTAGCTGCTGGACCCGGCTCTGCCTGCATCAATATTCATATAAAACATAGCCTATGTGTTAATCCAACATATAAGCTATATTACTGTAAAGTTTCATTAAAATCCGTTCAGTAATTAATGTGTGAAAGAGGTACAAACATTCATCCATCCAAACAAACTTTCGCATTTATATTATTAGTAGGAAGTAGGATTATAAATTGTTTTTAAATATTTTCTTAACCATGGAACATCTAATAATCTCTAATAGCACTGATAAGCCTTGCTACCTTTGGGAATACATGCACATTTGTGATTCACTTCAATATTTAGTTATGCAATTGTACTGCTGAGTGTACAGCACATTTTAAGGTTGAGATTGATTCAAATTTTCTGCAAAATTTGTGATGTGGGGAAATAACATTGAGACATTAATAATTATGGAATATATCATGTTTATGAAAGTAATCATCGTATATTTATCTTTTTCCAGTTAAACACAATGGCAACATCACCCTCGAGGATGTGATTGGCATCGCCAAGGTCATGAGGCCCAGATCCATGGCCCGATACCTATCTGGTACAGTCAAAGAGATCCTTGGCACAGCACAGTCTGTCGGATGCACAATCGACGGCAGGCCCCCACACGACCTCATCAATGATATCAACTCTGGTGCTTTGACCATTGATGAATAAAGAGTGAAGGATTGGACTTACTTTTTGGTTTTATTTCTTGTTTTTCCTGTACAATAATAATGCACACAGCCACACATCAACTCTGTTTGGAGCAGGGACGTATTATATACGTCCATGGTTTGGAGGGCTTTGATGGCATATTAGGGTCTATTGACAGATGCTGTATCCTAAATGATTTTCTCAACCTAATGTTTCCAATAGAGTTGTGGAACTATTAATAGCTTGAAGTCTAGCAATGCTATTTGTGTGGGACCATGGGGAAATCCAAATAATAGTAAGACATACTATTGTTGCTTTGCTTGTTGATACAATCGTATGTTGTAAAACACAATTTGATACCAGTTGATGTCGTATATCAATAGTGCCTACAGATAGTATCGATACATACGGACATTGAATAGGTACCTATATCCTTGTTGTAGGTGTTAGTGTTCTGCAGTATTTACGGGGAATATCTTCACTTGATTTATAAATCTATATTCAAGTACATTGTCGCTACAATAGAATAGAAGAAAGTTATTCAAACTAGGTACAAAAACATTTTAACACGAATTTTAATAAAATGAATGCAATATGAAGAAGAGGACATGAATTGAGAAACATGATGAATATGAAATGATTAAGGACGATGACTTGAAAGAATAGAACAAATGATTTTCCTATAAATTATACGTTTCCTTACCTTTTGTACCAGTCCTCGCAAACTCAGTCCGTGGCTGAAGCACAAATAGCGCAGAGCCAAATAGCCAAAAAAAAAAAAAATAGGCTGTTATGGACTTGATCCAAAGCCAATAAACTTAAACAAAAAGAAAACGGACATTGACACGCGTACGTCACTGTCAAAAGTGACACTGATTGAATCATACAGGCAAAGGGGTTTAAGCCATGGACATACGAAATTACGTCCATAGTTTGGGCATTTTGGAGCATTGGCGTCGTTTCTTTTAGGATTCCGTAGCCAAAATGGCAAAAACGGGACCCTTATAGATTCGTCATGTCTGTCCGTCCGTATGTCACAGCCAGTTTATTCCGAAACTAAAAGAGCTACATTATTGAAATTTGGTACATCGACGTTTTCTGTAAACCGCATTAAGATTTAAAAATAAAATCAGAAAAAATTCCAAAATTTTTGGGGTTACCCACTCAATTTTTTTTTTTCATCACACCTATACGTGTGGGGTATCTATAAAATTCCTTACTTTTAAAAACAAAAATAACTGCATTAAATTTTTTTTGAAAATTCGTTTGCCTCGCTCAGAAATCGAATGTGCTCAATTCCGGAAAAATAAGCCTTTTACTTGGTTGAAATCTGGTCTTTTATAGTCACTGCAGCGATGCCAAGTAGATTGACGATACATCCAAGCGATGAGATGTCTCTATAAAGCCGCCATCATGTCCGACTATGTACGGACAAGGAATGAGACAAGGGTATATTTTCATATCGCTAAAATTGTTCACTAATGCAATGGAGGATATGTTCAAGACGCTTAACTGGAAAAGACCGTAATAGCAGTAAAATATATTAAACGAGAATTTTTTATTCAACAAAAAATTTAAAATTGAAACCAAACCGGATCGCGCCGCACATAAAGTCTGCTGATAAATGGAACGATTGCTTCAACACGCGCTAACGCAGACGGCCCACAATTTAGTTCGCAATCTGCAGTTCCTAGGGTTGAACGTAACGCATGCGATCTATAGAAAAATAGCGTCTACGTCGCTACAGCCCTGCCAACAGATTGATGATGATGTGCGTCATCTGCGTTGAGTCTGAAAAATCCGCGACATACTTTTTGCGCGCCACGTATACATTTTGTGCGTCGCAGACTCGTTCTCACAATATGTGTGACGTCTACACTGCACCTTAAAGTTTCAACTGTAAGTACATTGGGAATTAATAAATTCGATTTTACAAGTTACCAAGTACATTTAATTTTTGTTTAAATTTTATAACATATCACACCCTGCATGCAGGGCCTGAGTCCATAAAAATAAATCTACTAAAACTGGGTAACATTTGCATGTAGTAGAAAAGAAAACAGCAATCCTTGCAACATCGTTCCCTCCAATCAGAAATGTCAAAATGGCGTCAACGCAGGACGCTTGGTATATTTCTTTACTTGGTTTAGCAGAACATTTCCGTACATCAAATCCTCCTGACATAAAAAGTTGTATCCAATGCCTACAAGCCGTTTTTAATTTCAAACCACCACAAAGAGTGGAGGCCCGAACTCATTTACAACTCGGTAATATCCTTCTGACACACACTAAAAACATCGACTTAGCGAGGACGCATTTAGAGCAGAGTGTAAGTTTTTTTCTGTTTATTTGTGCTATTCGAAGTGAGTGTTGTGATCAAGCAAACTTCCCCTTGTAGCCCTTGCCAATAATGCAAATGTCTGGTGTCGCGAAAAAGGAAAGTGTCATAGAATGTAAACAATGATTTTGAAATGGGTCAGTATGGTGTTTTGGTTGCAGTGGTGCATGTCTCAGACTATCAATGGGTTCGATGACGTGAAGTTTGAGGCGGCGAGTGTACTGGCCGAGTTGTTCGAGCAGCAGGGCCACCCAACACACTCTAAACCCATTCTACGGAAAGCAATTGAGTTGTCACAACACAGTGTCTACTGGCACTGTAGGCTAATATTCCAGTTAGCAGTAAGTATGAATTCTAAATAACGGTTAAAATATTAATTATTAACAGTAATGTCAATATTGTTTACTACACAAATGTAATTTGTAATACAATTCATAATATTATGTGTTCCGAGCATTGGGTTCTATGTCATAATTTGTAAGATGAGTTTTAGTGTATTTAAATTTCAAACTAGTTAGACCATCATTCAGATTTACACAGAACATCATTTAGATTAACATTTTGTTTTTGGAATGCTATTTCTTTTAAAAACTTTATTGTAACAACTTGATATAACAAGGTTTTAATGGCTTTTTTCTTAAATGCTATGTTAACATACTTTTATTGTCCAGTAGATCATTTGGTAGTGATCCCTGCTTTCTGAAGCAAGGGTGGTGGATTTGATGCCCACGGGGGACAAACATTTATGTGACAACATTTGTATTTTATTTGAGCCTGAGTTGTATTCGTTACTGTTAACTATTGTTGTTTCAATACCCATAAAATAGGTGTTCAAGCTACTTACTTTGGAATCGGAGTGATGTTGTCTGATGTTTATATTTGTATATTTACTATTTTGATTGCAATTTATTCTTTCACTCAATATGTGGGACAAATTAAAATATAGAAATTGCTGTTATACATGTAGATTTCCATAAAAAAAGTACCCATTAATTACATATTTATAACTTTCTTGTTTCCTTCATACTTGTTACTCATAAAAAACAATCTTTGAACATAGAAGTGGGAGATCCCACTCCCAATCACAGGTTTTTAAAAACTAAAAGGAAGTGATGGTGTTGGATAGGCCTAATAATGTTGGGAATAAGTAAGTTTTTGAATTTTTTTAACACATTATTTTTTCAGCAAATTCATGCGACTGAGAGAGAATATGAAGTGGCCAGCAGTTTACTTGGTGTGGGAGTGGACTATGCACAGATATCCAATGCTGCATATACTCGAGTACTATTTTTACTCAGTAGGGTAATGGTAGGTTAAACATTATTGTTTGTAGCATCTTAGTATGTAATCTAAACTGTTTTAAATTAAAGTGTTCAGTTAGCAAATTAAGTGTAAAAGTAATAAACTACTTATTTATATTCTTATGCAGGGGTAGAAGAATTTGCCCTAAATGTTATTTTCTTTGATTATATCATAGTTTCTCAACCTTTTATGGACCACTGCCCCCTTTTAGAAGAAAAATTTGTAAGCGCCCTTGTACTGGCCTGTCATCACCCTTCGCGCGCGTTTCCTTTGCTGTGGGTGCACCCTTAATAAGCTTTATGACCCTTAGGCGCCAGTATAGCTTCCATTAAGGACTTACAGTTCATATTGCAAAATATGTGGGTACCATAATTAGTAAGTAAGTCTATAATCCATAATCTTTTTTCACAGTTGCTGTTAATAGACAAAAAGATCCAAGAAGTGTTACCACTGCTAAACCAAGCAGGCCACCTGGTGGACTCGTGGGCCGGAAGCCCCCACCAAAAAGAATACCTTAAAGTTTTCTTCCTTGTCCTACAGGTGAGTTCAGTTGTATAATTTTACTCTGTGATTGACTGTATTGTCTACATAACATTATGTATGAATGGGGTAGTAGATTGTATAAATGTATGACAAAATTAATATAACAAAATATAATGATAAAATGATCATCACTTTCATATGAATTTCATATTAGATGGCTAAGTGTAATAAAACCTCTAATTAAGTAATTATAAGCTATAAAAGGTATCACTCAATTTGAATTGAAGTTTTATTGCACAGTATAAATAGTATACAAAAGGCAGACAATAGGCCGCATAGGCATTCTCTACCAATCAACCATTGGGCTAAGCAGAAACAGATGTAGCATGCTGCAAAGTTGAAAAAAATACATATTTTAAAGTACATATAAAAAAATATAATGTAGTGCAGGGCTTCCCAAACTTCTAACTTTAGTGATGCACTTATACATTTAGAGATTTTCTGATGGCACTGAGGTGGATATAAAATATCTTCATGAATTAAATACCTTGGTCCACATTAGATTGACACTTGAATTACAGGTGAATTCTATGGTAGAGAGTTTGTTGATTTAACTTTCCTACAGTGCCCTAACTAAATGAAATGATTACAAAATGCAATGAAATGATACATTATGTATGGAAAGTAAGAGTTCCTTTCACTCTCTGTAATGCTTTTATGGCATGCAGAGTGCCTCAGCTTTGAGGGAGTGTTTGTTAGGGTCACTGAAGAGAGGTTGATTGAATTTTGCTTTTATTTACCAGGTATGTCATTATCTAATGGCGGGGCAGGTGAAAAGCGTGAAGCCCTGCCTGAAACAGCTTCAGCAGAGCATCCAGACAATTATGGCACCCACGTGGCCAGATGACGATGGTAAGTACGAAATTGTGATTACATATTGGGAAAAAAGTTGATTTTATATGGATGAACCCTCAAGCTAGGTGGAGTGACGATCTGCACAAGATGGCTGGCAAGTGCTGTATGTGAGAGACCTAGGATCGATCAAAGTGGCAAACTGTTGGAGAGGCCTATGTCCAGCAATGGAATGCGTAAGGCTGTTAATGATTGATGATGATGAAATTGATGATTCCCTAACTTTACAATGGCAATAAAATGTGGAAACCGCCAATTTTCGACCTGACTGGTGTTTGTAAGCTACTATGATTAGGGGAGTGTTCAAGTTTTACGTAACGCAATTTTTGAAGATTTTTAAGCCAATTTGCCAGAGTGAGTTTATGGAGCTCACAAATTCCACAAGAAAACGACTGTTCTATAAGAATCTCCCGGTGCTTTCGCGGCTCTACCAACATATGTGACTCTATGTCTTGGGGGTTTTGGTTTACTATGTACAATGTACATGTTTGTATTCCAGCGGTTTGCGGCAGCGCGCCGGGCGAGTCGTTCGTGTGGCTGTCGCGGCAGCAGCTGTACGTGCTGGTGTACCTGGTGACGGTGATGCACTCGGCGCAGGCCGGCTACATGGACAAGGCGCACAAGTACACCGAGAAGGCGCTTGCGCAGATTGATAAGCTTACCGGTGAGGTTCTACGGCGATCGAATGTGCTTTTACTATGACTAAGCTGCGGTTCCACTGGGCAGAGCAGAGACACATGAATTGAAATCCTCAGCGGAGACAAGCTGTGTAGCGATTCCAGTGATTGTGGATTTGAACTTATAGAGTAACCAAATCTGTTAGGTTTGGTTACTCTATGAGTTCTTAAAAGGGTTCCCTCGATTTACTAGTCACACTACATAGACATTTACCTCCCCAAAAATATATAATAATATAATATAAATAATATTGTGTTGTTACCATTTTTTTAATTAAAATCGTAACTTTTTGAAAAATCTATTGCTTGGTTTTCAGCGAGCGGATGCAGTTCGGACACGAGCGGCGTAAGCGCACGCAGCAGCGCGACGCTCGCGTGGCGCCTGCGCATGGCGCTGGTGGAGCACGCGGCGCTGTGCCGACTGGTGGCCGGCGGCAAGGCGCACGCGCTGCACGAGATAGCGCGCGCCGCGCACCTGCTCACGCAGGCCCCGACGGGTGAGTGTGACGCGCTGCGCCTGCGCATGCGCTGGTGGAGCACGCGGCGCTGTGCCGACTGGTGGCCGGCGGCAAGGCGCACGCGCTGCACGAGATAGCGCGCGCCGCGCACCTGCTCACGCAGGCCCCGACGGGTGAGTGTGACGCGCTGCGCCTGCGCATGCGCTGGTGGAGCACGCGGCGCTGTGCCGACTGGTGGCCGGCGGCAAGGCGCACGCGCTGCACGAGATAGCGCGCGCCGCGCACCTGCTCACGCAGGCCCCGACGGGTGAGTGTGACGCGCTGCGCCTGCGCATGCGCTGGTGGAGCACGCGGCGCTGTGCCGACTGGTGGCCGGCGGCAAGGCGCACGCGCTGCACGAGATAGCGCGCGCCGCGCACCTGCTCACGCAGGCCCCGACGGGTGAGTGTGACGCGCTGCGCCTGCGCATGCGCTGGTGGAGCACGCGGCGCTGTGCCGACTGGTGGCCGGCGGCAAGGCGCACGCGCTGCACGAGATAGCGCGCGCCGCGCACCTGCTCACGCAGGCCCCGACGGGTGAGTGTGACGCGCTGCGCCTGCGCATGCGCTGGTGGAGCACGCGGCGCTGTGCCGACTGGTGGCCGGCGGCAAGGCGCACGCGCTGCACGAGATAGCGCGCGCCGCGCACCTGCTCACGCAGGCCCCGACGGGTGAGTGTGACGCGCTGCGCCTGCGCATGCGCTGGTGGAGCACGCGGCGCTGTGCCGACTGGTGGCCGGCGGCAAGGCGCACGCGCTGCACGAGATAGCGCGCGCCGCGCACCTGCTCACGCAGGCCCCGACGGGTGAGTGTGACGCGCTGCGCCTGCGCATGCGCTGGTGGAGCACGCGGCGCTGTGCCGACTGGTGGCCGGCGGCAAGCCGTTAGACGTGTAGTTGACACGCACAGTGAGAGAACAATACACTTAAGCCGCAATTTTCTTTTTATTAGCCCCCTTTTTCAGTATGCCGGAATCTTTTCTGTTACCGACAAAATGATTTAGATTTAAAAAAGTAGAATTTATTTAGAATACCAAGTGTCAACAATATTTCGTTAAACCAAACCTAGAAAGACCAAAGTTTTATCAGTTACTGAATTTCGATTTCCAGTGATCGTCATAATTCAGCTGTAAGAGATCCACTACAGAACATAGGCCAAGAGTGGTGCAACAAGACAAAACGTAGTTTCCGAATTGGAATCCGATTCCGTATACTAACATAGCGCGTTTGTCGACAGCGTGCAGCGCGACGGCGCACACGCCGCAGCTGCACTGCCTGCTCGGGCTGTACGCCATGTCCATGAACTGCATGGAGGCGGCCGAGGCGCAGTTCCTCACCGCTATACATGTGAGTACCCGTAGGCGACGCACCTTATTTATATTATGGTCTTTTTTATAAGAAGTAATTAATTTCAGGATGGCCCTTACTCCATGTGATGGTAAGCGGTAATGAGGTCCAAAAGTTAAGTCGACAGGCATAATACAACAAACCCATTGCGCTTGGTCGGCCTCACCCTGAAGGCCCATAGATAAATGCCGTTTCACGCCCCGCCTAAAGAACCCAAGATTCTTTGAAAACAAATCGCACCCATTTCGCACACCATTGCACGCGGAGCCCGACGCTGGCGTGGCTATAAAAAATAATACAATACTCGTGTATTGTATATGACAACTCGGGACTTCTATATGAGTTTTTAAGCTAAAATTTGTACATTAATCGATTCATTAACCCTGATTTAGAGCTTGCCCATAATGCTACTAACCACATTGGGTAAATCGCGTAAAGTAAGTCCAATTTAAGGCAAAGTAATCAATGTCTATATCAGCCTCTACTCTTGAAGCAATTGGAAAATATTTATGATACAAATATAACTTTCCTTTTCAGTTGTCACAAGAAAGAGATCTATGGATGTTCGCGAAACTAAACTTAGCTATTGTATACCTACGAGGAAGGAGAGATAACGACTTGGCACAACTAATGGAGCAGGTATGATTTGGTAGTTTAATAAATAGCGTTTAATAAAGTGATTACAATCTGGTCAAACTGTGGAACTCTTTGCCGGACGTAATCTCGGTTTTAGATGGGTTAGCGCTCCATTATAGACCACATTATGACTTAATATCTGGCGAATTGCAGTCAAACTCACAGCAATAGCGAATTTAAAAAAAAAACATAAAAAGGAAGTTGCAAGATGTTATATAGGCGTGGTGATGCTTATCTTGTTAATCAACTACCAAACCAATTAAACACCTTTTTAAAATTTTATCTAGTCTAGATCAATCCCAAAATATTTGGACAAATCAGCTATGGACCGCTAATAATCCGGCTCGAAGGACCAAATAACAGGATCTACGGAGAGCGAGTGGATAGCACCGCTTCCCGCCGCGACAATTGTGTATCGTCAGTACGTTAGTACTGTTACGAGGCTGTACATAGCGAGGAATAAATAAAGACGATAGAGAAAGATTTTTTTTTTATTGTGGCTCAACATAATGGCTTCCCTACGCCTGATGGAAAGCGAAAGAGAAGCCCAAGTCGCTGTGACAACAGGCAAGTAACTGGCAAGTTACCTGTCAGTTGCCACCGCCTTGCCGGCCCAACCCTAACCCCCCACGAGCTCCGGAACCCTACTCACCGGCAGAAACACGACCCAGAGGTCATTTGACTGCAGTATTCTATAGGGTGGAGGTCCTTCCCCGGACGGGCAGCTCAATTAGAGCGAAGATTCGCTATGCCCTACCTCTCTGAAATAAAAAGACAAATTTTCCTAATGTGTTATGGTTGCAGGTGAGGCCCGAAGCCCTGCCGGCGTACGCGCACGGGCTGCGCGCCGCCTCCTACTACGTGCTGGGGCTGCAGGCGTTCTTCCAGGCGCGGTATAACGAGGCCAAGTCAGTATACTGCACTCTTTTATATTACGAAATACGGTACAACAAGTATGGGGATGTAAGGGAGCGGTCCATCATCATTTCGCTCCTAGCCAACCTCACCTGCCCGTGGTGTATCCTGCCGAATAACAAACGAGGCGCTGGCAACCGACTGGTGGCGGTGTAATCATCACAATTGAAGGCGTAACTAAATACTACAGGCCGATAACGGGCAGCAGCGTCACCGGAGCAAGAAGTTACGCCCTGCGATCGCCAACCCGCCTGCCCAGCGTGGCGTATATTGATGATGTCTACAACAATCGCGAGCTATCAAAACGCGGGTTGAATGCTTATCATAATGAACATACCCTGTTAACGAAATAAAACAAAGTGGTCCGCAAAAACTCTCAACTGTATTAATTAATGTTTAACAATGAATTGACAAAAGACAATGACAAGGACTGACTAATTTTTACTGTGTCGATAAAAAAGTCTGTCGATAAAAAGTAACTTCGATGTCATAGTGCACAGCGCCATCTAACGAAACCCTTGTGCACTAAGTGTGTTATTAAAATTCTAACCATAACGCCCCCCAAAGGACGATAAGGCCTTTCAAACAATAAACAAACATATGAAAATGTTCTAGGATCCAGGAGAATCAACAACAGGTAACAGACACAACTTGTGAATTGGGCGTTTTATAACCATTGCTTTACATTTAATGCTAACTACTCGTATCAAGCCGTCTGAACCCGGATGAGTATCCAAGACCCTACCCATGAGCCACTTCGCAGGAGGCAAACGTTCATCCGTAACTAACACAATATCGTTAACAGAAATGTTTCTGTGAACTCCAGTCCATTTATGTCTATTCTGCAACGTTACCAAGTACTCCTGATTCCAACGTTTCCAAAAATACTGTAATTTTTGTTGAAGAAATAACCATCGTTTTAAATATGGAATTTTGACATCTGTTAAATTTCCCTCTGACACTACATTAGTTGGCTCACCTATTAAAAAATGACCTGGTGTGAGAGCCAGATCACTCTCAGCATTAATAGTGGTCAATGGACGTGAGTTCAAACAGGATTCTATTTGACATAACAATGTATAATACTCTTCAAAGGTAAGTTTGGTATCATTTAAAATTCTACACAAATGTCTTTTTACAGATTTAATATTAGCCTCCCACAATCCGCCCATATGGGGTGCCCCAGCTGGATTGAATTGCCAATCAGTACCATTCTGAGCTAAGTTTTCTAAAATTTCTGGTGATAAGTTTTGTAAATAATTTGTATGTAACTCTTTAAGCTCTTTGCTAGCTCCAATAAAATTGGTGCCACAATCACTAATCAATTTCTGACAATGTCCTCTACGGGCTGAAAATCTCCTAAATGCTGCCAAGAAAGCCTCTGAGCTCAGACTGGTAACTAACTCCAGGTGTATTGCTTTAACAGCAGTGCAAATAAACAAAACTATGTACCCCTTATGTGTTCTATTTGAACCTCTGCCACTGAACAATTTCAGTGTGATAGGTCCAGCCAAATCTACACCGCTTATGCTAAACGGCCTCTGAGGAGTAACTCTATCTTTGGGTAAGTCTCCCATTAACTGTATATTGGCTTTACCCGAGTGTCTACAGCATGAAACGCACTCTCGAATTGTTTGCTTTATAAGGTGTTTAACTCCAATTATATGATATTTAGAAATTATAAAATTTAACATTAACTGTAATCCTCCATGCAAAGTTTTGTAGTGTGCATCACGGACAATCAAATATGCTAAGTTACAATTTTTTGTTAAAATTATTGGATGTTTAACATCAAAGTTTACATTTGCATTACCAATTCTACCCTTTACTCTTAACACATCATGTTCATCTAAAAATGGCTGTAATTTTCTTAATTTGTTAAAAGTTTTACAATTGTTATTTTGTTTCTTATTTTTTACAATGCTAATTTCTTTGTTCAGATTAATACCTTGTGACATTGTTATCAATTTTTGTAATGAATGATTAAGTTCACTGGTAGTTAAATAGTTTGGATGAATTAATGATGATTTTTTAGTTACTTTATATTTGAGACAATTGCAAAATCTGAGCACAAATGCGACAACTCTAACTAGTTTACTTAAACTTGAATATCTTTTGAATAAGTCTCTCGTGTTATCACTTGTATCGCACATCACATCACCGATTTTATGCACTGTATTGACTTTCACTGACACTTTGGCTTCTAGGTGAGTTGGCTCGACGAGGTACCCCTCGTCCAGAGGTAAGCTGCTATGCACATGCAACCAGTGTGGCCCATGCCACCACAGCCGATGATCAGGTAAGTCAACAGGGGCAATACCACGGGAAGCCACATCGGCAGGGTTATCGAGGGAGGGCACATGAAACCATCTCTCCTTGTCAATCAGGTTTGTAATCTCTGTGACTCTATTGGCAACGAAAGTAGTCCAACAACTAGGTGATTTTTGCAGCCATGCCAGCACAATTTTAGCATCTGTCCATGCATAGGTATCTCGTATGGGCACACTCAAAGCTTGTCGTACTCTATGCAGCAACTTGGCCAACATCACAGCTCCACAAAGCTCCAGTCTTGGTAAGGATACTTGTTTGACAGGAGCAACTCGTGTCCTTGCTTCAATCATTGTTACAGTAATCTCTTCAGATGTCACAACTCTGCAATATACCACAGCTCCATAAGCTATAGTAGAGGCGTCCGAGAATCCATGTAGTTCCACCTTTAAAGTATTGTCTGTGAACCCAATCCACCTGTTAAGTTCAATTGTAGGCATATTGATCAGCTGATCACGAAAAGTCAACCATTCCTGTAGTAAAAAATCAGGTAGAGGTTCATCCCACTCTAGTTTGTTAATCCAAAGCTTTTGAAGCATCCCTTTGGCTACAATTACTACTGGAGCTAGCCACCCAGCTGGATCATAAATTTTTGCAATGTCACACAACACTGTTCTCTTAGTGACTTCTGAGGTGGAGGGAGAAAGTTTTATGTTCAGTTCAAATTTATCTGTGTGTCCGTTCCAGTCGATCCCAAGTATTTTCCGATTTGATTGTTCTGCTCCATCTATCTCTGAACAATTTGATGCCCATTTGTGTAATGAAAACCCACCCTTTTGTAATAATGTTATAAGCTCTTTTTTCAGGTCTCTCAGTCTCTCTGTGGTAGATTCTCCAGTTAATAAGTCATCAATGTAGAAGTCCAACAATAAAGTGTCAATAATGTGATCTTTAAAGTTTCCTCTTTCATCCTCCGCTAACTGTCTCAATGTCTTGATGGCCAGGTAAGGTGCACAGGACGTACCATATGTCACAGTTGTAAGGCGATAATGCTGTACTTCTTGACTAGGATCTGATCTCCACAATATTCTCAAATAATCCCTATCACGGTCATCCAGCTGGATTCTTCGGTACATCTGACGAATATCACCAATTAACGCAAACTGGTGTCTTCTCCATCGTAGGGTAACATCTCTTATTTCAGCCTGTAAGGGAGGTCCTATCAATAAATTGTCATTGAGAGACTTGCCATTAGAGGTGGTAGCGGAGCTGTCAAAAACTACTCGTAGCTTGGTAGTCAAATGCTGGTCATTTATTACTGCTTGATGAGGTATATAACATGCCTTGTGTTCTACTTTTTCTGTTGGAATTAGTTCCATGTGATTCTGTTGTTTATAGTCTTCCATGAATTCAATATATTTCTCGTGTAAGCTAGGGTTTCTCTTGAACTTGTTTTCTAATAATTGGAATCGCTTCCTGGCTAGGGGAAGTGATTCCCCTATGTCCGGAGGACTGGACTTGAAGGGTAACCTAACCTGGTATTGACCATTCTCTAATCTCATGTGAGTCTTGTCAAAATGAGTTTCACATTGTAATTCAGCTTTTGTTAAAATTTTCTTTTCAGGTGCCTCTTCCATTTCCCAGAAGCGTTGCAACATGGAATCCACATCAACCTTAACATGGTGTATATGTACCTGACATGCAAAGCTGGCTGAGCTTTGTGTATGATGACCAGATATTAACCAACCCAAACTTGTTCTCTGAGCAACGAGTGTGTTGTTGTTATCTCTTAGAGTCTTAACTCCCTCTTGTATAATCTCGGCAAACACGTCTGCTCCTAGGATAATGTCTATCTTTCCAGGTCTCTGGAATGTTGGGTCAGCTAAATCCAACTCTTTAAGTTGCGGCCAATTGACTGAATGTGAATGTTGAGGTATGTACGAAGTAAGTGATTTCAAAACATAGGCTTTAATTCTCATGACTTTCTTATCCTTGAGACATATGTTCAATTCTACTGTTGCTTTAGTGACAGAAGCGGCGGTCCCAACTCCCATCACCGTACCCTCTACTGGTGACCTTCTGAGGTTTAAAAATTGACGAGCAGCCTCAGTGATTAGACTGGCTTCGGAGCCCTGATCCACAAGGGCTCTAAGTGTGTGTGTGTGACTCTGGTCTCTCTGTGACTGCACCGTAACTAATGCAGTTGCTAATATGACTTTACGTTTCTCTGTGGAGGTTTTTGCGAACATGCTATGTGTATTGACTGTTTCGGATTCACTTTGACTAGGTTCATTGGTGTTTGTGACAAAACCGTGAAGTAAAGAATGATGTCTGCGGCCACATTTACGACAACTAGTGGACTGTAAACAAGATTTAACGTCATGGCCTTTTCTAAGACAGTTAAAACACATCTGGTTTTTCTGAATAAACTGTTTTCTTTGATTAAGCTCTAATTTACAAAATTCTTTACAATTATATATGTAATGGTTGTCTTCTTTACAATATCCACATAATATATTATTGTGTGATCTAATTTCAGTGGCAAAACTCTTTGTGGGTGGCAGAATTTTAGGGTGAGTAGTATGATCTTTTTGTTTTACAGCTTCGAGTGTGCGAAATCTAAATTCCAAAAATTGTGACATATCGCTCCATGTTGGTAATTTGTCGTTCGATTCTAATCTTTGTTCAAACATTCTATGTGATTCAAGATCAAGTTTTTGAATTACAGTGTATACAACTATGTCATCCCAATTATCGGTAGGTAATCCAATACTTTTCAAAACAACCAAACACTCAGTAGTGACATCTAAAAGATCACGAATGTGTTTGGCCGACTCGGTGGTGACGCGCTTTTGATTCAACATTTTCCCGATGTAGGTATTTACAATACTTCGTTTGTTACTGTACCGTTTGTTAAGTATTTCCCACATTATATCATAATTGATTTCTGACACTGCAATTTGTTTAACTAAATTCTCAGCTTCTCCGCGTAAACTCGACTTTAAGTAGTGACATTTATTTACTTTAGATAGTGTTGGATTTTCATGTACTAACGATTTAAACAAATCGCGAAACGACAACCAATCTCTGTATTCCCCGGAAAACGTGCTCAAATGTATAGATGGAAGCTTTGATGTTGGGCATGGTGCCTGTTCAGATGCAGTGCCTGGTGTTGCAACAGATGACAGTTGCAACTTCGTATCCTCGATTTCGTTAAGTTTGTCCTTCATACGTGTTTTTAAATCTAGGTAGTTATCGAAACACTGATCGTATACATTGTTCAAGAAATACTTTGATCGCTCCTGGTAGTCAGGCTCCGTAGAAAGTAACCTATCGTGTTGTTGTTCAAATTGCTGCCAATATCTGTCAGCCATTTCCTGCCTAGCCTCGATGAACCCTTTGGTAAGCCGCTCCTTACTGGTTTTTTTGAAATTTGTCAGTAACTTGAAAATGTGCCCCGTCATGCTTACCTGTGACTTTTCAATATTCTCCATTATGAAAGGTGGTCAATTACTCACTGTTTGTAGATAGGTACTTATTTAGTTATGATAGTGATCACTTGCTCTGCATCCAGATCCAAATTGATTGTTTTAATTGGATATTGTATTTGCTTCCGAAGATAACCCGCGCACATTCACAGTTAGCCGTGTGTAGGTACAAAAAACTCGCAGCGAATCCGAACTAATAATGACTTTGTTTACTTTATCCGCGCTCGTTTGGACCAAAATGTTAACGAAATAAAACAAAGTGGTCCGCAAAAACTCTCAACTGTATTAATTAATGTTTAACAATGAATTGACAAAAGACAATGACAAGGACTGACTAATTTTTACTGTGTCGATAAAAAAGTCTGTCGATAAAAAGTAACTTCGATGTCATAGTGCACAGCGCCATCTAACGAAACCCTTGTGCACTAAGTGTGTTATTAAAATTCTAACCATACCCCTTATCGCTGTATAAATTGTGTCACAAAAAGTTGCGAAGTATTTTTTAATAAAAAAATTATTTGTCCATAGACGCTACCTGCGCGAAACGCTCAAAATGGCGAACGCCGAGGACCTGAATCGGCTGACGTCGTGCTCGCTGGTGCTGCTCGGGCACATCTTCCTGTCCATCAACAACTCGCGCGAGAGCATGAACATGGTCACGCCCGCCATGCAGCTGGCCAGCAAGATACCCGACGTGCACGTGCAGCTCTGGGCCTCCGCCATACTGAAGGGTAAGTCCCCATATAGCTAGCTAGACAGCACGAACCTGGTCACGCTCGCCATGCAGCTGGCCAGCGAGATACCCGACGTGCACGTGCAGCTCTGGGCCTCCGCCATACTGAAGGGTGAGTCCCCATATAGCTAGCTAGACAGCACGAACCTGGTCACGCTCGCCATGCAGCTGGCCAGCGAGATACCCGACGTGCACGTGCAGCTCTGGGCCTCCGCCATACTGAAGGGTAAGTCCCCATATAGCTAGCTAGACAGCACGAACCTGGTCACGCTCGCCATGCAGCTGGCCAGCGAGATACCCGACGTGCACGTGCAGCTCTGGGCCTCCGCCATACTGAAGGGTGAGTCCCCATATAGCTAGCTAGACAGCACGAACCTGGTCACGCCCGCCATGCAGCTGGCCAGCGAGATACCCGACGTGCACGTGCGGCTCTGGGCCTCCGCCATACTGAAGGGTGAGTCCCCATATAGCTAGCTAGACAGCACGAACATGGTCGCGTCCGCCATGCAGCTGGCCAGCGAGATACCCGACGTGCACGTGCAGCTCTGGGCCTCCGCCATACTGAAGGGTGAGTCCCCATATAGCTAGCTAGACAGCACGAACATGGTCACGCCCGCCATGCAGCTGGCCAGCGAGATACCCGACGTGCACGTGCAGCTCTGGGCCTCCGCCATACTGAAGGGTGAGTCCCCATATAGCTAGCTAGACAGCACGAACATGGTGACGCCTGCCGTGCAGTTGACCAGCGATATACCTGACATGCACGTGCAGCTCTGGGCCTCCGCCATACTAAAGGGTGAATTCGAAGTGGGTCTTAGCCTCCGACATCAAAGCGCGCTACACATCTACTCGTAAAGATAATAATTAAGAATTGGGGCGCGTCATACATACATACATATACTGTGTAGAACTATTTCCCTCGAGACAGATTTCAAGAGAATTTTAATCCGTAACATGTTATTTCTTAACGTCCTGGAAATTCTTGTGGCTTTTATACTTTCTCACTGGTCCTCCGGCATAGTTTATAGGTTCGAGCGAGTGTTCTAAATTGCTTTTGACCGTCGGCAGACCTGTACCGGCTGGCGGGCGACACGGAGCGCGAGAACGAGGCGTACCAGATGCACTGCAACTTCTCGCAGGCGCTGCTCAAGGACCACTTCCAGGCCACGCAGCTGCCGCAGCACGCGCTCGTGCACTGGAC
Source organism: Conogethes punctiferalis (assembly GCA_031163375.1). NCBI lineage: Eukaryota > Metazoa > Arthropoda > Insecta > Lepidoptera > Crambidae > Conogethes > Conogethes punctiferalis. The sequence continues at coordinate 4,032,190 of CM062094.1, forward strand.
CAGCGGCGCGCCGCCCGCCCTGCCGCCCGCGCCGCCGCCGCCGGCAGCGCCACACGCGCCCTAGGCAGCGGAGGCCTAGGCCTAGACTACCGCCAGGCTGTGCCCGCGCCGAGCAACCGCGTGCGCCCCCGCCCTATGCGCAAGGCATAAGGGCCTAGGCCGCAAGCCCCTCGCCACTTCAGGCCCGAGGCTTCAAGCTGTAGCCGCACGCGCCCCAGGCACGACGTCGAAGGCCTGACGTTATCTCAAGCCCAGGCTGTAGCCCGCGCCGCCGCCGCCCCACGATACGCCGCAAGCGCTCTAGGCAAACGGGCCTAGGCCGCAGGCCCCAGGCCTCAAGCTGTAGCCGCTTAGCGCCGCCCGCTAAGCAGCCACTCTAGGCCGGCGCAGCGGACCCAAGCTGTAGCCCGTGCCGAAGGTCGCCTGCCGTGCTACCGTCCCAGGCCCAAGGAGACAGGCCCTAAGCGGCCGGTTCTACTCCATTCAAGCTCCAGGCCCCCGGGCTGTAGGCCGCGCCGTAGTACGACGCCCGTTGCGCATCGCACGCGCCGTCGATCGAGGACCACATACTCTAGGCTGCGCGGGAGTCAGGCCGCAGGCCCCAGGCCGTAGCCCGCTCCGAGAGCCGCTATTAGACCGCACTAAACGCCCTATACATCGGCATAAGCAAGAAACCTTGCCCCTCGATTCACAACACTACAGAAACATATTCGATTTCAAAGACCAGTCTGGTTCAGTGGTACGTTTACACGTTGCTGACACAGTGGTCGCATGTTTGATCCCCGTATAATACGTATTTATTTACAAAAACAAAAAGTTTGATACTTTTTGTAAGTTCATCTGTTCTCATAGTAAAAGCTTCGGCTTAGTTTGGGACTAGATGGCGCTGAGTATTCCAGCGTATCATGTCTTGGATTATTTATTGATGCTTTATCTTTTTTTAAGAACAGTTTGACAGCGACAAAACCATGATACCGTAATCGAATAAATTTCCGTAGTGTTCTGTATAAGGCGGCAGGGCTCAACCACATTGTTTAGCGTTTAGCTCGTTTCATGAATAAAATCGAGGGAACCACTTGAACAGTGGCTACCTAGAAGCAGGTACATTGCAATAACTTACTTACTCAACCATGTAGATTACTTAATTGTAGTTACTAGTGCATATTTTCCTTGATTCTAATCGACTGTCGGATCGTCGGTTAAAATTGACTGAAAATTTGCGTTTTCGTAACCCTTGGTACAAGTGATTTTCTCGATTGACTAAAACGAGCTACACAGCCACACGCAATGTTTCTGCTTGATAATGATCGGGTGTCAGTAATGCGGGACATTAAGGTGGACAGCAATGCGGGTGATGTCATGCAGGACACAGGGCATGCGGGTCGCGGGCATGCGGGATGTGATAATGCGGGCAGTGAGGTGTGACTAGTGGACGCTGCAGTGTACAAAGTGACTCGTAGTGTGGACGCTCGGACTTGCTCCGGCGCGACTGGGCTGGCCGGACGGTTGACAGCGATTTTAGTAGATTTATGGTGAGTGACGCTGATATGGCCGCCAATGTTTATAAATATATTACTAGTGAAACTACTTAATGCTTTCCTTACCTTGAGAAGATTGTTTCTACGCCCATACGCAAAATGCGCGCAGAGACGTCAATTTGCGGAAAATTTCGAGTTCAAACTTCAAACTACTTTCTTAGCTGGATTTCTGGTCTCCCGATCGAAATAACTCAACGCTTTAACTTCAAACAACAACCATCTACCATATCCACAATCGTATGTAGCTAAGGAGTTGTTAGGTAAAGTAAATACTGACAAATATTAAGATTGGTACTTGTAGAGTTAAATTGGTTAAGATGTTTTAGAGAAAGGGTATACCAATCGAAAGTTGCGCCCTGGAACACGAAACTGGGTAGTTTGACTTTGTCAAGAGCTTTAGCAATATCGTGTATGTATGTTACGAATACAGCATATCAATATTCACAACTCCCTAGCCACTACTTTGGTAGATATAGTAGATACTGCAAAGGGATTACAGCTAATAAGCCTGGATTCATGCAGCTTTTTCAAAGCTTACATGCGTTTTCGCGTTAAGTGTATGCTATGCATTCCATCGCGAAACGCCAATACGTACGTTTTGGCAGCGAAAAACCGGCGTGTATTCAGGCTATCCAGAGATCTTGCACAGTCAGAACGGATCTTAAATGTAGCTTCCGAGTAGATTAGCATCAGTACTTACATCGGGGCCCCAGCGGAACTCACCAATGCACAAGTACAATATGCTGCTATTGGCCTAAATTAAAAAGACATTACCAGACAAGTGATATTCCACGCCAGTGACTTAACTGACATTGACTAGTGATAGTGTGCGTGTAACTATGTGTTTCATGATCTGAAATATCGGACACTGTAAAATGTGTATGAATCGTGTGTGACTGCCACTTCAAAGGTTGCCTTCGACGTTGAGACAGAGGGGACACGCCTGAGCCCTGCCCCGTAGTATTATTAACATTTTATAGATAATTCTTTTTAAACGGTTTTTTAAGATGGGGTAGACTTGAATTGGTTTAAAATGTGACGATATAGAAAGAAATGTATGCATGATTTAGATTTAATATAGATACCCCACCATTGGTTTAGATGTGTCCCCTCGTTTCCGGGGGAGAAGTGCGCATATGAGACTATCTCCCCTCTCATTTCCGCTATAATTGATTTGAGGTGTTGATTTCGTTGAATTATAGTTAATGTTATGACAATAAAATCATATCGGACTGGTATCGTCTGGAATAGCGAGTCATTACGCATATAAGCTGCTATGTTAGTGAAAATACATTGGTTTGTTATTTATTTGTGGATAGTGAACCGCTCAAGTTGTAGCTCCTTACTTTTAAACGCTGACAAGGGACTTGTCACGTTATTCTGAAGTTCTTTTTGTGAAGATGGCGCCTGATTAGAGCATTTCGCTTTAATGTAACATTTTCAATTCAACTGTCGTTTGGTTACCATCAGTCGCGCTCACTGTGATTGGTGCAATGTAGCACCTAACTGCAAATTAACTCGTTTGTTTGATACGCTCCTGTCAGTCACCACCTTTAATTGGTTGATGCGGCGATCGATTTGACTGTCACAACCAAAATGTCTATGTATTTATTATTAAATTTAAGTCTTGCAAATTGTTTGGATACGATAGTGCACGCTAGTTTCAACAATGCGTCAGAGTAATGTATTCAGCTCAACTGTGCAACTGATTTTATTTTATTTTAATGATATAACTTTAAATCCCCTTAACTTTACTGCCCGTCTCGTTACTTATAGCTTGCTATAAATGTACATTGTAGGAACCGCAATTTTTCGAGAAATGTGAATATGCTTTCTATAATTATTTTTGTACAATCTTTATATCAATGATCTCATCGAATGATCATCACATGTTAAAGCAATACCTTAGTTGCGTTTCAAAATTGTATATGTAACATGTTATCATTATGCCTTTATTCATATGTCTTAAGGTCAGCACCTTTTCATATCAAACAACACATGCAAATTGGTTTAATATTATATTCGAATCTTAATTATATTATTGTATTAGTTTACGTTAACCTTCAATTGCATGTGGGTATACTTATTCTCAAGATTTTTGTTAAGTGAATGCACTACATAATTAATATATTACCGTCTACGTAACTGTATATAGTGTATAGGACGCCTTCCCCGATGGTACTGAAGCAGCGATTTATTGGCGCGAGTGCCTTGTATGTGAACTCGCTCGCGCCTCGGAGTAAGGTAAGACATAGCGCCAAAGGAGAGAGAGCATAATAATGTCTTATTTTGCACAATACATACGATAAATGTAGACGAATTCTGATTAGAAATGTTCCCCAGGATTATAAGGACTGATAATAATTGTACATAATGTGTCAAATATGAACTTGAGAAAGAACAAAAACGTCTCATATTTATTATTAATTTTTATTATTATAATTATTTTCATAGTAACTTGTTAGGAATGAGCGAATGTTGTTGCTGGTTAATTAATTTTAATGTAGCATTCGAGTATTGAACGATCACACTTGTATGATTTGAGTGTTTCAACGGATGAATCGAATTAATTTAAGTCGCGACAATTGTTACAACTTTCCATGTTCATATTATTTTTATATGTAGTTTAGGAACTGACCGCTTCCCTGCGAGCCATTCATCTGTTGAACCACGGCCCAAAATCGAAACAGTTATAGTTCTGTATACATTTTTATTTTTAATAATTTCCATGAAAACAGTTAGATGTGGCCTTACGGTTAGGGGTACACTTGCTGTTGTTAATATGTAAATAAAAGTTGAATTATTGTAAATAATAAAATTATAAAATATATGTTTTTTGCTATAAAAGAGTCTTATAATTTTTAAGTATTTTAGAGATGATTTAACATCAATACATCTGACAGGTATTATTTAGGATTTGACGTTAGTTGGCTCATCGATTACCGATAGAAATCGATCTCGTAAAGAGCTTTCATGTTTCTTTATGTACGTAAACGCGTATGTGCCTGTGTGCTCAGGGCGATGTATGCCGCTAGAGAAAGTATAGAACGCTTACTTCAGTTTCCAAGCCATGCAAGCATGACACTGTATCGTGTTGCGAGTATCGTTACAAAATTGCTCAGTAATTCGTCGTCTTCTCGCCAGCAGCAACTATACCACTCTAGGCCTGTCGCAAATTCATCGGATTTTTACTAAATGTAATTAATTAATGTTGGGACTTGATTCTCTTCTGACCGAGGTCCCTTACCGCTGGGCGAATTTGCCAACTTAGTTACGCCAATGGCCACAGTACTTGCGAATCTTTGTTTCGATTTCCAAACGTTTAAAATCGTGGTAATGTTACGTGAAGTTGCAAGAATACTCGCTGCAGATAGAGAATTCTCCGCCCGCGGGCATGGAGTAGTGGCGCGGGTCGGGCGCGAGGTTGTTCTTGCGGTAGAAGGTGTCGCGCAGGATGGCGCAGCGGCCGTGGTTGACGTCGCGCGCGCGCTGCCGCGACTGCTTCTGCTGCCAGCCGTAGTCCCAGCTGGTTGTGACGCGGAAGAAGTACCTGGATTAACAAAGAGCTTTGTGGTGGTAAATTGGGAGGTAAGAGCTAAAATTATTCAGCAGGGCGCTGTGACTAACTAGGTACGTGGAAATTGACTCGGGAATTGCTTTAGGCTTGAAAAAGCAAAGCACACATAACGAAGTCTACTATGTTTCCGTAGTGTCCTGAATCTTTTGGCAGGTTATACATAGTTTACCTAAGAAATAGACTTGTGCTGGGAAATTTTTTCAGTCCTATTTATAGCCTCAGAGCTTTGTCAAGCTCTGGGTGCGTTATTTTTTCAAAGACTATTCTGATAAAAGAGATAGATTTTTGCAGCAAAGAAATGATGATGTCACACTTACTTATCCTCTGGTGCTTTCTTGTTCCTGGCCTTGAGGTACCTCTCGGCCGCGTACTTCTCCGTGCTGCCGTACAGCAGATGCTCCACCTCCGGCTCGATCGGCTTCATCATGCTGTCGTCCTCGGCCGGGACGAGCGCGTGCAAAGGTACTGGTATCGGCTTAGCCACAGGCTCGTCTAAGATCTAGGGTATAATGAGTAGTAGGTAATATATCAATGGAACATGATAGTGAAGGAACAAAGAGTGCACCTGTTTGTGCACATATGCACTTCTACCTATTAGGTAGGCATCTCCTGTAGTAGGTACTCTAGGGGTGACGGCCTTTCGCTGGATCACACGCATGTCGGCAGATACGCAAGCGGTCGGATACGTACCTATATCGTAAGACCACAAAACAAAGTCACATCTACTCAGATACGTAGTTTGTGCCCGGTGTTCGCCTTGGCTGTAATCGTAGTCTTTTAGGAAAAAAACTATAAAGTTACCTGGTGGCCAAAATTCGGTCAGGAGAAAGTGGATATAGGAGCCGAATGAATCTCGAAAACGGTTGATATTTTAATTGGGCTCTTATCTCCTTAGAAAAATGGCAGTTAGAGGCATAGCATAGCCTACCTACTACGTTTTATAAAGACCAACATCAACAAAAGCTATACCTACCTACAATACACAATATGAAGACAAGGACTTTAGGCACGGTCCTACTTCAATAACAAGCTACCTCATTTCTGGCAAATATTCCTTACCCTCATAAGGTCCTCGGCGAGTGCTATGGAGGCGTCCACCTCCCGCACCTGCTTCTCCTTCTTGGCCTGCAGCACAGGCAGCAGGTTGTCCTGGTACCATTTCCTGATGCGCCTCTTGGACTTGTTCTCCGCATCAGCGTAGTATGCGTGACTCATCTTGAACGGGTTTTGTTACGGGAATTTGGATGAAGACCTAAAATAACACTCGTGGGGAAAACACGGTGTTTGTGATATTGGTGTCAAAATGTGACGCAAACATACATCGTTTGGTTATGTATTTAATGAAGTAAACTTGACGAGGATTTATTCAGTTTGTGGAAAATAAATAAGCCACAATAATATTTGTATACGTATGTTTTGTTTTGTGTTGTAGGTATCGTCCACCTATCTTATCCTATTCTGCAATATCGTAAAAGACTAAGCAAACGCGTTGCAGTTATCTTAGGCTGCGTTTCCACTGAAGCGGAGCGGAGACGAGTTGTGCCGCGATTCACCAAACATTTGGCTTAAATTCCATTTGATTATGGATTTCAAACCATGTGATTGGTGAACCATGGCACAGCTTTTCTTGTCTTCGCTCCACCTCAGTGGTACCGCAACATTAGTGCTGTTACGCACGGATGCTAGTCACCAGCGAATCGGTCCTTAGTGACTATAACGTAGGTGACTAGAGTAAGGAGAGCGAGCGACCAAGATAAAAACTATGTACTTAAATAAAATTTTGTACCTACATAGATATTCTAGAGCCTGGAAAATGACAAAGGGTAAGATTTGATGCGAAAAAAGGGTTACTATCCTCGGAAGGATGCGGGTACCGCTAATTGAAATTAAAACTCAATTTAAAACCATGATTTTAATTCAAAACTATAATACAGATCAATCAACACATTTTGGAATGTAAATACCTATATACAAAATTGATTTACTTAACCTAACACTATGTTCGTTATCAGCCTATGCAGTCCACTGCCGTACATAGCATCGCCTAGCAGTTAGTAAGTTTAGGAGGCCCCTCGGCTAGGTGGACCGACGACCGACGCAGGGCGCACAACTGAACTACTGGATGAGTATTTTCTTCCAAATGCCTATGATGATATTATTTAAAGCAGCCTTATCATCAGCAACGGGTTCTTGGGGTAGCGGAACCCCTAGGAAAGTTAAAGTAACTAGATGGGTGCAGCTGCTAATCGAGCGTAATGGCGCGTTTTGGGAGAGACCTACGTCCGGCAGTGGACTGCCGCAGGCTGCTAATGACGATGAACAGTAATCTAGTGTCAATTCTGGCTCTGCGAGCGTCCGGAGCGGCGCCCCATGACGGGGCTGCCGCCCATCTGCCGCAGCAGCCCGCGCAGGCCGCGCGCCTCCCGCACGCCGCCGCTCAGCTGTTCCGCAGGCACGGCGCAGAAGTCGTCCACCAGCGGCGGCGGCCCGCTCAGCCGGCTGCTGTGCTCCGAGTACTGCGACAGCCGTGACTGGTGACCGATGGGCGAGGTCTTCTCGTTCGTCGGTAGTTGAGTCTGCTGAGAAACGATTTCTATTATTGTGAGGGATTCTAACATTGGGTCCTCAATTTGATTTCTGATTCCCATCTGGCCCTTTGTACCTTGCTACTCTCTACCCAAGGGTTGTCTGTTAGGGATAGCTCATAGTGATAAGACCACCTAAAAAGTGCAATAAAGATAATCTATCTATCTATGGCCAATAATATGTGTGGACTTGATGTATAAACTTTAAGTTTGTTGTTATTGTAACATTCTATTCAACCTATCTATTCCTCAATAAGCATTTGAGGAATAGATAGAGTAATTTACCATACTTGAAGATTTATTAATGCATGTCTCAAGTCCATATGAATAAAGATGTTTAATTTTATACCTGTCTCAGAGAACATATTAAGTTACTTAGAAATACTTTTGACATTTTGATCTTGCATAGTTAGTTGTTAAGGTTTAGTAAATGCAAAAACTATCTAATTCCGAAAAGAAAAATGATGTTATACTTTGCTCTTCAAAGCAGTCAGTTCATCTTGAAGCCTCTTCACAAGAGCAGCATCACTCTCATAGCTGGTGAGAGTGGGCTGCGGCATGCACTGGAACACTGTTGCGAGTAAATTGTGTAGAGACACCATTACACTGTCCTGCCATGCTCGTGTGAAGTATAGGCTGAATGATGAGTTTTCCTCTGGCTTCTGAATGTAAGGTAACACTGAAAAATAAAACTTTACATAAGAACATACATTAAAATCTAGTGGCATTTGGTATTGGAGACAGGAAAGTGGGGTAGGCAACTATAGTGTGTAAAAACAGTATTAAGAATTTTGTCTGTTTGTAAAGTTTGTACACAAACTATAATATCTTTAAGTTTTTTAAGTGTACTTACTGAACCAATCTCGCCACTCGTTTTGCCCTTGCAGCTCTGGTAACATTTTGGAGAGGAACTCTGCTACTTTCTCATTGCGAACACCACCGGTACTCTGTGCTGCTACCACTAAGTACAACTTATAGAGACTGTACTCTAACTTCCGTACAGCTGTAAATAATAATAATATTAGTTACAAGTAAGTGAAATTCGAAGATTTTGTGTTTAGGAGTACATTTTATTACAAACATAAAATTAATATGAAGGTCACTAACCAGGCTGGACGTGTATCTCTAACTTAGAAAAAACTAAGGTGTCCAGATGGGACCAGTATTCTTTAAGCCCATTTAGATCAGAAACATTAATGTAATGTAAAATTTGTTCAATAATTTTATCCACTCTGAAACCTTTATCTTTATCCGCCTTTAAATCTGTGTCGAATGCTTTGACGGTAGAGTTAAAACCTCTGTAAAGTAAGTATTCACGTACTAATTCGTCCATAAATTGTATATGTGCCATATTATGAAAAAATAGTAAAAGTTATTTCAGAAAATTAGCAATTAGCAATTTTTATATAAAAATCGTGAGAGTAGATGGAGAGATTGATTGTTTTGGAAATGTCAGTCAAGTTTGTTGACATTTTTCAGAACTACCAACAACTACAAGTGAAATAATTATGATGCATTCATAAGCTGAACATTTTTTATAAGACGTTCTTAAAAACAATATGTTGCAACATGTGTATTTTTAATACAAGATTACCGTCACATAATAAGAAGTAGGTATAATTTTGCCTCATAATTTCCCTGATATTTTTGTAATACACATAGTATGTAACCTTGAAAGTAAAAGAAATTTTGAATACTGCTGAACGCAAACTTTTAAAACTCCTTTCTCTTAGCCAACGTAACGAAACGAAAAATCAAAATGTCAATCTCCTTCAATCAGCTGTCGATTTTTTATTGAAGATAATTTAATTTATTTGTTGTTGATAATATAAAAAATGCTTGTTTATAAATGAGGTGTGGTGTTATTTGTGAACGGTGTTCCTAAAATCTGGCAAAGTGGTGTTAGTGGTGTGCGGTGGGCGATGGCGGTGGGCGAGTGAGGGCGGGCGCGGGCGAGACTCTGGGTCGGAGGCGGCATGCGGCGGCATGGCGGGCGAGGCTGCGGGCACGTCGCGCGGCCTCCGCGTCTACAAGATCGTGGTGCTGGGCGACGGTGGCGTCGGCAAGTCTGCGGTCACCCTGCAGTTTGTCAGCCACAGCTTCTTAGACTACCATGACCCCACTATTGGTACTTGCACAGCTGTTTCCTTTCTATGTCTCTATTATCAATACTGATCACATAGATTGCAGTCCTTGTAATAGGATATGATATATTTACTATGTCCTTAGATCTTGCATTCATTATCTTGAACAGTGAGGCTGCAAACTGACCATTGTGTTGCTCCAAATTTTTGATGGAGTTGGATGATGTTTTCATCTTGTCTGTATCTGTGTTTAACACTTGATATTCTATGAATCAGGTCAATGTCAGATGCATGTTATCATGCTTTTTCTATAAACTTTTGTTAAACTACATACTGTCCGTATTAAAGTTAATAAACTATTCTGTTTAAGATAAAACCACTTGTTGAAGTAAGGTCTTTAACTTTAATCAACTCTTCAAACCCTTATCGATTGAATACAACCACAAAATAATACTATGTGATAAATTTTCCCAGATCCCAGACTGTTAAATCAATTATGCTGAAGAAAACTTATATTGAAATAGCATAGATATTTATATGTATCATATGTAAAATTTAATGTGTGTATTTACAGAGGATTCATACCAGCAACAAGCTGTGATTGACGGGGAACCGGCCTTGTTAGACATACTGGATACAGCTGGCCAGGTAGGATTTACTATATTTACAATAAATATTTTAATTGTTTTCTTATTTAGAGAATTGCTTTTTTTTGGGCCTTTGGGTGACCTGTACTGTGGCCCAAGAGAGTGTTAAAAAGAGAAGATTAATTATGTCCATGAAGTAATACCATGTAATGTTGAAATTTGAATGTTATCTAGATTCTAGAGTTTTGTAAATACTTTAAACTTGTAAGACTCATGGCAGATAAATCAATAACCCAAGACATGCCACACTGGGCCACACAGCAGGGCAGGCGGGTTGGCGATCGCAGGGCGTAGCTTATCGCTCTGGTGATGCTGCTGTCCGTTACCAGTCTGTGGTATTTATCTACGCCTTCAATTGTGATGGTTGTACCGCCTCCAGCCGGTTACCAGCGCCTCGGTTGTTATTCGGCAGGATGCACCACGGGCAGGTGAAGTTGGCTTGGAGCGAAAAGATGATAGGCCGCTCCCTTACACCTAAGAATCCTGTAAGGTCTTCCATAGTTAGTTAAACTTTATTTGTCATAGGTGGAGTTCACAGCTATGCGTGAGCAGTACATGCGGTGCGGGGAAGGCTTCGTGCTGTGCTACTCGGTGACCGACCGCCGGTCGTTCCGCGCTGCGGCCGAGTACAGGAGGCTGCTGGCACAAGCTCGACCCACGGAGAGATTGCCCCTGGTCCTCGTTGGGAACAAGCTGGATTTGGCGCCTAGGTTTAGACAAGTGAGTATAAATTGTGAATGTTGGATTGTCAGTGGCGGATTAAGAGTATCCGAGGCTCTAAGCACCTAGCCTGTGTAGGCCCTCTATTGTTTAAATGGAAATGGAAGGAATGGAATTGTAGGTTATTACAAAGTAATAAACAAAGTGCAAAAGACATCGAACCTTTTTGTATGAAGCCAAACATACTTTAACTTGGAAGTACATGAAATGTACCTATTTTTTATGTATTTTTTTGCGCGCCTGGGCCAGGGCCCTGCGGAGGTGCATGAAGGGACACTCCCGGACTGTTCGCGCCTTGTGATTTCGGACATATTGTGGATGAATCTCGATAAAATGTAGGTATAACATGGAACGCCAGTAGAGGATGGAGGCCCCTGGAGAACAGGGGCCCCAAGCACGTGCTTGTTGTGCTTATACGTTAATCCGCCACTATGGATTGTGCATCAGGGGACGGGCAATGCACACGCAGGCGTGTCAGCAGAATAATTACGCGGATTGCCTTGATGTCTCTTCAAATGTGTATTTACGAAATAATAAATAAGCATACATGTGTACCCCCATCTCATCCCTTGGTATGGTGATATTCCTTCTATCGTAAAAGATGACTAAGGGAATTCAGGAAAAGGGCAGCAGCGTTTATGAGGGTACAGATAAAATCTACTGCGGCCACCAACTTGCCTGCCAAGCATGGTGACAAGACAAGGCCAAATCCTCCAATTGATAAATGTCATTGGGGAAGGCCTATGTCCAGCAGTGGGCGTCTTCAGGCTGTAATTATGTTGTATGTAAGCCAAAGGCTGTGCCACTATAAAAAGAACCTGCTGGATATTGGCCTCTCCAATAGTTGGCCCCTTTGATCGATCTTGGGCCTTGACCTCAAAAGACCTTTAAGTAACCGTAGTTATTGTGTTTAGGTGAGCACGGAGGAAGGTAAAGCACTGGCCACGCAACTGGGCTGCCCGTTCTTCGAGACGTCGGCGGCGCTGAGGCACTTCGTCGACGACGCCTTCCACGCGCTCGTCCGCGAGATACGCCGCCTCGAGCGACAGAGACAGGTACAGTGTAATATGATTGAGTATCGTTCACTAATCACATCCTGATAGTTATTTTGAATGAATGAAATAAATTTATTGGCAGCACAAACAATACACAGATAATAAATATAACATATAAACAGAAGGAAAATGAGAAAAACAAATAAGTAAAATAAACATTAACATAGTGAAAAAACTTATTGTGCACATCAGTCAGTGTCTGCCTGCGCAGCCAACCAAGCCCCAACCTCAGCTTTGTGCCGTTATGGCGTCCAGGACACCATAACCACGACACCATAATTTTGAAAATATATTTAATGTACAGAATTGACCTCTCTACAGATTTATTATAAGGATAGATGATAATGTAATAAATGAGGTCGTTTGTATACAGTCATCGCTACTGGGCACGAGCGTGGCGGTGGGCGGCGGGCGTCGTCGCTGGCGGCGCCTGCGCAGCATCTTCGCGCTCGTGTTCCGCCGCCGCCGCCGCCGCGACGCCTAGCCGACTAGCCGACGCACAGGCCGACCGACGGCGAATAACCCCAGCGCACTCTGCCAACTCGTAAGACAACTCCACACGGGTATACCGAAGTTTCGGATTGTTGCGATACCATTTTGAATACCATCTCACTCTGGTCAGCCTGTAAACGGAGTATGCACTGGTATACCGAAGTTTGAAACTTAAGCGATACCATTTTTAAAACTACCTTACTCTGGCCAGCCTATAAATGGACTCTGCACTATATTTCTGACAGCCTATAATTGGTATACCAATGTTTCGGGACTAGCGATACCATTTTGAATACCACCTTACCCTGGCCAGCTTCTAAATGGATTCCTCACTGGTATACCGAAGTTTCACATTGTAGCGATGCCATTTTTAGTACCACCTCACTCTTGGCCAGCCTGTAAGCGTACTCTTCAGGCATTACCAAGTTTCGGACTGTAGCAACGCTTTTTCGAAAATTGCCTTACTCTGTCCAACCACTGTAAGCATACCCTGCAGTGGTATACCTACCGAAGTATCGGACAATAGTGATGCCATTAAAAACCACCTCCCTCTGGGCAGCCTGTAAGCATACTAACTTACAGTTAGTTGTAAAGTATCGTAACGACTCTAAAACTTCGGTAATAAACTTCGTAATAAGCTTTAGGACTAGCCCGGCTCCTCACCTCATTTGTCTTGTCCGGACTGATGATCTAACTGGAGAAATTCAATGAGGAAAATGAAAATAGAAAAGTTTTATCGTCAGTCGTCACATAGGTATAAAAATAAAATTATATCAAAGAATATATTGAGCAGTGTATCCATTTTCTTGAGGTTTCAGCCTTAATGGGTGTTAGGTAGATTGAAAGTTAAAGTCTTCCTCTTAATATTATTTGAGGAGAAGCCACTATGCTTTGTACTATAAAAATATAGATGAAGTATGGTATCTAAATAAACTCAGGACTTGTATTATAAGGGCTAGTCCGTATGATTGCAATATAATGTGGCCATGATTTTAAAGCTTTTCTATATACGAGTAAGTGTGAAAAAGGAACACTCTCATAATATTTGAAAAGTTTGACTTTTCTGAATTTTTTAGTCACACTGGATACACACTATATATTCCTAAGGGCCATAGTCCTTTTAAAATTAAAGTTGTTTATTGTGTCTGTAAGTTTGGGCCTCACAATTTGTATTGAGATATCGACAACTATTGCGTTTTTCCTGGCTGGTCAGCCAAACAGTGGCTACGTGCATTTTAACTAGTGACAAATCTTGCGTTGAGCCCTTTTCAGGCGCGTCCCTATTTCCTCTACCTCAAATCGATGTTTTAAAATTGTCTATTGTAATTGTTTATGTCACTTTTATCTAAATGTGATGATTTATATGTATCGTTAATATTTGCGATGTGAGTTTATATGTGTGAGATAATGTGACGACCTTAACAACACAAGTGCATTAACTGTTATTGATATTGGTGGCAAATACATTCTTTATCAATAGGCATGTGGACACCAGTCACAGTAAATTCCAAAGTACCATTCTAGCAATAGAGGACATAATTATAATGTAGGAACACCTTGTTTGATTAATAATTTATTTTCAATTTACATTTTTAATTTCATTAAAACTTATTAATATTCATTATTCAGTCAATTGACTAGCACAATTTTATTCATGACATCACATTTCCCTAAAGCTAAGCTGTGCCCCTGGCATTACAGAGTCTTTGTGCGACGATAACCATATGATATATCTGATGGGTCGCTTTTACGTCTGCTGTACAAAAATATGAAGCAATCATGTTTTGACATGTTTTAACAGTTTACATAAAAGTAAATCACCGACTTGGTAGTTCACATCCCTTTTTGCTATAGATATTGCTGTTAACGAATACATTCATGTCAGCAAGTCATTCAGTATTGGGTTTCAGTGAATGCACTTGTGTAGGCTTTATGCTTGGTCGGAATATTGGCCTAGAAACATTGCTTTTCTGTGCATTTAACCTTTAACATGTTACTTTGATATTGTGTGGTATATCTCGGTCCTCTACTTGCCATTCGGAATTGAATGAACCTACTTGACATATTTGGAACATGCTGTAATAAACTAGACGTACCTATATTTTATTTACATCTGTACCATGTTTTATAGTATTTATCTATCATGACAGTGGGACTATTCACAAAGCCAATTTCGACTCTGATTCGGAATCTTTCTCGGACGTCCATTCGTACTTGACTTTAATTGTACTAGACTAACGTCAATTTTGAATGACGTTCATTCAAAGTTACTGCATCGGATTCGTAATGTGTGAATAGGTCCGCTGATGTAGGATAATATTTGAAATTAATATTTTTTACGAAAATTACCTTCATTTACCTGTCATGTACTTAATTCCTATGAGAATTCTTTAAGAATTTTTTCCAACCTATCTAAAGATTACTATAGTTTATTAAAATAATTTTTATATATGTATAAGTTTAATTTGAAGGTTATAAAACTTATTAATGACCGTTACTTGTACTATGTGATGGTCAAATACCGCAAGATTTGAAATATTGATGTGGCTGTATGTTGTGAGAATCCATTACTATATTTTTTATGTAATTTTTACTGTAATACAAAAATCTCTAGTAGTCTCAGAATGAGTTATTATGATAGTGTACACCAGGCCTCAGTAATGGCTTAGAAGCAAGTCTTCCGCGATATGAAACCCTAAAAAGCAATAAATAAATGTAGAAATTGTTTAAAAACGAATTACGCTACGTATTGAGCCATTGATTACTGTTTAATTTAGAGTTTAAATGTTTAGCATATACACAGATATGTAGTGTTATAGCGTCATGTACGATGTATTCGGCAGTGGAACACGTTAGAGGACCTTGTAGAGATTAATTCCATGTAGATGTATCGATAACGCCATACATTCGCGATTCGTTAACCAAAGTTTAATAATTCCAATAAGTTACCAATGCTGGGTTGGTGTTTATTTAAGTATGTTGCCGTTATTAACCTTGAAGTACAATTAAGTAATGTAAGTGAGATATATCGAGCTCTTCGTTTAATCTGTGTGACAGAGACAGCAATAAGTATATAGAGTAAAGGAGTATATTTATATGAGTAGCGTATTATCGGTGTATGTGTTGGTACCTTAGTGTCGTGGGTTGGGCGTGTGATGTGTATAATGTTAGGTCGATACGCACAAATTTTAGTGTAGTGGACGGAGACGTTTCCTTACCTTTGCGGGCGAATGCTTTGATTGTAGTCAAGCCTATCTTATTTACATTTGGGGTCTGCGCTGTGATGGTAAATCATCACCAACCAATCCATACTAATATTATAAATGGGAAAGTGTGTCTGTCTGTCTATCTATGTTTGTCTTTCTTTCAAGGCAAAACGGAGCGACAAATGGACGTGATTTTTTAAGTGGAGATAGTTGAAGGGATGGAGAGTAACATAGGCTACTTTTTGCACCTTTCTAACCGCCCACTTCCCTAAAATGGGGGGTGGAAGGTTGTATTGAGCATTCACCCCGAATTTAACGCGAGCGAAGCCGCAGGCAAAAGCTTGTATTCTATAATTTATTTCTTTCTTCGTGTACTACTTACTTAATGGCCAATAAATTGACAAAGTCCCATAAAACTATTGTATGTTCCTATGTATTAATTTGCATTATTCACACTTTCTAGGCTACTTAAATAAGTATTGGGTATGTTTGTTTATTATCAGAATCAATTATTAAGTGTTTTCAGTCATCGTTGAATCCTTCTTTTAAAACTATTATCATAATCTTTTAGAAAAAATATTTTTACATACCTACCTACTGAACAAAATTGAGTTAGATTTTCTATTTTTTTTTGCTACGACAAAGCATTCGACCGTTTGATCATTTTAAAATTCAATACCGCTGGGGTGACGTATACACTGTACGCACATTACTGTACAGTGTAAACGCCCAGTGCAGTAAAACAGTGTCAAACTAGGGTATTTATCCTTTAAAGAGTATTTTTAAGGAACCTGAGCTTTGCCGTGAGCGGCGTTTGACGCCTATCTACCTTACCGCAGATAAAAATAAACAAATTTAGACCTTATTTACAATTCGTTAAGTACTAAATGTTATTGCATTTTGGGTTATGGACCATTTTAGACGTTTGTATCGTCAGAGATTACCTCCCTTTTTAATAAGCCGTGGTTGCACTTACCATGGTGCTTTTTATCTATACCATCGTCATACATTTTATTATTATTGATTTTTATTACAATTAGAGTAAAATATCAAAATAAAGGTGATATTAATATTATTGATCCTTTAACTTGCCAAGAAGCTTTGTGGGAGAAAATAATATTTTTTATCATGTTTATTAGTAAATTATTTCAGATGATAATAGGTGGAATGGTGTCCGCTTTTGACGCATGCGTAAACCTGACGTACATAAATGTACATTTTCGGAGTCTTCGCAGTCTCTCAAAATAACAGTATTATGAAAACTATTACGAAATTGCTAAGGTATGCCTTATATGGTTTGGTTATATCATCTAAACAGAAATCAATTTGTTGAACAGTTGATTCTTTATTTACATATCTGCATCATCTTTTCAAAAATATATTAAAAACTGTTTCAAAATAAACACATTGCCTAACAGACAGTAAGGTCAAAACTATTGAATGTACAGATTACTATGTATTTGATATGTATGTATATGTATGTGAGTAGTTTGCGTCAAACAGTGGACGGTGTAAGATAATCCAGTATTTTGATGAGGTTCGATATGAATGTCTTCTGTGTCACCGAGTTCATCGTAACTTATCATATTAATTAACTAAAAGAGTAATCGTATCACCAATAGGTTCTAAATCTAGTCATTATTTTCTATAGATGTAGGTGTTCGTCTTAATCAGGCATGTGGCGTCAGATAAGGAGAACGAAACGGTAAAACATTAGTATTATTTAATAGTTTCTTCCTTAGCCGGTTGCATCACTCCGCTACTCAGATATAGAGCCTATATAATATATTGAGAAAATACACCTAGTCTTTTGTTTTTAAATTCCTATATTGTAGTCTTTGAGTGGTGCAGCGGGCCCTAGTTTGTTTTATAGACTATCTAGTGGCCATCGTATTAACTGCTGTATTTATTAGTGTTATAAGGTCGACAATAAGTTTATCATTGTGTAAGTTCACATTTCCCGTTATCGTTTCGTTTCTCCTAGCGACGTCTACGCGCTATGTGGATAACATTGTGTGTACCTAGTATTAGTGTTATTCGGAACCAATCCTCGTTGTTTATTAGAGATGAGTTGATATGAGTTCTGTGACCAAGTTAAAGATAAAAAGGCCTAAGTTGCGTAGTAAATTTGGCCGGGCAAGCTTACGTATGACCTCGTTCTTCCCTCTTTACCAATAAAAGGGAAGTAATGAGTATTTTAAGATATCGTTAGCACCTTAGCCCGCGTAGTTTATTATAGAATAGTGGAGAATAGAATGTTGTTCATTTGTATTACATTAGGATGATATTTAGGCTTTGTATCGGTATTAACAGATGTTTTAACAATCCTAACGAAAGAAAACTTATTTTGAAAGAAATATATTCCAGTTTGGCGCACTCATTAGGTGTCTAGGTGTTCGAACCCGTAGTCAGTACATGTTCGGATTGACGCTTACGAAATGTACCTATTTATAATATTTTAACGTTTAATTAATATATTCCATAGATTAGAGGGTTAGTAAGAGAGTATATTATTACCCCTATGTAGACGATTTGAACAATAATAATAAACAATACTACATGTTTTTATTGTACAAAATTTTATATGTTGAAGATTGTTGTAAATTTTTGTTTTTGGTCAATGTATTTATAAACGTGTACTAACTATTTTGTTATGTGTAATAATTTATAACACCAAATCGTACCTTTCGTATTTGTAATAATAATATTCTATGCAGAAAATGTAAGCAGTGTGTAGAGATTTTGTTGAATAAATGTCATGTTTCAAATTTTGTTTTTTTTTTGTACAGTACTGATTCGGACATTCGGTTAAAATGTAAAAAAAAGATAGCGCTATAGCGCGAGAAATCCTCAGTTCCTCTAGTCCGTTTGCACAACAAACTTTGTTACATATTGTCGTATCGGTAACGCAAAGTAACAATTATCATAAAGATTGGTTGCTGAATCAGATTCTGCATACAAGTGCACTTTTTACCAGGGACATTATGTGTCTGGTGAAGTACTTTGTAACAGAAATTGTTGTCTAGTAAGTCGTGTTGGTAACGCAAGAACTATTATTTTTCAGGAGAGTATTATTTATACAAGTGCACTTTTTTATTATCAAGAACGTCATTATATGATCAGTGTCTGGCAGGGTCGTAACGGAAAGTGTCCGGTCGCTCGAGGCACACCATCGCTCTCGCGCCATAAACCCGCTGCCGGCGCCGGCTATGACAAGCTCGTAAAGACATAAACTCTTCCGCACCGTGCCTTGAGGCTGTTGTCCCACTGGCGAGGGCGCATCAAAGTTCCAAAAATTTCCTCGGTCAAGAAACTCCGCTATTCGTGAACATGAAATTAATCTTTTGACCGTCGAGAAATAGAAAAGAAATAGAGAAAAAATTCTTAGTCTATGAAATTGTCAACTTCTATGATTGATCGTCGTTAGTTAAAGGCACGTTAAAGGTTTGTTAAAAAAAAATATACATACAGACGATTTGAGAACTCCTCCTTTTTTGAAGAAGCAAGATAACTTTAAATGTTTGTAAATTTAACTGAAAACAATAGTCGATCACGATAACTTGATATTAAGTGAAAACCCCAATTTTTAAATATAGGTAAGACTGTTGATCTGTTTTATTTAGAGGGGAGAGTATCATGCACCTTCACGCCGAATTTCGGTGGAATTCGGCGTGGTATGTGGGACTCACACCTCCCGAAATAGACGGGCCTACCCACTTAATCCCCCTGTACCGCCAGTGGGAAGCAACTTGCAGGCACTCAGGTAGCGCCGAAGCATACGGCCGTAACCATAACCAACCCCGACAACCAGCAAATCCTCTAAACTTCGCTTATAATCCAAAATCAATAACATAGTAATATATTCTGGTTTTTTAGCTTTAGGGGCAGCGCAGACGACAGACTATCCGTGACGCATTTTTTTGCAATTATATGCAGTAACGCACACGACGCGCAAAAATCTGTCGCGGATATTTCACAGACTCAACTCGACGCTTAAATCTTCGATCATTCTGTCGGCAGACCTAGACGCTCTTTTTAAATGTCTCAGACGCAGAGTCTATCTCACAAAAAGTGTGCCGCCTGTGCTTCACCTTAATCGCTTCTCGCTCCCGTCGCTAGCAGTGTGCGCTGCATTTATGCCGGACATTCGGTGGACCTGCCATGTGGGGGCGTCACTAACAGGGTGATGATGACATCTGAAAATTTCACTGAGCTTTGTTATGTTCTAAAATTTAAGTGGCCACGAGTTTTATTCGTCCCTTTTATTAGGTACCTAGGTAGAGCGTTTTCGCCCGAAACACGGCCGCTTGAAAGAGACTTTTCTGAAATGTCTCTGAACCGCGCGTTCTGCTGAGTGACGCTCCAAGTCAACATCTGGTACCTACTGATATGTCCTATCCTATTTATAGATTTGTTATTATCTTCATATAAAAAATCAGTCCTAATTGACTACGGATTCTTGGGATAATACGCGCTTTCTTTCCGGATGTGTCAAAACCTACGTTTTAATACGTAGAAGCCTACAGATTATGCGTAAGTAGAATCTAGATCACCACCAGGTGGTCAGGCTAGGTAAGTCAGGTGGTTAGGCTAGGTAGGTAAGGCGGTGACTGAGGCAGATCCCCCTAAATGGTAATTGTAGTTAGGGGAGGCCTATGTCTAGCAGTAGACGTTTGCAGGCTGATGATGAGAATCTAGGCACCTCTACCAACTTACAAGTACCTCTTACCTACCTATACATAATTACCTACCTACCAAGCTCTTCGTGTTATAATTCTATGAAAAAACTATCAAAACAAATTCTGTACTTAGGTAACAAGACTCTTTTAAGCTTCATTGTTTTAAAAATATGAAAGCTTTGTCTTACAAATCATTAATATTTTTTTTATCGTAATATGGATGTTATGGTCTAACCTAACCTAACATTTCAAAATAACTTTCGGTACATAATCGTTATTTTTCCGCTCCAACGAATACTATTGTATTCTCCGTATGTCCAATAAACCCGTAAAGTTTAACGGATTCCACGTTACGCCGCCGCCCATAACACTACGAATATAATGGCTTGTGCACAAAATGTATCTAGCACATAAACTTTTATAAGAATTCTCCTCCGTAACGCCAACACTTACTTTCTGTCATAAAGTCGCTATAGCGCACTAGTAGAAAGCGTAATCACTACCAGCTACTTATTGCAGATATCTGTTGAATGTTCTACACGTAGTTACGTGGCGTGGGTTTTAATAGATGGTGATTGGAGATATCATCGGTTTTTATTCTGATTTGATAAATTTAAATTAATAGGTAATGCTTGTAAAATTTTCGCCTACTCTAAATGTTAGATTTATTATTTGTTGTTTGCTGTATTAAATACAGCAATAAATTTAGAAAAAAAATACTTAATTAAGTAGATAAATCCCTATCAAAAGCTGAACAACACTACAAAATTATTATTTTGTATGGACTGTTCAATTCATAAAAAAAATATCTTGGAAATATGAAAACAGACGGTTACCCTTACATTTAAAAGCTTTTGCCATATTATGCATAGTTTGCATATTGATAGCTGGCAAGTTCGATAAAAGCATCTAATCGTGTATTTGAGGATCAGGCGGGAAACTTTGACCTGTTGCGTCGTCTGGGGATTCGGGATGAATCCTTTCGATTTCGCGAGCGTTGCCTTGCTCGCCGCGCGGCCAGTGTCGTGTCGGCAGCGACACAGATGCACGCGTGGCGTGTGGCGAATCGTCGCGTGAAGCTGCGTAGCTTACGAGTTTGAATACGATTTCTGTTTATTTTCGAAGGTGTATAATAATACAGTTTAAGGCTATTCTGCAACAGGTTTATTTTATTATATTGGAAGACGAAACGAACGAACGTGAGGAAATGAAAGCTTTTTTTTAAAATAAATAACTCCTACTACTTTATGTGTGCACCTATTTTTCCTTATTTTTGTACATTTTATGATTATAACATGGAGTAACATTACATAACAATGTATGTGCATAGGCACGTAGAACAAATTATAAAAAGTTTGATATTAAAAAATCTAGTGCTTATCTGTTGAAAATTTAAAAATAGAACAAAACTCATTTTATCTATGTAATGCAAAAAAAAAAACTTAATATCGAGAAAAGCGCGCGCTTACCTACATTAAAATTCCAAATTGCTCGTGAACTTCTTTGAATTCAAAAATAAGGGCCATTTTAATAGTAACAGTCACATACTTGTCAAATTTCAAAATGTGTATGATATAATGGATTGTCTCTAAAACCGTAAGGTTTTACTTAGGTAAAATAATTTTGGAATTAGTGTTACGATAAACATAAAAAATGATGTTTACATTATTGTTGTCGTGTGTGGTATTGTCTGCGGCGTCGGAGGCACCGTTCACAGAGTACAAAGTGGGGGTGCTGATGGCCTCCCGGCTGGATTCCCCCTTCGACCTGGAGCGCTGCGGACCGGCCGTGGACCTGGCGCTGGAGACAGTCAACCAGCGGTTCCTTAAACACCATCGGATACGCTTGCAAAAGGTGCAAGGAAGGTGAGATAGATTGTTTTCTATTTTTTTTAAGTGAGTCAATTTCCAGCCAATAGAGATTTATCATTGAATAAATCCGCAGATAAATCTACTTATTGTGTCGGTCATGATGGCTGAAAAATAAAATTTCTGCTTGACCCCATTGGTACAAGTACAGAATGCGTATGTGGTACCTATTAAGTCCATGTCCATCCGAAACCTCAAAAGAATAAACAAAACTTAAACGACCACTTTACCTAAATCCCATAATACCCTGTATCAACGAATGCCACGCTACGCCACCCATGGGGGACCTGCCGATCGAGCGGATGGCTGCGTTCCAGCGCCCCTTCACCTTACTGGGCTAGATTACTTCGGTCCTGTATCTGTCTCCGTCGGCCGACGAGTGGAGAAACGTAAGCAGTTTGTTTAAGTGGATCACTTTCATAGGCACACAAAATGCCCACAACTGCTAACATAACCTTATGTGAAATCAGGATATTTCCCACTGAACCCAGAATTCTATTTAATTAGCCTTTGTGGTCCCACTGTTGAGCGAAGGCATCTCCCGAGTCTCCCCACCACTCCCGATTGTCAGTCACATTCTCCCAATCATGCAGGTAGTTGTCTAAGTCAACACGCTTTCTTTTCTTTCGCCTGCCTTTAACGCCATTTGTCTACCGGCTACCATTGGTTGGTCGTACCGATTACTTAAACAATAGTAGAACTACTTACTAGGTAGAAGACCATTTTAAAGTAAAAGTAGATGTGTCATATATCAGTATAATAAGCAGACCCCTCTTTCCCAGTGGGCACTATGGGCAAGTGCCCAGGGCCCCGCGATCGATGGGGCCCCTCAGCTGCCTCAGCTCATATACAAAGTGCCTAGTTCCTGTCAGGGCCGACGAAATAGTGTTCTTTCAAAGACAATAGAGGCCCCATTATCCTAATATGTCCAGCGCCTCCAATAGGTTAAAGACGGCCCTGATAATAAGTAATTTTAAAGACTTTTTTAAAGTATCACCCATACTACTAGAAACTGAATAAATAGTTCAAAATATTTTTCATTGCGTACCTAAAATAATAAAAACTTCTAGAATGATAATTATTGACACAATTATTATGTTAAACGGAATGATTATATTTAAATTACATTCACGCTTTGGCAAAATTTAAGAGATAGACCCTTTTTCAATAATTGTAAACCGATTTTCTCATTTTGCTGATGGCTTTGCGCGAAATGTGATTAGGTTAGGATAATAATAGGATAATCAATTCAAACAAAGTATGAATACAAGCCTACATGATTTATCTGTAGTTTTGATGGAAAAACATTAGCAAGCCATTAGTTGTAAGGCATCACTGCGATAACATATATTATTATATTGTAATACTTAAATGAAGTACCTACCTAGTAAATTGTACCGCAGAATCGATTTATAGGATTCAATCCGACGGAGATTAACATCTGTATTCAATGCATACCTACTTATACATATTCGTACCTAAGTATGTATGTAAGTACATCAATGGAATAGCGTGGAAGTATTATCTGTGGAAGGTACCTAATCAAGTTGGCTTAGTAATGCTAAGACCGACCGATGCACCTAATCACAGAAAAAATGTATTCTGTGTATGTAAGCATAATCTTAGTTCGAATTTCTTCATTCTATAGAGTCGGTAGGTAAATTAATTCTCATGAGGTCTATTCTACTGCATACTGGGCAATTGGTTTCTTACTTGATTGCCTTTTTAGTATGCCTGGGACCTTTCGCAATAAACTGCATGTCGATTAACTAATAATTTCACTTTGATAGTAACCTTGGAGGTATTCTATCAATATACCTATAGCTTTGAGTTATACCTACCTATATGCAAACAGACACCATGTAATCTTACTGAAATTAACTGCAACTACAAAAGTTGGCCAAAAACCCACATGAAAAAAGTGAAAATGAGTGAAGTACCCACAATTTAATTCATTTACTCAATTAGTACTTTGTTACATTTTTTCAGACTGCAAAAAGTCATTCAGTTTTGTAATCACTTAGTCAACAACACATACGCCACAAGGGACATATTATTGCCTTTTTCACAGATAGAAAATGCAAAACCATAATTGCACCTACCCATTACAATATGAAATGATATTACTCTATGTCACTTCATGCCGTTTATCCGTCCCTATATCGTTCATACATACTGCATAGACAATGTCAGACGACCGTGAATATCTATTAGGAGAGCTTTTGAAATATCGTATTTCAGAAGACCTAACTCCATGTTGTGGCAACATTCTTGGTA
This sequence comes from Conogethes punctiferalis, assembly GCA_031163375.1. NCBI lineage: Eukaryota > Metazoa > Arthropoda > Insecta > Lepidoptera > Crambidae > Conogethes > Conogethes punctiferalis. Next base: position 4,056,918 of record CM062094.1, read on the forward strand.
CTTTACCTACTTGATATTCAGGCGGTGGACAATATTTACAGCCTGTGTAGGCCGACTTTAAATAACCTGAATTTTCGTTTCTAATTAATGGCCTTAAACCGCTTAATAATAAACATAAATGCTATGGAGGAATGCTTTCTTCTCCGTTTCATATTGTAAGGTGAGTGGAAACTCGATACTCTATAAGAAAGGGGAAATCGGCGTAATTTGATCTAGATTACACATTTAATATTGATCTGAATGTTTTCTTGCCAAGTTCTTGTCCGTTTAACGTCAACGACGTGTTGATAAGATACCTACACAATGTGGAATTACTACCTCAATACAGTTGAGGAGTTACAAGCGTCTATTTGAAAGGCAAAAAGGTGCCTGAGTTAGGTACGTTTAGCGTCGTATCAGAAGGTACCTCACCTTCTAAGAGTGTACAGCTAGGATTTGTTATATTTTGAACATGTTCTTCGTTCTTGGATTAAACTCTGGGCTGGTGTTAGCAGAGGCATAGCCGCTAAGCGCAGGGCAGTCCGTTGAAACTGCGTGGGCGTTTGCAATACAACAAAGTATTCAAAAGGCCGGCTGCGACCCCAGAACTCGTCGACTGCTTACCATCAGGCATCACCATCATGCTTATATCAGGATGATATAAATAAATAAATAATATTATTTATTAATATTATTTATTTATTTATATCATCAGCCTTCAAACGTTAATTGCTGGACATAGCCCTCCCCCAATGACTGTTGTCATTTGGAGGGGATTTGCTTTATATGCTTAGCTGCTTACTGCCGCACTAGGTTTAATTTGAACCCTAAACGCTAGTGCCCGTTCCCTGATATATCCTTACTTGTCTTCAAGACACCCATGGAAAGAAGTGGTTCTATTCTAAATCCGGAAATCATACGAAAAAAACAAAGTACACAATAAGACGCTAATGTGGGATGTCCCTTTTACTCGTAGGTCTACATAAATTGCTTTCGATATGTAAGCCTATGTATTGTTACAGCTATCCGTCCTGCTCCGGGGCAATAGCTCCAGGGTTGGCAGCCGATATGCACTTCAAGGATGACGTCATCGCTTTTGTGGGTCCGGCGTGCGCTTTCGCCTTGGAACCAGTCGCCCGACTAGCCGCCTATTGGAATACTCCTATTATCACCGGTATGGGGGATCAGGTAAGTGAAACACAGCATCTTCATCTCTTGCGGTCCACAGCTGGACATAGGCCTCTTCAATTGTTCGACAGTCTTCAATTGTCTGGACCTCTCGCATCCAACACTTGCCAGCCATCTGGCGTAAATCATCACTCGATCTGGCCTGAGGGCGTCCTAGGGACAACGGTTGCCGAGAAGCGGTATCCACTGAAGTAAACATCCTTTTGTTTTTAATTATGTTAAGACTATGTGGTGTAGTATAGTAGGTGATAAAATAATATATAAAGTAAAACTAACGAAGTAAATGAAAATATGGAGGAAACTAAGCATAACATTATGTAAAACATTGCAATGGAAAATCAATTTTAAAAAGCTCCTCATTTGTAATCGTTTAAATGATTAACAGTCTATTTTATTCGAATCAAAAATTTAAGATAATCTAATTAGGACACGCGAGAGCTATTACAGCCAAGTTCCAATTTCATAACATATTTAGATTAAATTAAGTTCATTTTAAATATCTAATGTTCGTATTATATTTCAGGCCGAATACCCACGAGTATATACAGAATAATCAAAGGTAGTCGGTACACTTGTTCTTCTGATACAACATGGTCATAACTTTAGTAAAACCGTTATTTAATTACAGCAATAGATTGTCCACTCTCCGGGCAATTTAACGGTTCCTGAACTCTGCCAAATTGGTATCGCGACGGCAACGGTCGGTACTAAAGTTAGTTTTTCAATCTAACACATGTTATCGCGACACAAGAGACCGTGAAATCGTAGAGAAACAATATTTGCAATTAATAGCAAAGTATCAAACTGATTTCCCCGAACAAAGTTCTTTGCCTTAGATAGATAGATTCTTTAGTGCACAAATATACCTACAAACATTTACAAAGAAGGTGTTACAGAAAATTAATGGTACAATTTAGGTGGTCCTATTGCTAGTAAGCGATCTCTTCCAGACAATCTTCAGGTAGAGGAAGTGTGCTATTCTGAAGAGAGCAGCCTTTATATCCATACTTGCAGTGCTGCAGATGGAACTGTTTGATTGACAGAGAACGTATTCCCCGCTAGATATAGGCCCGTATTCACAAACGATACTTATCTAAGGAGACCAGCAACGCTAAGTTAAGGGAGGCATTTATCAGTGCGTTGAACATGGCGAGCCTTTCAATTCATAAACAATACTTAAGCGGCACTTGAATAAGCAAACGCACAGCGTAAAATAGAGCCCCGTGATTGGTTCATTTGTTGTTGCACACTTCACTTCCTTGACTGACATTTGACATTTCATTTTTTATAACCTCAATCGGGCTCAACAAAATAGTGTCGGAAAAGTGAGAATTGGTTTTAGTTTGTGTTTTGTGGTGATTTTGCAGTAATTGTTGCGTCGATTTGTGGTCATAATGAATAAGGATATAATTACGCCAAACTCAACTATCAGGTTAGATGAATTCACTAATTAACATTCATTATGAAAACATTGTGTAGTAAATAGTTTTAAAAATGCGTATACTTATATTACAGTTCCATGAAGCTGCCATGAGTTAAAGAAGAAGGCTTGGAAGGATCTCGCAGTGGCCTACAACTCGCAATCATGTGTCACAATGGCCCGCTTATCAGTTAAAAAGATGCTGGGAGAATATTAAAACCCTGAGGAACAAAGAGCTTTCCCAAGAATCCCTCAGCATGAAACGTACTGGTTGAGGACCCCCAGAAGGCTTCACAGTGGATAATGTTGTATACATACAATTTGTCCATTCATAAATGTAATTGTAATTGACTCCAATTGGTACTAGAGAAAGAATATGCCCAAAGTTTTATTTTTTACATTTTACACTTTAAATTTACTCAAATAAAAACAAATAGGAGATAATGTTTCTAATTAATATATAAAATATATACTTATGTTTTATTTTGTAGATGATATGAAAGAAATCAATGAGAATGAGGTCCATTTACAACTAATATTTAAGAAACATTTCAAACCATTATGGGTATATTCTCCAGATGTTTCCCCTAAGTCGCGACCAACTGGACAGGCCTATGTCCAGCAGTGGACTGCTATAGGCTGAAGATGATGATTTCAAATCATACACTAGTAAGTAATATTTAAAATCTTACATTTAATTTAACTTGTCTTTAATATGTATTGAAATATTATTGTACATGTATGTATAATGGTGTTATGTATAATTTATTTAAGTGAATATTTATTGTATTATATATGTTTATAGAATTATGATATTATGTACTTGGTATATTTATGTATTTGTCTAGATGAGATCGCTATAAGGATAAGACCACCTAAAGTGTACTTTGGTTTGTCCGTAATGTATTTTCATGTAATGTCTGTGTTTTAGTGCAATAAAGAGTTTCTATCTATCTATCTATCTATCTTGTTCATACTGTGGCTGTGTGTACCATCTACAAAATACATTATTGAGAGATTTTTAAGATTATAAATATTTGCTTTCAGGTAGTTTTGAGTGAGAATAAAATGCAACACAACAAGTATGAAACATGACCAGAAGGTGCACCAGTTGAGAATGCAAAGAGAGAAGGTTTTGATTGCAAGACAATATAATTTATTAGAATATGAAGATATGATACATAATTTACAATTTGAAAAAGTGTTCTTGAAATTGAATTGTTAAAGATAGGTACAAACTGGAAAATAAAAACATTTACCTAATAATATTTTTTGTTTTATTGAATACTAGCTGTGCCCGCGGCTTCGCCCGCGTTGCCCCTCATTTAGGGAAGTAGGCGGTTAGAAAGGGGCAAAAAGTAGCCTATGTTACTCTCCATTCCTTCAACTATCTCCACTTAAAAAAATCACGTCAATTCGTCGCTCCGCTCCGTTTTGCCGTGAAAGAAAGACAAACATACCGACAGACAGACACACTTTCCCATTTATAATATTAGTATGGATATTTGAAACTAACTGAAAATATATTTCATGTACAGAATTACATTTAATTAATTAATTCTCTACAGATTTATTGTAAGTTTACATAAACTCAAACCTACTTGCAATAATACCTAATCAAAAGGATCTTTAAAATCCCGTATCACTTTTCTTATGTTTATTCTGCTTGCTCATTGATATAATTATCAAACTCTTCTTCATAATATTATCCATCGTTAGAACAAAAACAACCTCAATTTAGCAAAACCAAAACTTTTACGTACCTAATCTGTGCAGAAACTGACCCTATGCGTTGCGTAAAATAGGTCGCTAGCTATTTTACCAATGCGTTCATTTTAAGAGACGCACAGGGCCGACCGCCCCTCAAGTGTCGTTTATGAATAGGTTTTAGGGTACCTGTGCGTCCGCGCGCACTGTGAGACCTCACAGTATCGTTTGTGAATACGGGTGATAATCTTCAGACTTTCGAGGCAGGAGTGAATTGGAAAACTAAAGTTGGTTGAGAACGCTTGTAGGCGTCGCATTTGGGTAGGCAATTTACATATAATTATTTTAAAAAAAAAATTAAACCGACTTCAAAAAAAACACAAACGACCAAAACTAAAAAGCGATAAATAACGTAAGTAATTCTATCCTTAATACATAATTATTTAAATATTACAATTATCACTTATTTTTGAAGTCGGTGCCAGCCTACATATGTATGACGCACGCGGCCGGCAAATCCACACGACAATATACCTACATTTATTTGTTTGGCTGGCACCGACTTCAAGAATAAGTGATAATTGTAATATTTAAATAATTATGTATTAAGGATAGAATTACTTACGTTATTTATCGCTTTTTAGTTTTGGTCGTTTGTGTTTTTTTTGAAGTCGGTTTAATTGTTTTTTTAAAAATAGTTTTATTTCTCTAAATTTAGTTGCGTTAATGTGCTGTGACCTTGAATAAAGGCTAATTAATGTCCTTAAGAGTTTTACTTAGGATTGAAAAATTTTGCTTTAAGTCAAGTGAAGACTTTGCGATCTAGAATCAAGCATATCACTTACCAAATCACCTGCCCTATTAGCCCTGCATAAGTACATACTACTAGCTAGTTTAATATCGACCAATGTCAGTACTGTCCCCTAACTCCTAACCGTTAAGGAGTTCTGTGGCTTCATCATCAGCACGAGATGTTGACGCCCGGAAGCATACACCTGAGTAAAATATGATTACGTAACAAAAACATCATATGAGCATACAATTTTCGGTTGTTGCCCTCAATTTCTCCAGGATCCCATCATCAGATCCTGACTTGGTGATAATGGGACCACCTCAGAAGTGTCCTCTGGCGAACGAAAAAAAAATTTTTGAGATCCATCCATAATTGACGGAAATATCGGTGAACATACATTAAAAAAAAAAAAATTATACATACAGACAAAGTCAAAGTCAAAGTCAAAGTCAAAATAATCTTTATTTGTATAGGTTTTTATGAAAAACACTTACAAATCGTCGAAGCTACTACCGGTATAGACGAATTGAGAACCTCCTCCTTTTTTCGAAGTCGGTTAAAAAACAATTTTTAACTAAGTTTTCAACTAACACAAACCGCCCATTATCTATCGAAATATTTTGATAAGTTTGGGTAGCTTGATGTAGTATGTTACAGCATAGGTTGCTCGATCAAACACAATCCGTCGACTCTCAGAGCTGCGAGGGCACTGACCGTCGAATGCAGCTACTTCTATTGGCTTTTAAACTAAACTCTTCGGTTTGGCATACCTTGGCACCCAATTTAAACTTTAAGCTTGGCTCAGAAGGTAGAGGTCACTATCAAATCTGCCATCGGCCCAGTCATTATTCTGGCTCTATATTGACTGACTCCGAAACGGGACCAAAGTTACTTCACATTTGCCTCTATTTACACTATAATATCGTATATTCAATAGGTCTCGTAGTATAAATCTACTAGAAATAATATTTGCCGTATACTTAATAATTATCAGTACATTAATTCAGGTTAGATTGTTTGTTACTCTATTTCTGAAGAATAAAAAGTTATATCCTTCCTATTTATTTTTACGTGGGATGTGATCGAGATGGCAAAGGTCTGTAACCCGTCACAAAACAACTGGGCTAGAAATTATTTCATGAATACAAATAGCAAAAATATTTTTGCATAGAGCTTGGGTTATGAGGTGCTATGGTTTTGTGAGATTTTGTTCAGGAGATTTATGCTGATTCTATTTATCCATGGCGAATATAATAAAAATATATCGTGTTAAATGAAATCGCGTAATGAGTAATCAAACTTTTATGTAATTCGTACAACGTAAAGGTACGACATGTTGAAACCTGTACTTTTGACCTCACTAATATACACATGTTTCGAGCAAATTTCGTTATCTTATCAAATCGCGCCGTAGAGAGGCTAAGAGAAATGTTAGCGTACGGCCCTAGTCGTAGCAGTAACAATTAACTCGTAGCAGTTGTAGCGTCTACGAACGTGCCCAATCACTACGGTTCGTAGTACGACGTAGAAACGTTTTCAAAACATTCTTATTATTTCTTTATTACACTTTTAGGACTTTCGTTTTATTAGCAAGAAAATTAACAGTTTTTTTGCGCTACACATTATTAGGTACTAAAATCAACTGGGTGATTGACAATCTGAGCATTTAGCGAAAAATTTTACTTCTACGATTCACATCACGTTCTGCACGGCTGCACTGAACGAATAAAAACAATAGTTCTTTTTTTTTTGATTTTGTTAGATTCTATTAGAATCTCAAAGTAAACAAAAAATGAGCAAGATGCTGTAAGAGATAAAAAATAACGAAGAAAAAATAAAACGTGAGAGAGTAGTAGCTATAAATAATCAAGTTCTTTATTAAACCACCACACGTGAAAAGAGACGTGTTAGCTTTAACATGCTTATCGATGTCTGCCAGTTGTATCAAATTCTAATATTTCTCCTAAAAAATTATATAAACATGTAATTTCTTTTCAATTAACTTGTTTCAGTTCCCTAAATTACATATTGTCCAGTTTTGTTAGCTATAAAACAAAGAAATTATTATTGAAAACCGCCCAGTAAATTCAAATTATCGTGTATATAAAAGTAATTTGTTTGACTGTTTGGTCTTGTCTGCGTCTCTCGTTATTACTGTTTCTTCATCAACATCATCATATTCAGCTGCAGGAGGTCCAATGTACGACATAGACCCTCCCCAAAGATTTCCACAACTGCCGATCGCAATGGTGGTTTGGTTTATACTGTCTCTTTACTGCCCAAAATTTTATTTGAAAAATATTTAATGTTAAGGCATATAATTCTCACCTCACCCTGCATTATTCCTCTTCAGTCTATAGCTCACCTCACCCTGTCTGTTTAATTTATCCTCTACCCTAGGTTGCCTGGAAGAGATCGCTTGGAGCGATAAGGCCGCCTAATTGTACAACTAATGTCCATTTTACTAGTTTTAAGTTGATTGTATGGTGTGCGATAAAGTATATCTATCTATCTATTTTTAATGTTAAATTATATGTTGCTTCCCTTTATTATATTTGTAAGTAAAACGTTAGATTTTCGAACGTATACGGGGATGTAAGTAGCTACACATTCACTGAGTCGCTATTAAGCTACGGGATCTTCTCTCCGGACACGTGTCAGCCGGCTTAGCTACCTTAATTGAACATAATGAACTATTTAATCCTCTACGGCAGTACTAACACAGTGCCTGTTTATTCTATGATGTAATAAATGTAAGAAACCCCTCGGGAATCGACTCGGACAAATGGCTCAAAGAGCTTTAAGTACCCTATTTACTGAAATGGCTAATCGTGTATCGAATTTGGAGTAGGCATCTACTTTCCAAGTAAGCGGTTTTTGTTGACAGAGTAATTATTCTAAGCAAATTAATTAATTTTACCTACATCACTATATTTATAAATGGAGGTTGTATAATGTACTGAATCACTAAAGAAATGAAAATGTTACCTATATTTAATTATGTCTCACTTCTAAGAGTTTGGTGGCCGAGTGGCCTTTGATCATGATGGTAATGAAATAACGCTTTGGAATAACTCGTGGAAATGACATTAATTAGGTATCCCTTAATGAGTAACCGCTATTACGGAGAATCGCAAAGGGCAGAATCATGGCAGGCCATACTAGTACTTTTCGCGGCCACATTGCGGGTTTCTGCGTTTTGGCTTCAGTTCGGGGCTCCATAGCGGCTGCCAAAACCCGCGTTTCGGCCACTAATAAAATCGAAGATTAAACTTAAGGCGAAATTATTATACCTAACAAGGTGGCGAACATTGGGAGAGGACTATGTCCAGCAGTGGATCAGGCTGATGATGATGATGATGATTGTATCTAAGTAGTTAACTGTAGCTCTATATAATTATTAACTTTAAAACGAAGTGGAACTTAATTTGTTGCGTGGCAGAACTTTATCGTTCTCTAAATGTTTCAATTTTACCTAAGGTCAAGTGGATACAAATCTGCAGTTGGCGTGTCTAACGGTTTAATTAAACACAGATGGCTGGAGACACAGCTTTCAAGGTCTCCGCGTTTTAAGGACGTGCCTATCTCGTCTTCATTAACTAATTGCAGCATTCAGCTGGGAGTGCTCTGCTCACGCTAAACTGCAGAGTTCTATTCAAAGATACTTTGCCAATCGAATGGCTAGTTAAGATGACGAAAGTTATTTCACAAGATGTAGGTAAATGAAAAGTTCCTGTCCTGACAGCGTTCAGGAGATCTCTATCCTGAACACTGTCCTGTGAGTATCTAGATAGATAGATTATACTCCAAAATTTTACTTAGAACTAGGCAAAGTATTATAGTTGTTGTACAGTTTAGGCGGTCTTATCGCTTAGCATTCTCATCCAGATAACCTTTGTGTAGAAGATAGCAAGATTTAAAAAGGTAAGGTAGTGCAGTTCAAATGATATGACAGTACGAAACGAATACGAATTAGCTATAGAAACAAATTATGTCAACTAAACATAGATTCGAAGTGAAAGTCTAGCGTAGCTTTCTTGTTGTTGAGAACTACCATTGCATTGTTACTTGAATGTTTGCAAAATAAACAATACAGAGGTAGGTACTGTACAATAACTGATCCTTTTCACATACGAGTAAGTCCTTCCTTTATAACTCCTAAACTCTTGGTAGATTTACATAAGCTTGACTTTATACAATAGCTCTTTTGTGAAACCCGCACTCCTCACATTTATAAATAACTAGCGACCCGTCCCGGCTTCGCACGGGTACAATACTATATGCAATAATATGCATATACTATAGACATAAAACTTCTTCTTGAATACCTCTATCTATAAAAAACGCATCAAAATCCGTTGCGTAGTTTTAAAGATATAAGCGTATATTGGGACAGACAGAAAACAAAAGTGACTTTTTTAAAATAACAAATTCGAATGACTATTAGTACTACTAGATTTATACTATGTAATGATAATAACGACCGAAAACTTAGTTAACTAGTTAAGATATCATACATCTTTTATTTAATCAAATCCAATTTCGTACAAGCCATGTTATCTTTAATTTTATCAATATTAGCGCATGTCTCTAAGTAATGTAATGGGCTGTAAGATACTTGTCCCAAGAATTAATTAATTTACCTTGTTTTGATTCTAGCTTCTATTTGTTCAATTCTTTTTGTTTTGTGATGAATGAACTAGCTTTTATCAGGCACGATCGATTGTTAAAAATAAGCACATTTTGGGGACGGTAAGGAGATATTCGATCAATTCGTGTATAACGATATTCGATCAATTCGATAGTTATAGATAGAGCGAATAGATTACTTGACTACATTTTATGTTGGCTTGCATCAAAAGTTTAGTATTAGTTTTATCAGATTTATCAAAATTAAAAATATTAGTCCAAAAGCACTTCATGTAACATGCAAAATCAAACGAAATCCAATACCCTATTCTACCCCATAGAATAATTATGTAGTAGGTAATATGATTTAGGTATCTGGCGGCGTGAATTACAATATAGGTAGATATTAATCATTATTAAATTGGGTCAGAAATAAATATAATTTTAAGATCCCTCAATTCATAATGTTTGGAATCAAAGCGAAATGTATCTACATTCGATTAAGCTGCCTTAGAAACACAATCTAAATGTTAATGAGTTCATCCGTTTAGGAGCTTTGTAAGGTTAGACAACATCGTCTTTTGTTAGGGGTCAGAAAGATTGAATTTATGAATTGATCTTCTACAAATAAATTTAAACTTGACCACGGCCGTTGATTACTTCGGCCATATTAATGGCCGAAGGGATAAAAAGTGTAAGTGTTTTCATGTCTTGTATGATGTAACGCGAATGTTAAAATTTTCATATAATCTAGATTTCAAGGTCAGATTTTTAGGCCTCCAATTCTTAAGTTTCTTTTTTTCAGAACTCTTTCATCTGTAATTTCTAACGGAAAATAATGGAACGTTATACCTATCCTATCCGACGTTCAATTTCAATTTTGCCTTGCAACGTGAGACGTGTCGTGGAAGGGAAGAAATTGTTCAAGATGGGCTTTAATTTTTTATTGGATGTAATATAATCTTTTAGAGAAGAAAACATTGTCTGTGCACAATGGAATTGGGCTCGCAATGTGTAATACAAAATTTGCTGAAGCTTTTTTTTGCTACGCCATTTCATTCACAGATTCTGTGTATAATATACCTACGTGTTTTCGTTTCTATTGTGAAAAATATTAAGAAATATAGTTATTATGAACATTTTATTAAATGAATGACCGATGAAAATAGTTTTGTGTTATATCTTTAAGTATGATTTTAATTTTGTGTCATCCATTAAATCAGAGTTTGCCTCGTAGATCTAGCAGTCGCCAAAATATAAAGATTTCGAATCCTCTGTAAAAATTGTTGCTAGGTTTTTCTGCTAAGAAATTACTTCGTAGCAACTATTAGTTGGAAAAGTTAGCGGTTACGTACTCATGTTCAGCGAAATGCTTATGTATCTACTTAGGGCTGTTCTTGTATGCACGTTTAGTTTAATCTACAGCGAAATCCGTCTAAGGTTATTGTACTGTAAGTAATACATGTAGTTAGACATTTTGGACTTTGCCCATCTCAAGCCGTTATGATAAGTGTTGTGTTGTACACTCGTAATTCATCCTACATTATAATGACTACTTTAATGGCCATTGGAAAAGGCCACTATTATCCAAATTCTGTTAGGAGCATTATTATTACCAGTTTAGACAATAGCAAAGTAGTAGTGTGTAGTAAACATCTAATCGAATGTAGAGTTACAAAGCCAGAAACAAAAGAAGTAGACCTCTTGAATTTATTACTCTTTTATCTAACTCAGTCATCAATATCAAGTAGGATACTTTTCAATCTATTTGCTTTACGAGACGAGCTCATTAGTAGGGTTAAGGGTTGGTAGCATGCGGATGATGTTAACAAATTAACAGAAAATACGTGCTGGTGAGGTCATTAGTGCACCTCTGGAGTAAATCTACCTTCTCGACGTAGGCTTTTACTTAGAGGTCATATTTTGCCTAGATCACTTTGATGTGGCGTATTTAATTGGTTGAAGCTTCTGGTTGAACTGTATTTTATTTCCAATTATAATATATATATATATATATTATAAATGTTCTTATTTAACGCTATGGGTATCAAAAGAACGGTGGTACAACTAATATATACGCGGACACGGAAAAATACAAATGGTCATCTCATGAATATTCGCCCCTGTTGGGAATCAAACCCTCGACCCTTGACCCTTGATTCAGAAGACTGGTGTCCCTACCAAATGAGCCAAGCCGTCCAAATGTCTAGTCCACCAAATGAGGCCGGTCTTCATTCATAGGCACTAGTAGGTATCTACTCGCTAAGTTGAATTAATCGTTCTACCCGAGTGCCGAGATATCATTAACTTTGTTTAACGTTATCTCACTGGAAATTATGCGTAAACTAAATATCACAGCACACGTGTAGCCTGTTGCTACCTCAGGGCGGCGTGCAGTCAATCTGTTCCCGCGGCCCATTACCCGATCCAATCGCATTCCACTCTACGCCAATGCCAAGTTCGAGGGACGCCACTCACCGAGCTCTCAGATTGATTTGTTTGTACCCTTGACCAAACAACTGGAGACCGTCGAGCGGAAAAATCACTTTTAAGGCCGCGATGGGATTGTTTCCTTCGAATGCTTTTTAGGGAAAAAGGCTCTTCGGTTCTCGAACTCGCTCTGCTTGCTCACTTTGATAGTCAATTATTTAGCGATCATCATCATTATCATACTCTATTACAGAACATACATGCAGTACCACCTCCGGGGGGAAGTGACATGGTGTGTGGGACTTAAACCTCCCGAAATATTTATTTATTTATTTACTTTGGCATACACAACAAGTAACAATCGAATATTTGACAACATAAAAGAAAAGATGCTTAGAACTAGATTCTTACTCAAAAATGTGTACACACAGCATGATTAAAAAATATTATTTACGTAAAACAAGTAGGTATTCAATCTATATTAGATAAATTATAAGATGTTACCGTACAATAAAAAGAAGAAAACAGAGCAATACATTTTAGTTTACCCTAGTCGGGAAAGCGCAGTTGAGGATCTGCTTGACGGTGCGGCGGAATCGAACGTGCTTGGGCTCAAAGATATCGAGCTCGCGGTTATTATCATCCTGCAGTAAGTCATTGTAAAGCCGACACATTCGAAATAGGAGGGTATACGCACTAAACCTCCTTGTGTCGCCAGTGGACAGCAAGTTGCAGGGACACGGGCAACGCCGAAGCATAATGCGGCGGGCATTATTGTGTCTGTACTATTTCTTAATCATATCAACAAAATTATCTGAGTTTCATTGGTACATTAATTCACATTACAATTAAAGAAATAAAACTTAGTCGGCACATATATATTTCACTAGCTTTTGCCCGCGACTTCGTCCGCGTGTTTAAATTTATACATACAAAAGTTTTTTCCCGCTAACTCCCGTTCCCGTGGGAATTTCTCAAAATACAGCCATAACTAAACTTTATATTTACTAAGGTACCTGCATGCCAAATTTCAAGCGTCTAACTTAAGCGGTATAGATTTTTCATACAAAAGGATTTTCCCGCTAATTCCCGTTCCCGTGGGAATTTCGGGAATTCCTTTCTTAGTGCACCCCTACGGTACCTAAGCTACGTCCCTTCCAAATTTCAAGTGCCTACGTTTAGCCGTTTGGGCTGTGCGTTGATATGTCAGTCAGTCAGTCAGTCAGTCAGTCAGTCAGTCAGTCAGTTTCTCCTTTTATATATATATATATATATATATATATATATAGAAGATTGTGGTTTGAGCAACAAGCTAATGCCTATGTGCCCACAGCTCTACCGCTCTTCCTGGTTATAATCAATGCTGCGCGCAAATGATTGCGGCTATACCTACATATTTATAATTAGAATAGTGTTCGCCGACTAATTCGGAGGCGGGAAATCCCCAGAATTCATATCATGACAGTGGGGAATTCTCGAGCTTAATGCCGAACATAGACCACAAAGGTGTGTTTTCGATGAGCGTTGTAATTCAATCAACAAGCGATATTGGATTCTATCTACGACATAGTATAATTATTTAGTTAGAAATAGCCCATCTCTCCCTAAATTAACATCTTTTAGCTTTAGGCCTTAAGTAGGTACATATCTGGAAGTTTGGTGCACAGTTATGGCAGTTATAGAGACGCTGGCCTTGGTAATAACATAATGATTCCTTACTACTACTGTGGGCGGATGACCTTAGAAGAACTGCTAGCAGTTGCTCGATGGGGGAAGCCCGGGATAGAGAAATGTGGCATGAATTAAAGGAGGCCTACGTTCAGCAGTGGACGGACCAAGGCTGTTGATTGATTTATAATAACTACTTACCTATCTTATCGAACAGAAGTAGAATCGTACACTAAATACGAAATTTCTTTCTTTGTTAATTTTTAATAGGTAGTTTAAACAATAAGTCATATGTAAAATTTTGTTTTAGCCGCCATCCGAGGGCGAGTTAGCAGCGCCTGCAAGCATGGTCAGTCGGATGCATCGGTTAAGGAATCTACGCAAAGGGATTCAGGTAATACTGACAATACTATCAGTAAAATAACATTTACACCGAATTTAGTAGAACGTACTCAGAAAAAATTAAAAAAAGGGAAGAAAATAAAATAATTCATTGCCATCAATGCTATTCTAATAGTAAAGCAATAGGTACATCTATGCTTTAAGTAAATAAAACGCTCTATGAATTTTGGACCTGGGACCCTACTCCCAAAAACGAAACGGCCCCTGGCCTTATCAATCTTTATCACTTTTTGCACTACCGCTCGACCTAACATAGTTTTGTTCGAGCCGCGATTCAAATTCAAAGTTAACGGTTTGTTAAACTATCGGGTATTACAAACTTTCGAACAGCTACATTAGGTAAGGTAACAATAACTAGACTCCTGTTTTGATAATATCCGATCAGAGGCGAGATGGACGATGTTTTCATTATATTGTAATAACATTAGTATTATTGGGATAATCTGTCTATTTATAACGAAGTATTGAGTTTGGATACATAATTCTATGTATACTATACTGTCCCACCACTGATGGACCAGACCGTCGCACCATATTTTCTTGGACCTTCCCCTTCCGCGATAGCCGTCTTCCGGCATCCATTGTGTGGCAATCCTGGCCCATCTCTCCTCCTTTGTCCTGCACACATGGCCCACTCAATCGCGCCTATTTTGCGCCAGGAAATGTTCGAATATATCGAGCTAAGGTGATTCGTTTACTAGTAGGAGACGGCGATAGCCAAGATCATCATCTGCTTGCATGGGAGCGCAAGGTTCTCACGCGTGTCAGACGACTCTCGAAAGACCTGTGTATCTCTGGCCTGGGTATCTCTTATTGCACAAGTCATAAAGCTGCCTTTTTTCACAGCCTACAACGTTATTCAACGACAAAGGGAAGTACCCGACGCTGACTCGCATGTCGTACTGCCAGTGCCGTCTCCCGCACGTGTTCACGAGCGTGTTCGAGCGGTTCGGCTGGGCGCACGTCGCTCTCTTGCTGGACAAGTCAGACTTGTTCTCTCTTACTGTAGGTAAGTAGTGATAATAAATAACCCAAAACTTGCCACGCTGGGCATCTAGTCTCAAAGTAGACTGACACTTGTACTATTGGTGTGGATGGGTGCTGAACCAATTTGGTGTGGAATCAAAACAAACACAATAAGGGAAACCACAAACACTTTACTGTGGCAGCCACAGTGGACAGTAAACCAATATGTACACAAAAACAAAACAATAATCATACTTTATATAAAACTACGTACAAAACTATTTATATAATAAAACATCTATTTAAAATGGGTACTAGAAAATTGATAAATTTACGTATTATACTTTTTTTTTGTAAATACTTAAATACATATTGTATTAAGTGTACATAGCATATCCCCACTAAATTCATGCACACAAATGTTTGTACTGTGCGGGGATTAAACCACTGTTTCAGAGGCAGCGTTTACTTTCCCTGAACCAAACTTATATGGTGTTAATCCATTTGTACAGGTAAAAGCCTAGAATGGGGTCTCCGCAAGAAAGGCATTCTGAAAGCAGTGCGTGAGCTGGACGGGAACGAGCGGGAATCCTGCGAGTCGTTGCTGCGTGATGTCAGCATGTACGCAAGAGGTAAGTTGTCGAACTACATCTGACAGCAATCAAACTTTACTTTGATTTAGGCACTTCACCCACTGCACCACGCTCCATTGCTGTACGCGTTTAACCGAGCCTAACCTGTTGGATAGAATCTGCGCGTAGGAACAGCTAAGCCAATTTGGTTGGATTTGGATAGAATCTGCGCGTGGGAGTAGAATGTGCCAAACCGCACGGTGGCCTGCGCAAATCGTCACACACTGCCATACACTTACCTATTGATTCTGATATATCTCTAAACATTTTTTTAATTTTATAATCGACAAGGTGGCTGAATATGGAACACGATTATACTGCAAAGATTATTATGATAAGATAAAATCGGTCTAGTATACTTCAGACAATACTATGTTAAGTTAAAATTGACGTCGTCCTAGGTAATAGTCAGCTTATTCTTCGATAGACGTATACATTTGCATAAAAGCTTTTCAAGCTTCGACACTGTATCTAGTTACATATTGACTGTACCGTACCTTCCCTTCGGGGGCATTGTCGACAATATCAATATACTCGTATTATGACCTATTTAGGTTCGCACTATGTAGGTACGTACATATATTGTGGTGGCGTGGTACAGATAGGGCGCGGAGGTCATGCAAATTTGAATCCCATATATATGTTTCATTGGAGGGATGAAAGGAACGATTCATCTATCTTGGCATAACCGCTTGAAGGTCTGTAGAATAGATAATCACTTCATCTTACTAGTTCTATCCTTAGCACCTAGCAATACCTACTTAGTTTGTGACCATGATTTATAACCTAGTAATTCAGATTATTTGTAACAGATCAGTAAAACGGAGATATCCGGTTACTTATTTTAAATAGAGCTAAGTCGGAGTCCTTGATTAAATGTTAAGTAGGTAAGTGATACATATAAATATCTAAGTATTATGTTTATATTGAGATTTGAAATAATCTAGCCTCATGACTTCAACTTATATGGAGGTTCTGGAAACATAACATAATTTCTCATAATATTGGTGTATCTCATATGTATTCCTCAACGAGCTTATTATATGTATACTCTTGTTTTATAAATACTCCAGACGCCCAATGTCCTTTTAAAATCCAAATCCCATTGTCTAACTATTATGTCTGTACATCTGGGCCTTAGAATTGAGACATAGCTTAATTCCCCATGACGACTGTTTATTAGTTCACATTAATTCGTAGCCGCGTATTTATCGGCGACACGCTTTCAATAAAATGAAGCCGTACCCGCAGCTAAACTAGGCAACAAACAACTGCATTAAGTGGAACAATACGCGCTGGAACATAAAACAACCGTGAACAGTTGACAGCCACTCCTAGAGGTCTCGCTACACGGCAAGCGATGGAGAGGGTATGGCAGCGACTTGGAAACACAATGTGATTTATAACAATACTACTTAGCTGCAAGTCGCGGCTCAGCTCTCAGTAAGTACAGTCCGATCAAAAAATTGAGACATTATGGGCGAAAGGGTTATTGTTTATGACCTCAATGTTGTTTGTAAATATTATGTACTATACTTATAATAAATCTGTAGAGAAGTCAATTCTGTACATGAAATATATTTTCAAAATAACTATCAGGGGGTGATTGGTTTTTTTTTATGCAAGAGGCGGCAGATGAGCAAATGTGATATGTACATAGGAGTACGCTCGTTTCTTGAAGGCTCCCAAGTCGTAGCTGTTCGGAAAGGCTGTCGCAGAAAGTTGGTTCCACAAATTTGCTCCGTGCACAAAACCGATGCGCGAGGCAAAAAGTGTCGCGTTGTTCGCCGCACCCTTTGTGTGAGAAAGCCTTATTAGTTATCCAGGATGAATCGACTTGCTAAGTGAGAACTGGTGTTATTAAATCGTAACTCGAGCTAGGCCTAGTTCGTTCTCATTAAAAACTTCCGCCATTGTTAATTGTGGTAGAGGTTTTACTATTATAAAAGTTAAGATTTCTTTTTAATTAAAGTTTACTGCGATACTCGCTGCTTTCCAGTTACAGTTTGTAATATTTAGTTTATTAAAAATTACTATGACATCCACATAGCTATCATAGGTATCCACTTATACCTCGTATTTTGGTCACTTTGCACAAAGTTGAAAAAGTTGGTACGGTTGTCTGTCTATGCCTTCATTGTTTTCCTTTGTGCAAATGTGTACCAAATAAAGTTTCTTATCGGCCGTTGTTCTTTTCTTCTTAATTATATCCTTTATAATATCCTATTCAAATTATTAATTCCCATTGTTGCTAAGAAATTTAAGTTCCCCATCAGGAAAATAGGCCAAACAGGCGATGCTAGGTAATAAGAGGATATCTATTATGTTTAGGTATATGTACTTTAGGTTTGGCCGGCATTAAGATATGTTTGTCATTGAATTGTAACTACATAATTCTTTTCTTATGAAAAGATCCATGGACAACATTACATTGCTGGCCACAATAATGAAGCTATTCATTTACGTGTGTAAACCTGCCAATTTTGTCCGCAGTGGTAATTCTAAGCGTGCGAGGGCCTCTTGTTCGGGAATTTCTGCTCGCCGCCCACTCACTCGGGATGACACGCGGTGACTGGGCATTTCTGGATGTTGAAATATTTCAGGTATGTACCGTAGATATACACAAATGGGAACAGGCCTGCGTAATACTGCTAACTATGTGTTTAGTAATGCCGTTAAGATAAAATGGAGAGCCAAAGAGAAGTCCAAGTTTCTGTGGACAAGTACCTAACCAGATCAATCGTTTGTCCGGTGGCACCGCCTGTTGTAGACATAGGCCTCTCCACCTTTTCGCCACTTAAAAACGTCTGGAGGATATACCATAATTGCTACGCTGGGCAGGCGTGTGTGCGATCGCAGGGCGTAGCATCTCGCTCCGATGACGCTGCTGCCCGTCATCGGTCTGTGGTATTTAGCTACGCTTTCGATAGTGATGGTTATACCGCCATCAGTCTATTGCCAGCGCCTCGTTTGTTTATTCGGCAGGATGCACCACGGGTAGGTGAGGTTGGCTTGGAACGAAAATATATTAGGCCGCTCCCTAACATCCGCCACCGCAATCCTGGTCTGAAAGATAGCTCTGGCTACATCCACTGATCCCGATAGGCAAGCTGAGCCACTTCATAGACGGATAAACGCTTCCACCGGTAGAGAGGATGTAATCCCCAGAAGTCCTTTAGTCAATACTTACGACACTCACAATACGAGATGCAACGTTGACTTTGTGTTCTTTATCCGGCATCGCACAGAAATCACGACTTCTCAAATATTGTGGTCAATTAAAATTGGTTTGATCACAGCGGCAGACATTTACAGATAAAATTAATTGTGTAATATAAACCGTGTCATAGGACTTAATTTACTTGTCTTGTTAAATTTGTTTCCCGAGGGCAAAAAGGCCCTGTAAATTATGTCTAAAACAAAATTACGTAACTTATATAGGTACTTCTGTTAGAAATATACTGGACTGACCCCGCTTATTTTATTTTTAGAGTTATAAAAATTGTAAATTTACAGCAAATTGTATTATTAAAAACGTGCGTAACATGATTGTCATCAACACATTTTTAGACACAAAAGCTTTGTCACTTTGAGGCCTTTTCAAATCACGTCGATCCATTTCCCTTGTTTTGACATGAAAGAAGGGATATGTACAAAAATACTGTCCTATTTTTTTCTCTTTGTACGTAGTATTCCATTCGGTTTTTTATTTGAGTTCGTTTAATGACAAAGTTGGGTACAGACTCACCATTTGCTGATTGATAAAGTCCTGGGTAGCTATTTAAAAGATAAAGATAAATGAGATTTTTGATTAGATAAGTATGGACTATGGACTAGGACTATTTACCTACATTTTTATGTGGTTTTTGGCTTTTTTGGTATTTAAAATAATTTTAACAACAACAGGACTTTAGATAACAATTTGAAAGTTGTTTATTAAAACATGGCCTCAGCTAAAGTACTAACTAAAAAAAGTCAATTGAGTATATATCTATATCTACTACCTTTCCCTTTACCATTTTTAGTTTATACTTTGAAAAACTTAGAAAACTTTGAGAACTTGAAACTTACTTATTACTTCCATGGTAATGCTATACAAAAATCAATATTACTCGTAGGTTATCCGTTTTGACTGTTGTGACTCAAATGATTAGCCACTACACATAATACTTTGTTGAATTGAAATACTTACCTATTTAGTTAATTAAATTTTCAGACTTCAAATCGCCGCCCTTCATTTATCAAAGGTACGAGTACACGAACACAAGCAATTCATTGATTGACAATGAAAGTTGCTCTCTATTGTTATCTCTTCTCATAGACCTTACTTGTCTATCACGTGGTTCGGCCATCTTGATCTAATCACTGAAGTGCCAAAGTTATGTCCAACCAGGACAGGCTGAGCTCAGAGTTGCAAACTTTCGGTGTAAGATGACCTACTAACTTTATTATCCGGTTTAATAATTCACTGGCGTCTGCCGGCTTAATATACTTTTTAATAAGCGTTTGTACTTTGTACTTGGGAAATGTAAAGTGAAAACGTAGATGGTTCTTAAAAATGTAAGTTGATTAATTAGTAAGTGATCCGTGTGTACATTTATCTAATAAAATATTTACCTACAATGTTTTATTACTCATAATTTGACGGTTATGAGATACCTATTATTAAAAAGATACTTGACGACGCGATTACATTAAAAAGATTTTCACTAATACCTTACCTAGAAGAGTCATGCATATGTAGATAAATAAATGCGTAAAACGATGTGCATTAATTACTTGATCGCAAACCTTATCTTATAACTATGACTACTAGATCAAACGTACGAGTATAATTGGGGAAATCTCCCAGTATACCCAGACGGGGTGAATTTAGAATATGTACTACTCTTCCATTCCCAATAGTACCTTGAAAATCCCGATAAAAAGAAATGATTCACAGAGATCTCAAATAATGATAGAACCTCTGATAATCCAACTAACTAGATAACTATGTGATTCAGGTCACCCATTCTTAAATAGATTTCAGATCAAATACCATATAGGGTCATGGAGGCAACAGTGACTCGGTCGACTACAGTGGCTCAGTCACCTGTCGACCTGAAGGGATAGCAATAGCTATTTGTCTGTTTTACCGATTTGAAGGTCTCTGTACCCGAGCACGTTTAATCCAGATTGCTCGCGGGTCGAGCGCCGTGCGGAAGTGTGAGGGAGTGTTTTTTGTTTTCGCGCCCACAAAATTACATTTTAAGGTGAGTTTCGATTGTTTTCATACCTTGGTTTGTTGCTATAGATAATAGCCACGATATTTATCGGATAGTAGGTCTTGTATCAATTGCCTTTAACCCATATTTTAACTTATTTGTTGTACATCTTGGTTCTTTTGATCAAATATTTTCAAAATGGCGTAGAAGTACACAGTGACTCAATTTTTAAAGGTACACAGTTGCTCATGAGCCACTGTGTACCTTCCCAATTTCAATACTTTTGTAACTTATAGGAATTCAATATATTTGGAACTAATATCGATTTTTGTTATTTTATTTATAGGATGCCACGGAAAAAAACCGAGAGAAAAATAGGGAACATTCCACATGAAAAAATTAAAGAAGGCTTGCAGTTTATAAGTGCGGGAGAATCTATAAGAAAAGCATCAATAAGAGTTAATGTACCGCTTGCTATACTTAAAAGGTATTATTGGAAGACCAAGAACTGTGAGTGAACTTGATGAATTGTTACCCTCTGAGTTCGAACCTAACTATTCGGTCAATAAAATATTCTCCGATAGCCAAGAGATTGAACTTAAAAACTATTTTTCGCATTGTGCTCTTTTATTTTACGGATTGACCGCCAAAGAAAGTAAAAGAAGGCTGTAACAGTTTTGTTATTATTTGTAATAAAAAGAACTACTTATAACTTAGAAATGGGCGTTTTCTTTTCTTATAAATATTGCCGAGTCACTGTGTACCACTAGAGCCACTGTGTACGACGGCAGTGAGTCAGTGTGTACACCTAGTCGTCCACAGTGGCTCAATTATCATTTTTTTGTTTTAGGTTCCTACTTTGACACAAGTAGTAAATAATGAAGATTCATGAGTGCTCAGTTACAGTTTAATAGTGTATCTAAAATGTCAGCAAATTTTAGGCCAATATTAAAGCGATATCAATTTTTTTTAAGCTTTTGAAAAAAAGTGAGTCACTGTTGCCTCCATGACCCTACATATACCTACTAAGGTATTATATCTATTGCTTCATCAAGTCATACTTAACAACTTTACGATCTTTTTAAGGGCCGACTTCATAATGCCAAAATTGTGACTTTGTTTTCATTAACCCCCAAGTCTATTTGCCACCGTTATGGGAATTTATTACCCCAACTGTTTGGAGAAAATATGTTTGTTCATGTTTTTATTATTTAGGTTTGAGGGTAAAGCTGTTCTGGGTTATTCGTATTTTTATTTATTCGACTACTTTTATGTGTTTTAGGCCTGATTACCTCTTAGAGGTGCCTTTCGTTTGGTGACAATGTCAAACTTGTTTGAACTCAGCCGAGAATTTAATTTAGACAGAAAGTAAATCAGTTTGTCTATTTACACAGATGGGGTAATTGTATGATTTTGAGATAATTTGAGAGCTCTAAACAGAAGAGAACATTTTGTCATAGGTACAATGGATAGGTATATTTTTTTTTATAGTAGGTAGCTCGACATATTGGCTTCCCTATGCCTGATGGAAAGCGAAAAAGAAGCTTAAGTCACTGTGACAATGTGTGTAGATATTCTCATCGTCATCATAATCAGTCCAAAGAGGCCCACATGGACTGGACATGGGCCTCTCCCGAACACACAATGGCAGGTTGTTGCTCCTCACTATGTCGTCTGTAGGTGTCTACGCTGCATTGCTTACCGAATATTATATTCAAGGAATATGCATGGTAACTATTATTTCTTATTATGGTGTTGTTATATATTGGAATGAACCAGGGCGGGTATTGGGGCGAGACCGGCTGGGCGGCGGGCGATGATCGGGACGCCGCCGCGCGCGCAGCCTACGAGGCTCTACTACGGGTTTCGCTGAAACTACCTACTGGGGACCAGTTCGACGACTTCGCTGATACCGTCAAGACCGGGGCAAAGCTGCATTATAACTACACCTTTTCGGACGGGGAAGAGGTAAGTACTAAAAGTTACTTTTCGTTAGCGTTTTTTCATATTGGCTTTGCATAGTGTATTGAAAGCTTAAAAGGGAGCCCAAGTAGTTTGTCGTTGACAACGAGCGGGAAACCTCAGTATCTAGTCTGCCGATGCTTGTTGACGCTTCGTATAACGGATTCCATATTACGTTCGCCACAGGCTGGAGTTGTCAAACATTTAAGTCCGCGAAGGATTATTCTCTACCGTGAGACATACATGTTTTAGTTTAATATTGTCATCGTTTCATTATTATAATAATTATAGCTGGTTAATGAAAAACTCTTAACGCCCGCGTGGGTGATAAGTGCGTGGGTCACTTGATGTACCTTTGTATCGCTTCATAGTCGCATTATTACCAACTTATTATGTCTCTGAAATCATCATTAGGCACATGCGAACCTTCACAATAGATTCTTTTGTGAATTACGTACTTCAACTTGCATGTTTGATCTATTTTATTGCTGTTTTTTACCATATAACGGGTTTAAGTGTGCTTTGTAAGTGATTTGTACTTGAAACCTGCGAGAAGAATAGTCTCAAGGAAGACACGACAACGAATGTAACGAAAGCACCTGAGTTATATGTGTAAAAAATAAGTTTTCATTCGCTCAAAAGGACACAGTTCTCGGCGCCTTAAATTAGTACGAACAAAATCAAACACAGCAAAATCATGAGTAGGTACCCAATGAAAGATCTGTATTTGTCTTAAGTTTAAGCATACGATGAGGTTGAACATATTATAATAGCGCACGTGATATAGCCCAAGCTGTATATATCTGCATACATTACCAACCATGTACGCATTAATTCTAGTGATTTGGTCGGTTTGCTTACTCCCAAAGTCTCAATCAGCCTCGGGCATACGTAGCGGAGTAATCTATGCCCGGTCCGAACTTACATTACCGATTGTAATTACTCGACAGGGCTGTCGTTTTCAGACGATTTTGTTTATCCGAAACGACACCCGCTCGCGTTAATGTCGGTTTGTCCCAGAAGTCTTTATTATGCATTTTCCTATCCATATCACTTTTGCTGATTATTCATCGTGATCCCTAACCCGGTACTTATCTCCAAGCCAATTCTGATTTAGGCTCATGAAAAGAGTACTCCGTTCATAGAAAGAAAGAAAGAAAACGAGTTCATTAGGCGTAAAGCACACATTACACATTACTTGGAATTGGCATTTAAAAATAAAAATTTAAATCATATATTTATTTTTCATTAAGTACCTTAGGCTGCGAACTTATCAGCCTCCCCTCGTACATGAGCTAAATTCTGTTTGAAATAGGTAAGGCAATTAAATTAAGACAATTTTATTATATTTAAAACCAAAATAATAATAATTATCTGGCGCAAGCTGCAATATATCTGTCGGACAGAGAATACCAAATTCATATTTATGATGTTTTTTCGACAGCTTAATTATTAAACCGTATATAATAGCACATTCATATGTTTCTCAGGTCATACAAACTGTTTTCAACAATCATATAATGTGTTTATCAGTTCTGCATTTTAAAAGGACATCGAAATATGAAGAAATAATAGTCCGTGGCAAAGGTTAGATAACAAGGGTATAACTCGGCAGGAAGATACTCTTCGACCTTATTACCCGGGACATTTTTACACCGGCCACTACAAAATACGATAAATTCAACACTCAAGTTCATGGAAAAATAAAAGTTAGAATATAAAAGTACGATGCCTTAGGCTCTCAAGAAGCTCCTATTTCCGTAACTAATGAACGTAAATGAAGGGCAGAAAAATAAATTGATACATTTTGAGTAATTTGCATTTCTATTTTATGAGATAGATCCATGTCAGAACACCGGACAAATTATAATGAATTTATAAGAATGGATCAGCATTATTTACGGATAATGTCCGATCGTCATAGTTTTTATCTGAAATTTTAGAAAATACCCTCATCATCATCAGCCTATTACAGTCCACTGCTGGACATAGGCCTCTCCACTTGTTCGCCACTTAGGACAAACGTCTGGAGGATATACCCATAATCGCAGGCGGGTTGGCGATCACAGGGCATCTTCTCGCTCCGGTGACGCTGCTGCCCGTCATCGGTCTATGGTATTTAGCTACGCCTTCAATTGTGATGGTTATACCGCCACCAGTCGGTTGCCAGCGCCTCGTTTGTTATTCAGCAGGATGCACCACGAGCACGTGAGGTTTGAGGTTTGGAGCGAAATGGTGATAGGCCGCTCCCTTACATCCCATAGAAAATACCCTATTATTACACTATACTATTTCGCAAATAATATTTTAAAATCATGACGGTAGCCTTTCTGTAGAGTCATCCTTAGTATTTCTTTCATAATGGGTTACACATGGTTTACATAACCACACCCTTAAAGTAAATAGACTGTATCATCAAGTCTGAAATGTAATCTGGCACATAAGCTTGTGACGTCTTTAGAAAAATATGATATACGAGCTCCATAATTACTTTTTATTCAAGTCAAGATATGCTCTTCTAAAGTCGTTAAAACGTGGCCTTTTCTAACTTCGTGTAGAAAAACTGGAAAATATTAAGTAGTAGAACTTAAAGAAAACTTTCAAGGATAATGGTTTGCATAAGATCGAAGCGAAACTCAATTTTGGCTTTACCTTAAGTTTTACCTAAAAATAATAATAAAATATATTTTGCCTCATACAATTTGGTTCAAATGTTATTTTGAAATTAGAGTTTCGAAAACTGTATGCGAAAGTTAGTCCCCATTTTGAACAATCCCTACATTAATTTTCCTCCTTGGCTTGTAAACATAAGTATATTCATGTTTTAAATTGAAATCTTTACTCCTTAGCGGGTTTTGTTTAACACAATGATGAATCATTTGGACGATACAGTCAGGGCCGTATACAGGGCTCTCAAGAGCATAATTAATAGCATAATAATTTGGTAATTTTTTTTATGGTGTTTTCATAGTTATTTAGTATCTTACCTATGTACATAAATTTCGAATTTAGGTATGATTGATTTTTTTCGTTTGACAATCACCGGTGATTTCCAGTCACATCAAAGATTGTCCCCAATTTTAACACTGCACATACATATCAACTGATAAATTAATTAGTTTTATTTTTGTGGTAGTTAAATAATCAAGTTTGTTCGTGCTAAAACGAAGAATAAAATATTTGGATTCTTTTCGCTATCCTGTGCGTTTCGGTAATCCGCTGGTCTGATTCCATCAAATATGTCATGGGGGTTAGTTTAAATGCGGCGTTCAGACCGGATAACAGGGTGGTGTGGAAGCAGCTCGTCAAAGCTTCTACCACGGCCTATCAGGACGGACACGACCGTCAGTGATGAAGAAAACGACTAAGAAGAAGTCCGTTTCGGGGCTCCCCTAGCCGCGGGCCCTGCATGGTTTTACGCTAAAGACGGCACTGGATGCAATATAAATCCGAGATAACGGAATCCTTTGAGGATAGACGGGATTTGTCCCGGGTCACTGGAGAGTGCTCGGGTGTCGGCGTCTTAGCGCTTTTGTTTATTACAACGTTGATTGATTGTTTTATAAAAGCTCCGTGCTAATCTGCGAGAAAAGACAGATTTATTTTTTCTTGAAGCGGATTATTTTATTGAGAGGAAATGTGCGTACAAGAATAAAATCTAGATTTTTTCAATCTTGCAGGTTATCTAGCTAAAAAATTATGAATAGACTGTAAATCACAACTTGTTAGGCATATATTTGCGGTCGGGATTGAAGTAGAAGAGAAAAAGAGTTTACTAAAAATGTCAAAACTCTTATATCTCTAACAATAGATACGCGATATATCTATAGCATTATTGTAAATATTAAGTATCTATTGTAGCGCTATCTTGCTTTTATCACGAATGCAAATGCTGTAGGATGTGAAAAAGCAATCATAAAAATGTCTTGGATCGTAAAAACGACATAAATAAATAAATAAAGCGTAGATATTTGTAAAGTCGCCATTTTAAAAGTTATAACTTTCCAGATAATACGAGCAAAATAATTCTAATGATCTTAAGGTTAAGTTACTATTTGAAACATGCTGCTGACAGGGAACTATCGGCATGTAGAGAAAACAAGCCAAAGCAGGCAAATTAAGAACCGCCATTTTCTAGCGTTTCAGCTTAATCCTTCAGATAGCTATCACTAAACTTTTTCGGCAACTGTAGACATGGACACTTGAGATTTTGTGTTGTTTGTCAGGTAAACTTCTTCGTGGGTGCCTTCTACGACGGAGTATATTTGCTAGGAATGGCCTTGAACGAGACACTGACAGAAGGCGCAGACATAAGGGACGGACGGAATATCACCCGCCGTATGTGGGGTCGGGATTTCCAAGGTAAGTTCGTAAGTTCAAAATATTTGAGGTCAGGACTTTGAAGGCGAGTTCAAAATTATTAATTATTATAGTGACATACGCCTCGTAATAATATTATGAAGCTAACCAGCCAGACGTAATAAAGCTAACGTCTGTAATCTGTCGTCCTCCGATGACCTCACTCCACCTGATGGTAAGCGGTCGTGAGGTCCAAAAGTTAACTTGATAGGCAAAATAGAACAAACCCATATCCTTCACCCTGAAGGCCCACTGAGATGTCGTTTCACGCCCCGTCTAAAGAACCCAGGATTGTAAGAAGAAGGAAACACATGAGCTGGAACGGCATTCCATGACTTAATGGCACGGGACAAGATCAAGGAACTAAACCTTTTGGTGGTTTTCAATTACCCGTTGTAAAACAATTTAAACAATCCAATTTATGCAGGAATAACCGGCCACGTCCGCATAGACTCTGTGGGAGACCGGGACGCCGACTATGCTATATTGGATCTGGACCCTGTCACTGGAAAATTCGAGGTGAGATAAAGTTTGCTTTAATTAATTGCCACTCCGTCCGACAATGCCACGGTACGGCTAAGTTGATGATCAGTTGGATATGAAAATAGACCTTTACATAAGTATTGAATGCAGTTACTTTTGCTGTTGTAGTATTTCCATTTCCGTATGGGTCATCCGTACGGTGACAAAGTAAGTATGTAGGTAATACAAATTACCACCATATTACTTCCCATGGTCTTGCAAGGGACTAAGGGGGTTCTAGGGATTTCAGCTGGTTAGCCTGTGCTAGGGTTTACCCATAAACTTTTTAAGCTATAACTCAAAATTTACCACAATACACTCTGCCGAGAATTGACTTCGGTCAAATTTCGGTCACATTTGTTCGGGTTCAGTCGACGAAAAGCCAGAGTTAACATCTTACAGGCCGGCTATGGCGATTGTAACTCATTAGTGGTTGACCTGGTTAATAACCGACTTCAAAAAAGGAAGAGGTTCTCAATTCGGTTGATTTTTTTTTTGTATGTTTGTTACCACATATCTCCGTGAATTGTGTACCGATTTGAAATTGGTCCTATGCTGTTATTAGCTTTCCATGCAGCGATGGCAGGTCACTATGCTGCACTACCGTATAAATAAATATGTTAAATATTAACATCTGTTAATCAGATATTTAAGATCTCTTAAATATCTGAATATGTCTACCTCACGATGTTTTATCGTCAATGTCCTGCGAGTACTAATTAAAATGAGTGAATTATATAACAATCATCATCATCATCATTAACAGCCTATTACAGTCCACTGCTGCACATAGGCCTCTCCAGTCGTTCGCCACAGGGCAAACAGCTGGAGGATATACCCCTAATCGCCACGCTGGGTAGGCGGGTTGGCGATCCCAGGGCGTAGCTTCTCGCTCCGGTGACGCTGCTGCCCGTCATCGGTCTGTGGTATTTAGCTACGCCTTCAATTGTGATGGTTATACCGCCACCAGACACACAACAATAGATTTATTAAAACCCGTAAGGTTGTAATGCACGGTTTAAATTTAAAAAATCTAATGAGGGTAGAACAAACTCAGTAATTACAGCTCCTATGTCATTCCAATATTTATGAAGTTTCTATGAGGGCCCTTTATCAAATTACAAATCACGACCAACAGGTACTTGTGACTAAGCGTTTCTATTAAAAGTTTCCAATTCAAATTTTGCGCAACGTCAGTAAAAACGAAAATGGCCAAAGAACGAGATGAATAATTAAGGCGAGCCAAGTGATTCGAGGAGAATCGGAGGACACTGTGAATGAGCCTCTATTGACTGCGTTTGATAAAGGTGCTGTTACACTCCGTTATATGGCAATGCTGAGTACATTTCAGAGCAGACGATGCGTGTAAAACTCTTAAACTCCTGATACTGAGTAAACTTACTTCCTGGAAAAGGAAAACCAACTACATAGTACGTACATGTACATATGGGCTAAGTTAAAATTATAGAGAAAGCTCTAGGAGGTAAAGATCTATTACTCTCTCGTTGCATGTTGGCCGTGGCCCGTGGGTCTCAGTCTAGGCAGTAGGTATATCATAATTTGAAATTTTTGATATATCGCATGATTTCAATGGTAAATTTGAAACTAAGGTATCGCGCTTAGTCCCCATACATACTTAATTAATATAATAAATAACAATCATACGTGGTTGCATAAACGAATCGGATCGATATCATTGATATGAAACTTATTATTTTTCTTCTTTACTTTAAACTCGATTGTCTATAAAAAAAGATTGGAAAACTTTAGTGTTCATTTAATCCAGTATCTAGCTCAATCTCTTCAAGCAGTTTTTTAAGGCTGTCCATTACTCGTACATTTCTTAGCTATTTTTGCCAACGATAAACCTTAGATATTAACTATACAATGATGTAGGTACGTGTAGAAATAATTTACTGCCGTTGATTTAATAGCGGCAAGTGTTCCTAAATTCTCAAACACCAAGGGATCCTGTATCAATTGTTGCTGATTGTAGGATTTGTTTCAGGTTTCTATTTGTCAAGAAATGACTTCTATGCCGTTGGCACTTCACTTTTAGCCGTATCCGACTGTTGACAAATCGGATTACTAGAGTAAAGGAATAAAGAGAGGACCCATGTTTGCGTGTACGCTTAAGTGCTCTATAGCAGCGTTACCCATTTGCCGGGTCGCGACCCGGTATAGGGCCATCAAAATAAAATACCGGGTCGCAGTATTCCTGCTTTCCGTTCCTACTCCGCACTAAATTTTTGTAACTAGGTACATGGGTGTTACCAAAATATGTAGTGATCAAAATATTTTTACTATTAATAATCTACTTTACCTACCGGAATCACCTTGGGCTTAAAAGTATTAAATGGGTGACAGAGGCAAAGAGAAAATTAACGGGCGATGGTAGGAACGTTGAACGTACGAACAATGTATGGGAAATACTGCTCTAAAGTATATTTTGTGTACTTGGCTAGCGTAAAGCGTAAAGGTTAGTCACTGTGTGGCTATCTAACTTCAACTAATTTGATGGGTATGCATCTGTGATTCCTCTAGTAATACGCTAACATATTGTAAAACCAAATGACCTTCACAGACCCGTTCGACCTTGATATGAATAAAGAAGTATTTTTCATAGGTGGTTGCATTCTACTACGGACTGAACGGCAGCTACAAGCCTGTAGATGGGAAGGCCATCCACTGGCCCGGAGGGCGGAGGGGCCCGCCGCCTGACACTCCTCGCTGTGGCTTCCTGGGGAATGACCCTATGTGCCAAGGAGGTAAGATTAAAAATGATATTTCTCGTTATTGGCCAGTGTGCAACGGGTTTAAAAATTTTAAAATTTCCTAATAATATTTGATATTGATGAAACTAGCCAGCCTATAGCCGATACAGATGAAAACCAAATGAGGTTAGAACTTAGTTTTATCTCCAGTTTTTCGACTTCAGTTATGTCTTTGACTGCCAGAAACTAGTCTAGACACAATAGAAAGAACTATTGTTCGTCGGTCATTGGTGTCTAGTAGCCCTCGACGTGTCAAAGTAGGTACCTACTTGTGTTTATTTAGATACTTATATCGACATATTTTTAGCGGATAGGCCTCTGGGGCCCTACTACAGAAAACGAAAACGATCGTTCGTTGAACGGATCGCGTATTTTTGCCCTATAAATCCCTCTTATTTGTCCCTTCCGTGTTCGAATATACGAACTAAAATTCGTCAACGTCGATTTTCAACAATTTAATTGATATATTAGAACACGGGAGGGACAAATGAGAGGGATTTATGGGGCAAAAATACGCGATCCGTTCAACGAACGATCATTTTCGTTTTTTGTAGTAGGGCCCCTGACCCTTAAAATCTAATTGAAATTACAGTTTTTCAACTTTTATTTATCGAAGCAATAAAACTAAAATACCGATTAATTGAATTTTTTACAAAATAACGTAATTTCATTTATAGTCTTTGTACAAGATCATAATAATATCTTCTAAACCTTACCCGTTTTGGTTTGGCGCACCTAGTCTAAAGCAATTCGCAGTCGTAAGGTAATAATACATAATTGAAGTAGATTCTGTACTGATAACAGTTTTTGAATAAAGCTTTTTGATATTAAATATAACTGTTTATTTAATAAATTTAACCACAGCAAACTCCGACCAATGTGAATGTGCAGTACAATCAACAGTATAAGTAACTGCTAAATTGTATAAAATATATACTGAGGCCAATCAGTTGAAAAATACATAGTAAGCAAGCTTCCAAGGGACTTATTCCTGGCTTTCTCACAAAAACGTCACAACTTAAATGTAGGTAGGTATGTATGACGTGGTTTTCTTCTGGAGTAAGTGATACTCTACCTCAAAACTAGACGCTCTGGATATAGATTTGTTACGGTAAATAAATACCAGCTATATATACTATCAGAAACATGAGTACAAATATCTTCATGTCATGGTTTCTTGTATGGCAGTGACCCTGCATCTTGAACTGAGCACGTAGGTTCCAATTACACCCAGAAACAGAAAAAATATTCAATCGGTAAACTTTTGTGTTTATTTAATGTTTAGTTGCTTATCTTGTTGGGATGTAGGTATGTCTATTGTTCGAGTTTCTATCATATGGTTTAAGCTATGTTTGAAAATGTCTTGCTCGTTTATACCACAATTTGAGAACGAATCAATGTATGTATCGTCTCATATTTATTTAAAAAGAAACAGCGGTGAAATGTCTATTACGCCGGCTGACAATAACCTGCGCATATTACCATAAATTACAATATAATTTAAAATGTATTATATGTATAATGTACATCAAAAGAACAGGGGTATAATAATATCTTTCCTGTCAGTTCTGACAGATATTAAATTTGTATCCTTTTACTGATTTTTTTACTCTTTTGTTTCGCCTTTATTACTATTTATAGCCTATGCTCACCACGTTTTTTAACGTGCCGTTATCTTAGATTGCCTGCGTTTGTAGCGCATATAAAAAACGTTGCGAGCATAGACTATAAACGGTAAGGCGATACAAAAGAGTAAAGAAATCAGTATAACTTGACTTCAAACTCAGAACCTCCTTTTTTTGTCGGATAAAGTACTAAAACCTTTTCCTGAATGTAACAAATACTTTTCTGAAAACCGCATCCAAATCTTCATCATCTTTAGCCAAACGAGAGATAATCGCGGACAAACATACATACATACATACAATCGAACTGAGAACCTCCTTTTTTTTGAAGTCGGTTAAAAACGACTTATTTATTTCTGCTGACTGTACAGACATCAGAGCAGTGAAATATACAGTTAAGCCTGTTGAGCCGAGCGAATCGTATGACAAGGTAGCTGTGAATAACTGCCGGTCGTTAGAGCATACCAAATTGGCATAGGTTACATGATTGAAATGAATTGGTTGTCATAATAAACGCTGTTATTAAATACGGACATTTTGATGCAATATTTCGATTCAGTAAGTAAAATAAGTAATGTCCCTACCTGAGGTTCTACATATTAACAATGGAACATGATTGGAACATTTCAAAATCAGTGAGTTCAGCCTGTGAAAAGATTACTTCAAATTCATAATCAGATAGTAAGGATATCACTTGGTTCGTAGTTCGTCCGTTCATATTAAAGCCTGCAAAATAATTTTACTCGGCTAATTATTTGTTTAAATTGCACAATATGCTTATTACTGTAATAACACTTCTCTTTTATAAACACGGTTCATAATGCAGAAGATAAATAAACATTTACATAAATTATAACATAAATAAATTGATTTAGATAATCATATTTGTGTAACAGACTCTTTGAAGGAGCAACTAAAATACTTATCCGTGTTCATGTAATCAGTGAATTCAAACATTAATCTTGTTAATCATCACTTTATTTGACTTTAACCTAATATTCCTGGTATCCAAAGATATTCAAATGGAATTAAGATTATCGGGTAGTTCATAAGAGGTCGTAAATTATATCTGAGTTTAGAAACCCCGCTTTATTCTGTTACGGTTCATATATCATAGTTATGTTCAGATTTATTGCTTGAATACGAAATACGAGTATGTAAGCGCACTCTACCGATTCCATATAGGTGGACTATACAAAGCTATATCAATTGGTATGTTCATTATGTATTCAATTTGTATTTTAAAGAAGAAAGCGCTACTGGCTAGATACAAACTAAGTGGATGATAGAAAAACTAAACAATTTTATAATGGTTTCATTCGCTATTCGGATTGTAAGATATCCTTATATTCCTGTAAGTTTTATCAATTCATTTGACGGTCAACATAATAGCGTTTTGTTGTTCATAACCATCATCATCAGCCTATCGCAGTCCACTGCTGGATACAAGCTTCTCCAGTTATTCGCCACTTTGGGCAAACATCATCGTTGTTATTGCTTTGAAAACATCAATAATTATCATTGTATCCAATAAATGGGACGCCCAATATAAGTTTTATTTTATAGTACCTACCTCTAGGTAGGATAATGTGATCTATCACATTATCTGTGTATACAGGGCACTGTTTAAATAAGATATAAGACGCAGAAGGCTCATAATGATGAAAATCACATCATTAATATTTTTGTACTGCGTTCGACGATTCATAAGCTCGTTAAAATAGGCTTCGAGCTTATTTTAAGTGAAGTAAAATAATGAACAACATCGTCTGAATAATAATTAAAACGTTAAATTGAAATTAGTAATCCGAGTACCTATCTTTAAAGTTATTGTTTAATTTTGAAACTAAAACAATAGCACCGACGTTGCTCGTAACTTTGATTTTCTACCGTAATCGAGAATCATATTTAAATTACAGTTAACAAATACATTGCATTTATAAAATGTAATTTTTGGAGAAATCTATGTATCCCGTCTTAATACATAATAAAATTGAGTTATTCATAGGTTAGTTGGATCTGTTTCAGTTCTCGGCAGGTATTTAAAAATAATTAACATTTTTAAGAAAAAAAATGTTTAAAGTACTGATTCCAAACATAGTTTTTGTGTTGTGAGTATTTTATGATTTTAAAAATAGCCATAGTCGACTGTTGTGGTAAGGCATCTACCTGCTTGGGATTCAAGGAAAAAATTCTACTTTTATTCTTATGAAGACTGGCAGAAATTCGCAGAGCACTCAACTTAGAAAATAATCTCAAAATTACTTTTTAATAGAGAATTGCTACTGAATCTGTTTGTTTCTTTGTTTTGTCTACAGACAAATCTCAGCTAAAATACCTCTAAGTATGCTCAATAAGTTTCTGCATAAGCGAGTTGGACCGATCATGTTGTTTCTTTAATGTACACTGTCTATTAATCAATTTTCTTGTCATGTAAATGCAGACACTTTGTTAAGTTTATTATTAGAATATTAATAATGCAGTTTAATATGTGCCTGACAGTACATGCCACACACAAGTTCAACAATTCGTCGAAATACAGATTTTTGTAACTAAAAATAATTACAACGCAAGCACGGCGCTTGGAATCAAGCTTTCTCAAAGTTTAGATTGGAAACTCTGAGTCAACACGAGTGGAACTCATTAGCGGCGGTGAAATCGTGTTATTGTTTTTTCATGCTGCTCTTAGAGGCTCAGACCGTAATTATATACTGCTTCATCGGGCTGGCGATATTCCTAAGTTTCGCAGTGACGGCTGCTTGTGTGGCGTACAAGTAAGTAAAACATGCGATTGAATGGTTGGTGTTATCTTAAATTAAACTTATGATTTGCTAATTGTATAACCATGCTGTAGGTATGATGGGCGTAATTTCTGATACTTAGTAAAATAAATGATAAGGTGCAATAATTAACTAAGTATTACTGCGAAATCAACCAAACATTCAAGCAAAACTCCATGCTATCAATTCAGAAGTTTACTCATTTGTCGGCCGATTGAGTCAAATTCGGTCAAAACTGTCTTTCAATGTGCTCTAGCTACTTCGATTTCCACCCAGAACAAATATTGATGTGGTGGACGTTTATGTTAGTGTTGCTTCTGTGTCCGGGATTAAAATCCCATCCCATATTAAAGT
This sequence comes from Conogethes punctiferalis, assembly GCA_031163375.1. NCBI lineage: Eukaryota > Metazoa > Arthropoda > Insecta > Lepidoptera > Crambidae > Conogethes > Conogethes punctiferalis. The sequence goes on from CM062094.1 coordinate 4,092,312, forward strand.
CTATATTTGTGGTAACTACTGTGGGAAATTTTAATTCTTATGACACTAAGTAGTACTTACAAGTCCTTTGGGATCGGGTCAATGTAAGTGATGTCTCATATTATTTGCCTTTATGATTATCTGCAGGAGACATCCCTATTGGTATCGGTACATACAGAAATTATTTACTTCGCTCTTAGTTAGTTGTAAGAGTCACCGCCCTTCCGAGAGCCCAGCTAACGAACTATGCAACTGTTTTCTTTGTTGTGAAGTTTTCCGAATTAATTAGATAGTTTGGAGTTTTGTGTTCATCGTCTTTACCGATCGCCTTTTGTGTATCTATTCAAAATCCAGATAATAATTTTTCTATTTCTATAGCTAAAAGAAACCCTTCATTTTTCATCGTGACGGGGCGGTATAGTAGCTGTTTAATTATCTCGTCTAATTAGGGTCAGTGAGCTATGAATGAGATAAAGTTTTAATTCTACAAAGATTCTCTAAAGAGACGGTAACATTTAGAATGAAATTGGAATTTATGCCAGATGAAGGGTAATCCGTGGAAAATATTATGTAATTCTTTGGGACAATGTACGAAAAGCTTCGGGCACCTTCAAATCTGGGTTAATTTAGACTTATTTTAAAATTAATATTACCCGCACCAAATAAGTCTTGTCTTTTAATATTGTCTTTGCTTTAGAATTGGGATGATGACTAAAAAATAATTTAATGTCCATCAGATAGATTAATGAAAAATATTGGATACGTATTTTTTATTTTGCCTCTTGTTCAAAAACTTACGAAGATACATTGATTTTAAATGTCACATGACGTCACGTTAGAGTACAAAATATACTCTAACGTGACGTAGTTAGCCCCCACTCCGTAACTTTAATGCGCTATATCTAAGTATTTTCTTGTTATTTCGACAAAACAAAAAATACGGGTCTTATATTTTTTTATTATCTAAGAGACGGACTAATTATTTTCTTCATTTTCATACCTTGTCATCATCCGTATTACTGCTCAATTGTTTTTTTTTCAGCTAGTTAGATAAAATTGCTGATTAAAATTTTATGTCACAATAATTTTGCATGCATGAATTTACGAATCTTTCTGTATTATATCTCTGATTTATTAAGCATGTAAAAATACTTTTCATATTGTAAAGTAGTAGATAATACACACAGCTTACATATTAAAATTTAGAAAAGCCGTGTAAGTTAAGAAAACATTTGGTGTCAATTTGGTGGAGTGTTCATTGATTCATACATTAAGCGGAAGGCGTTTGACATAGAGAGATTTTGCTGTAAATAAGTCAACCATCCTATACAAATTGATATGACATAGGTGATTGTTTGGTAACAGACAAGCCCGCATTGACGCCGAGCTGAACAATATGGCCTGGCGAGTGCGGCCTGAAGAGGTGCTGGTGGAGGTTGGCACGGGCCTGGGCTCCAGCCCCGCGCTGCACAGCATCAACGAAGTCCTGAAGGTATGTCAATCCTAAATCTTTAGACACCAAAATCGTACAAGTCCAGTCGCCATATAAATGTGATGAAAATTATTCTAAGTCCCCAGCCCCTACAAAATTGATCAAAAGTCCTGCGCGCTTTCGTACACTTCAACCATTGCATTGCGAATCCGGTAACATTTTCAATCCGGATGGATTGCTTTGCAGGATCCGGCGCCGACTCGCCGGATCCGGACCGAATTGTAATCCGTAATTGGTAGTATAGCAGAATGAATAGGACAAACTTTAAGGTGTCTAGATGTTAATTATGGATTTTGGTACCTATACTCGTATATCAATGAATATGATGTCTAATATTTATTTGCAATTTTATGTTCTCATCAAAGGTGGGTAATACCAGACCAATCCATCGATCGTCGCTCGATGATGTCGATCGAATGGTATGGAACCAATTGCTTCTTCCATCGATCGGTGACGAATACGTAGTGCTGTTCATTAATATTCTTCCTTTCATTGAACAATAATAATTTCTCAGATCACACAATCGATTAAAAAAATAAAAAGCTCCGCGCAAAAAGTATAATATAGTGAAAGTACCTACTCGTAAAAAGATATTTTATTTTACCCTTTAATAACTTCAATGAGTGATATGTGTGTATGGAGCTATAGGTATACAGTATGGTAACGACGGATCGTATTCGTACCGGTAAAGCGATCGTATTCAATGTGCAGAACTCTTTAATGTCCACTTTTATTTCCATGTTTAATCCATTTACAACAAGGTTAAATGAAGAGGTCCGTTAATGTTTTAATTTTAAATGGCGGACTCCATTCAATTAATCAAGGGTTGTAACAGTCCATATGGTACTACTCTGCCGTAAAAGGTGATATTTTGCTGCACGTACAGTAATCAAAAGAAATTAAAAGTGGTGTCGTTAATTACGTAATTGTGTAAATTGATTGCGATCGTCCCAGCTCTGTTTGTTCCGCTATTTCGCCAATTAAACTTCATTGGCTTCGGGAAATAGAGACGGCTGATCGATTCCCATGTAGCCAGCCATATGTACTCGTATGCTGTGAATCGGAAATAACGAACCGGACGTGTGCTCTCTGTGATTTGTAGTTTCAATTATGATCAGCGCTGATTGTGTTGCGTTCATTTTGTTACGATATTTCGAGGAGATTCTTTTATCATGGGTAAAAAATTAAAAGGTAAATTAATGCTAATAATGTAATTCATTTATTTATGTGGCTACCTCGTTGGTCTAGTAGTAGCATAGCAAGTGCCACCTAAAGACCACGGGTTTGACAAGGGTCACGGGTTCGAATACCAGTCGGGCCGAAAAATTTTACTGAGTTTTTCTTCCCATACATCGGAAAACACGTTAAGCTCCCCTTGCCTAGTCTTCTTGAAGTTGATAGATAGATACATAGTTACTTATTTAGCTGAAATATAGCAGGTGCTGGCCTAAAGGTTCGTTTCCACAGAAGCGGGGCTACGCAGAGTTCATCTGAGGATGATAAAAATGTACCAATGCGATTGTTTAATTCTTCACCCCACTTCAGTGGAACAAAATTATTGTTCAATATTTGTCAGCTTCGCACAGCTTCATGCAGGCTCCTGTGGAAACGCACCTTAAAGCTGACTATCCTTTGGTATATTGTGTTAACATCGTAGTTTAATAAAGTTCGCCCCTTCCTAACTTTTTGTATCAGTTTTTGCTCATTGATAAGGGAAACTAGGCCGATGTTCGGCAGCCTGATTGATCTGTCTTTTTAGCACATGAACATATAGGTTTAAACATACATATATGTATATTAACAGCGATGGAACGGCGATAGTTATGTCTATACATAACTATTATATTATTAACCATGATCACGGTATTTCGTATTTTGAAATAACTGGAGTATTTTGACCACTCAACAATATATGTTATTTCATAATACGAAAAACCTGATCAACCACCCTTATTCTACTATGGAATCCTATTTGATTTCGAAATTTATGTTTTGTTAGAATTAGCCAAAGTATAGATATCGAAATCCAAAACGTTTCCATAAGATACTGAATCAGGGGTCAAAACAACACATTAAGTTCTTCCTTCAAAACATATATTCCCCAGTTATCTCTTGGTTGGAGTACCCGAGGCAGCAATGGGACCTCTGGATTGAGTACGCCACCCCTTAACTTGACTTCCTTCACTGTCGGCCTGTACAAAGGGAATCGGGTGGCCGTAAAGAAGATACACAGGAAAAAGCTGGATTTGAACAAAAAGCTGCTGTATGAAATCAAACAGGTAAACTATCTTAATTTATTGGGTTTAGAAACATTCTGAAATTCGTTTCCTAACAGCTTTATAAATTGGGGGATATGGAACCTATCATCATCCTCATAGCGTTATCCCGGTTTGTGCCTCTAGGCCCGCTTTGACCATGATCCTAGATTTAGCGAGTCTGGTTATTACATTGAAGCGACTGCCATCTGACCTTCGTAACCCTCAGAAAGGGGAACCAGACAAATTTGGATCATGGTTACACATTCAGAATTAAACTGGATGTGCAGGTTTCCTCACGATGTTTTCCTTCACCGCTAAGCTAGTGGTATAATTCCGCACATAGATTTTTGCAAATCTAGAGGTGCGTGCCCCGCGCGGATTCGAACCGACGACCTCACGTGTGTGAAGCGACGATCTTACCACTAGGCTACCACGGCACGGGATATGGACCTATGTGAACAATAAATTAATGTAGGCTAATGGATTAGAGATGTGAAGTTAAGTTAGTAAAAATCACTACGCTTTAATAATAATATAATATTTACGCTAAGATTTGATGGTCAACAATTCTTTGTATAGAGATTCTTCAGCAGGAAATGCATCAGATGTTGTGCCTCAGCAAGCAAGATGGTTTAAGGTCATTAAGGATCGTGCCTGATGCACGCTATCATTTTAACGTCATTTTGATTTGACACCTTTTGTTATCCAATTAAACAAATCTCTTCTACCTGAAGGTTGTCTGGAAAAGATCACCGTCAGCGATAAAACTACCCAAGTTATACGTTTGCGTTCTGATGATGATGATAGATGCTAAATATTACTCAGTTAGCGATTATATGACAGACAATTCCCTGAAGTAACAACATTGTATATTGTGATAATGTCTAACTTTAGAACATAATGATAACATCTAACCAACATTTTAACACACATAAGCGCCATCTACTATGTTCAATACTATGTACTATACTATATTCAATACTGCAACACCCTATCCGGGTCATGTGATTTACTTTTAAGGCCTTAGCTGTAAGATCCTTGTATGTATGTTACATGTGCAATAATTAAATAAATAAATAAATAATAAATGATACTGATTATATAATCGTTTTAGGCTCGCAACGTATCTCACGAGAACACAGCGCGGTTCATAGGCGCGTGCACGGACTGTCCGCTGGTGTTCGTGCTGACCGAGTACTGCCCCAAGGGCTCGCTGAAGGACGTGCTGGCCAACGACGAGCTCCAGCTGGACTGGAACTTTAGGACCTCGCTGGTTCATGATATTGTGCAGGTAAGATAGACAAAGGGTACGATTAGGAAGCATGTTACAAGTACTTTCTTTATCTTAACTAATATTATAAAGCTGAAGAGTTTGTTTGTTTGTTTGAACGCGCAAATCTCAGGAACTACTGGTCCGAATTGAAAAATTCTTTTTGTGTTGAATAGAACATTTATCGAGGAAGGCTTTAGGCTATATAACATCACGGTGCAACTATTAGGAGCGAAGAAATAATGGAAACTGTAAAAAAAAAACAGGGAAAAAATAACTATTCCACGCGGACGAAGTCGCGAGCACAGCTAGTTTATAATATTTACTAACCGTTTAGTACTTAAATAAATTCAATAGATGGCGTTGTGTGTTGTTACACCGTGGTGACACTATTTTTCCAGGTGCTTATGCGATTTCGCGGACCATTGTGTTAATTTAGGGGTCCTTCCGCTGCCCAAACAGCCCGGTGATATGATATGATCTAGCACGGATTAAGAGACGTCAAGATTGCTCATTTATTAGGATCTCAATAAAATCGTTTTCAAGTCCTATAACATACTGATTTATATCTTCAATGATAGTGCTATATCTAACAGTCATTAATATACACATTGACATTACGATCTGACCCGCAGATCCCATATCTGCCTACATTAATTAATGTCATCCGATCGCTTTTGCATAACAGACACGACGTCCATCAAGGGTGACATATGCGGAGGTCGAGTTAAGATATTTGTCATATGTTATTTAAATAATTCGTGGCCAAACTTTAGGCATAATTCGATAACGTTGTTAAATATTCTTGTAATTTCTGATATATTTTTAGTTTTTTTAAAAATAGAGATCAGAACAGATCTACAGTAATTAAAATATTTGACAATTAATTAAAAAAAATAAAACCATATTGGTTGTGCATTGTGCAATTCATTTCACAATTTCGAGACCGCTTTTGGTTTAACGAAACGCAATACGTTTTGTTATACACCGCCTTTTTACCGAGTTCATAACTAATTTTGTTTGACCCCGACTCCACGTGTTGTACAGGGCATGTGTTACCTCCACGGCGGGGTGGGCGCGCACGGCAAGCTGCGCTCCTCAAACTGTCTCATCGATGGACGATTCGTGCTGAAGATCTCCGACTACGGCCTTACTGCGCTATGTACGCCAACGGACTTGATCAAGGATGACACTTATTATTACAGTAAGTAAATACATCCATTTCAAGAATGTGTAGTACAGCGGTACGCAAGATACGTGACAGCGATCGTCTGAAATAAACCACTTGCCTTTCCATTGACGTCAAGAGATATAGGTAAGTATCATAATATAATAAACCTTCTACAACTGATCCAGCAAATCATTCAATATGGACCTCGTCCCTCGTCGCCACCTTATTGGCGGAGTTCCTCTACATACCTTTAAACAGCACAGTAATCTTCATTGACAATGTTTTCGTATAATGTTTTTCGAAGAATAAATCAAAGCAGCAGTCAACCATTAAGCGAAATCCAAAGTTTTTCAGTAGAGTCACTTTTGTTTTACTAGAAGGTATTTACATAATAATGCCTCACTTGTGGAACTCACATACCTAACTGCATTCTGTGCATCAAATATGTATTGCTTTAAGTACTATGTAATAAGAAAGATGTTATTAGTACATTAAGAAAACCGACTTATATTTGCTATGCCCTAGCAGGGCGTCACCTTCTACATATACCATCTGTGTAACTTTTTGTAATGTGACATGCAATAAAAAATTGTATTTGAATTTGAATTACTTGCACAAGGTTTCGCCAACAGTGCTCGAACGGCAATGTATAGCAATGCACGTGATAAATCTCTCTCATCGCACACCAAATCTCCACTAATGTCTTTACGAGGCCCATCAATTTGATTAAGTACGTCACGTACTAGTATAGTAATTATCGCTAATGAGCAGTGGCCGAAACAATTTGGGTGTAATAGGACGCATGTTTGCGGTGCGAGTAGATCTCGAGATGTATGACGTAGATCTACACCCTACGAGCAATACGGGCATGTGCGTCAGGAAAGGGAATGCTAATTTAATTTATACGTGACATATCTTCAATTTAATTCTCACGTAATACATAATATGAAATATTAGAGAAACGTTTCATAATTATCTGTTTTATACTGACTTTTCATGAGTTTATTTATATCAATATTTTATATATAAAAAACATTATTCAATATACCTGCCTACAAGAGTTTGAAATAAATAAGTATGAACATGAATAATATATCAATTGGCGTAAGTAAAATTAAAATTTGAGTTTAGATATCATACATTTTATGTTTATTCAGAAATTTATATAATTACTCTTATAGATACCAAATTAAACGTTTGCGAGAATTTTGGGGTGCAAATTAATGTAGGTGTCGAAAATTTTACATTAAATGTAGGTAAATACTCATATAATTTTATTCATTGTACATGTTCGAGGATGTGCATAATCAATGAACGTAAAAACCTCATGAATTGTTCAGATATTATCCAAGGACTGCTTAGATAAGCTTTCCCAGCACTTTAACAATAAGTGATGTGAGTGAAGTTTCCATTACCGATTTTACTGTCTTATCGATGTTGTACTTATAGAGTCATCTTGTTTTTATGGTTGACTGCCTCTTCGAACTCGAGGTTGCAAGGGTCGCTTAAGAGCTTAATGAGGTTTTATGTCAAGTAAAACCGAGTATAGGTAGGTACACCTCTCTGTAGGTATCAGAAATCTCGTTTATCTGCGGTCGTATTGACCTGTTATCCCTAAGGATTAATATAGAGGAATACACACTGCACTAACGGCTGGGCATATACGTTTACTTAAATATCTCCTGTGTACCTTCTTAGCAACGAATTCGGAAGGGAAAGTATTAAACGCTCAGGTTAGTAAGGAAGGTCGAAAGGTTGTTGCGTATATTGTTTATGCCGGCTAGCAGATAACGTACTTTGCTTAAGTAAATTCCATGACTTTATAAGAGCTCCGTAACTTTACAGACTATCCGAATTTTTGATAGGATATTAAATAGCAAGTAGGTACTTTTAAGTATATGTTTGTTTACGATTTATTTATGTTTGATAAACTACAGTGAACATTTATATTAGTAAACGCACTTTTTAAATGTCTCAGATGCAGACTCTATCGCACAAAAAGTGTGCCGTCTGCGCTGCACCTAAATAACACAATATTCACTTTCATAAATTTAATACTTTTACACACCAAAAGAAATCTTCAAATTATACTTGTACTGAGAGAACACCAAGTCCATGAAGCATTTCGCCAACAAAAGTAGAGATTTTACAGAAAGCCAGTTCTTCTGAAGCGTTAAAATCGTCTTCTGTCATGTTAAACATGAGCATAAATACTATTTTTGGAAGAGTAGTCACCAAGGTAGGTACGTAAGGTACTTGCGTAAGCGCCGTGCAGTGTAGATGGAGGTTCGTATTATCGGAAGCCAAGACTGAGTTTGGGTCACTGCGCCAATTTAGTTAGTTAGTCAGTCCCCAAGGATTCCTGTGCCACGAATGCCACGATAGCGCTACACCTCTAAATAAACGAGTGGCAGCGACTGTTTCGCTAGGATTCTTTCCGCGGCTTCTTTTTGCGGTACTAGATGGCGCTCGTGGTAGGCTTATAAAATACATACTTAGGTATTTTGTTGTCCTATCAATATTTTACCACGGAGCCTTTACTCAGAACTGCTCTGGACGGCCCCCGAGCTGGTGGCGGGCAGTGTTTATCCCGGCGCGGCGGCGTCGCTCAAAGGAGACGTCTACAGCTTCGGCATCATCCTGGAGGAGATCGTGCTGAGAGCCGGCCCCTTCCACCACTACACGCCTACAATGTCAAATAAAGGTACTTCAACGTAGTCATATACCTATTTGATTTATTTTGTTTTTGCTATATTATTATTAATCTTTTTTCACTGTCATGTGTCTGTTAACCCTTGATTTAAGGGCCAATGTCCAACAATCCGAACGCGGGGTATAATGATGTTATCAGACCAGCCGTTACATCGTCGATCGATGACATCGGTCAATGGAAGAATCTGTTAGTCGACGTCGATCAGTAGTAATTACTGTTGAACAAATTTTCAATCGACGTCTACCAATTGTTTCTTCGATCGATTGTTGATCGATTGGTGTTCTAACATCCTTACGCAGCTATACCAGTGGTAAAACTCTCTGAAGCGCATGGCACAGTGGGTCGACAGCGTGTGTGCTTATGTTCTTCAGTAAATGTTCGAAAGAACATTGCACTGGCTTCTCGTAGGTTAGCCGGCGTTAGGTCAACGTTCTAAAACAAAGTGTAGTGTAGAGAGCCATGTAAGGATAAGAAGATAATAGGGATTATGCATGACTTTTTTAAGAATTTATTGAGATCTTTTATCTTCCAGGTACATAAATATCGAAGAATTTTTAAATTATCTTTTCTATTAAGCAAGTTATAAAGCGTTAAAGTTATTGCTTAGACAGAGAGATCCGACGTGGCGGATGACGTCGCGCGCCATACAAACTCCATAGAAAAACTGTTTTCATGAGAGAGACGGTTATATTTACTTTCAACGACCATTTTTCAGCCAATTTTGATTTTGTTTTCACTGTTCCTAGTATATTTTTTATCTTTTTTACGATAAATTTGTAAATACATGAAACTTTTTTTTCATGCTTTTTTTATTCCCTACTAGCTGTGCTCGCGACTTCGTCCGCATGGAATAGTTATTTTTTCCCCGTTTTTTTTTTTACATTTTCCATTACTTCTTCGCTCCTAATAGTTGCAGCGTGATGTTATATAGCCTAAAGCCTTCCTCGATAAATGACAGAAAGAATTTTTCTATTCGGACCAGTAGTTCGTTCAAACAAACAAACAAACTCTTCAGCTTTATAATATTAGTTAAGATTGAGCATTTTTTTTAAAAGAAATAGTGTCCCGCGTCTGTGCCCGCGAGTCGCCCCCCTTCCGGCCCGCCGTGTGCGTGAGCGAGGGCGGCGCGGCGGGCGGCGGCGGCGCGGCCGGCGAGCTGCTGGAGCTAGCGGCTCGGTGCTGGACCGAAGCGCCCGACGACAGGCCCTCCTTCGACACCATCAACGCTAACTACATCAAGTAAGTGATATGTAGTAGCGTGACCGGAACGAGAAGCTACGCCCTGCGATCCCGCCTGCCCAGCGTGGCGATTATGGGTATTATAATCCTCCAGATGTTTGCCCAAGTGGCGAACAACTGGAGAGGCCTATGTCCAGCAGAAGACTGCAATAGGCTGATTATGGTATGTTATGAGTTATGATGTGTAGTAGCATCGGGGGTAGCGTGTGTGTCGTAGTCTGTAGCGGGAAACTGGCGCTTTTAGCATGATTCGTATACCGGCCGTAGCTCAACTGAATCATCGCGTCCGCCTTAATACGTGAGCGTCAAAATCGCGGGACCAAGTCCCCAATTTAAAATATAGCAGATGTAAGGGTTTGTACTACATTTGTACTATTTGTACCCCAAACCACAAATTTGTACCTCTAAAGATAAAGGAAGTATGTCAAGGTTTCCCTGGTCCCGCCATTATGACGTCAAAGTGGCAAGGTTTGACGCCTGCCATAGCAAAAGTTAGGCAACAAACCATCGCTACCCCGAGTGTCGTAGCACGATTGAGCCGGCGCGTATAATGCTCATCTTAGCACATTTATGGAGGTTGCCACCGACTGAACAAAGCATAATTAAGTGATACATAGTTATATATCAATATATAGTTTATTACATTAAAGTTGCATTAATAAAATCCATAAAGTAGTTGTTCAGTGATAGATTAGCAAACATCCATCCAACCATACCTACAAACTTTCGCATTTATAATATTAGCAGCTATTGTACCCGATGCACCACCAACCCCAGTCTCCCCTACTTACTTACTTTATGTTAGTAAGTATAAAGTAGATAAGTATCTACTGAGGTTAGTAAAGTTGCATAGTATGCATGCTTAATTGTATTGAAAATCGAAACATTTTTATTATCTCTTAGTAACAAATTAAAGATGTTTAGATTCGTAGCATTCATTAGATACCCTTTAGGTGCTGTCTGTATTGTACTTCGATAACATATATCCTGAAGATCTGATTAGAATAACATAACCTTCGTTTCGTAGAAACGAGAAATTTATTCAAGGCCTGTTTACTGTAACTAAATACACATTGCTTAAAGTAATAACCAAAGTAATAATCTAACAATACATAGTTCTCAAACTTATGTCACCTAAATACCGAATGCTTAAGCTAGATACATAAAATATCTAACAGTTTATATAATGTATAGGTAATGTTTATTATTCAATTAATCGTAGGTTGTGGCAACACATGGCTCACACTATGTAAATAAAAACATGTTTCATAGGGGCTATTGCGACAATCTGATGGATGATTTGCTCCGGCGCATGGAGCAGTACGCCAACAACTTGGAGTCGCTAGTCGAGGAGAAGACTGAACAGCTGTCCTTGGAAAAGAGACGGTCTGAGGAGCTGCTGTACCAGGTATTACCAAGGTAAGTACTTTTGGTGTTCACTCAGCTATTTATGTGGGTTTGGTTCATTATCATAATGGGAGATACAAAGACATCATATTTTTCTAATGAATCAATGAGGGCTATCGCGTGTGCATTCGCCACCAGAGGTGCTAGTGTAGCGTGAGGTATCCGGAATGTCAAATTACATAGGTCCTGTGGATTAGAGTTTATTTCGGAAAATTAAATAATTTTGTGCATTTTCGGCATAGCTGGCATTCATCATCATCATCATCAGCCTATTGCAGTCCACTGCTGGACATAGGCCTCTCCAGTTGTTCGCCACCTAGGGCAATCTTCTGGAGGATATACCCATAATCGCCACGCTGGGCAGGCGGGTTGGCGATCGCAGGGCGTAGCTTCTTGCCAGTGGTATTTAGCTACGCCTTCTATCGTGATGGTTTTCACCGCAACCGGTCGGTTTGCCAGAGCCTCGTTTGTTGTTCGGCAGGATGCACCACGGGCAGGTGAGAATAGCTTGGAGCGAAAAGGTGATAGGTCGCACCCTTACATCCCTTATCTGGCATTAATTTTGGAAAATATAAGACACGTCTCAATGATTGTTTGCGCTTTAAAAGCGGAGCCGAGAAAATGAGGTGTATAAATTAGCAGTCTGAAAGAAAAGATAGTTCACTGGTTTGTTTATTAACCGTTAACAAACAGTTTTGCCTTTCGGAAACTTATGTCCTCTTAATATAAAATGCAAACCAATATCTGAATATTCAGGTTACTCAGGGCAACTGAAATCAGTTTAATCACAACCCTTGGCGCTTGTAGGCCCTGAACCCTTACCCGGAAGTTAAATGACCGGATGATTGATAAATTACCCACTGTTATAATGTTTTGAAGGTCCGCACAAGATATAAGGCAGTATTATGTAATGTTTATGTTTACCATAGGTGAATCGATTATTTATTTATTGGTTTCTGGAAGAGTTCTATGCGTTGGGGGAGAGGGGTTTGTAACTTTTGGTAATAGCAGCGTAAACGTGATAGGTACATCGTTGTCAACCTTATTGCAACTAGACTAGTTTGCCATATCGTCTTTAGGTATATAAAAAACCCAGATTGTCTTCTATTAAAGCTAAAAGACTAAGATACTGAGATGCAGGCGACGCAGCACAGCACTGCACAGCGCAGCATAGGGTAAGGCAGTTGAGGCATATACGTACCTGTATTGCTAGGTTTACACGCGTGCCACGCAGCCCGGCAAGCAGCCTGGCAAGCAGCTCGGCGAGTAGCCCTGCCCTACAAATTGCGCACGCACGTGCACATTCAAACAGACGAACAGCCCGTTCACATGCTCGTGCTTGTGTTTGTGCCCGTTGAATGTCGTATTGAACGCGAGCGTGTAAGCGCGGCATAAGATAGACGCATATCTGCGTCATATGTGTTTCCGTCGCAGCGTACTTCAGATGTTCCGTGTTCTACAAAATATTCAGCCCTGGGCTGAATGAACCTGCGTTGCTTTCGTCTCGGCATACGCTTAGACTCATTCGCGAGAACAATAAGCGTAATTTTGAAGTAGGACTACATTAATAGCATGCCCGTCGATCGCCAATTCGCCTGCCCCGCGTGGCGATTGGTTTAACCTCCGTTTGCTCAAAGTGGTGAACAATTGGAGAGGCAGTGGACTGCAATAGGCTGATGATGATGCTGAATGGCATGTAAGAGCGCTAGCTATCATCTTTTCGCTGCAAGTCACCCTCACCTTGCACGGTGCTGCATCCTGCTGAATAGCGAACGAGGCTCTGGCAATGGGCACAGGCTGATGACGGGCAGCAGCGTCACCGGAGCGAGCAGCTACGCCCTACGATCGTCAACCCACCGCCCAGCGCGGTGATTATGGGTATAACCTTCAGGTGTTTGCCTAAAATAGCGAATACCTGGAGAGGCCTATTTCCAGCGGTGGAGTGCAATAGGCTGATGATGATACATAGCATGTTGGTTGTCCCGCCATTTCCTACAGGCCCGTAGCCCAACAGCTGATGGCGGGCGAGATGGTGCAGCCGGAGAGCTTCGAGTGCGTGACCGTGTACTTCAGCGACATCGTCGGCTTCACGGAGCTGTGCGCCGCTTCCACGCCCATGCAGGTCGTGGACCTGCTCAACGACCTCTACAGCACCTTTGACAGGATCATCGGGTTCTACGACGTTTATAAGGTAACTAGTTGACCGGGCAGACTTTGTACCACCTGTTATTCACCTTTTAAACTTTCCCTGGACTTCGCGCAAGTATTTAATTTTCTTTCATACTGCAGTTCCAGGTTCTTTCAGCCCGTGCGACTATGACAACAACACTTTTAGTACCATGTCAAAATAACAGATTTTATTATTAACTAGCTGTGCTCGCGACTTCGTCCGCGTGGAACAGTTATTTTCCCCCGTTTTTTACATTTTCCATTATTTCTTCGCTCCTAATAGTTGCAGCGTGATGTTATATAGCCTAAAGCCTTCCTCGATAAATGGTCTATTCAACACAAAAAGAATTTTTCAATTCGGACCAGTAGTTCCTGAGATTAGCGCGTTCAAACAAACAAACAAACAAACTCTTCAGCTTTATAATATTAGTTAAGATATCAGATATTAAATTAACTTTGATATGTTACTAAAGTGTTCAGCGACTTTCGATACTGACCGTACAAAGAATATTGAAAAAAATATTTACAAATACAGAAGAACACATCTCTCTTTAAAGTAGGGTTATTGAATGTTTTCAGCATTCCTTACTCTATTTATTAATGTAAGGGTGTATTTAATGGATATTTGCAAGTTCTGTAATTAAGATTATTTACAAATAATGGACAAAGTAGAAAAACAAGGTACATCTAAGAAGTGTGTTGATCGGAAACTTGTGGAATTTATAAGTTTCAAAGTAGAAGTTATGTTACTTGTCATGATCCATCCATGAGGCTTTTAAAAGAAAGAAATTACTTAGAGAAATATAGCGTATTCTTGAGTTGTTAGAAAAATAGTAGGTATACTTTCAAAGCATAACATAAAAGTTTTGAATTTTATTGGCGGTTATGGAGGAGTTGATTCGTTTACCTTTCACTAAGGAACGTTAATCTACAAAAAAAAGTAAGATTTTAAAGAAACATTTTTGTTAAACTTTCTTACGAAGCGTTGACTTCTTTTGAACTGTCAAAACTTTTCGTTAAGTTTCATGAATATTTCCCGAATTTTAAATTTTTGTTTGGGCTCGAACCTACATGTACAAACAAGCATACATTGTTTTATTTCTTGCTCAAACTAAAAGAAAGTCTTTAGTCCTTTTTTTGTAAAAATATTCAGTATATAAAATCACATTTTTATTGTTTTATCATAAGTATGTAATAATTTTGGTTCCCTAGTTTTTGTGAAAATATTAAATGTACAAACACTTTCCTACTGGTATATTATGCTTAGTATAGGTGTATGTATGGTAATAAATTATTTGTTAGGTGGAGACGATAGGCGACGCTTATATGGTGGTGTCGGGTTTGCCGGAAAGGAATGGTGACCTACATGCGCGGGAGATCTGTCTGATGGCGCTGGCCATCGTCGAGGCTGTCCGCAGCTTCGTGGTCCGGCACCGGCCTACGCATCGGTTGGAGGTAAGTTAACCCGACAAACTCCGTGAACCCATGCTTTTAGTAATGAAATCCGTTATATTTTTGCCATGCATTGGCGGCTAGTTTGAAGAAGGTTATTTACCGCGGGACTGATTGTGAACCGCGCTCCATTATGTGGTGCTTATGACATGTCTCTGGTTGACTCTCATAAGAGTGGTTGAAGCACATCATTGAAATGTTTCTCCATAGGTACATACAATAAAAACGTTTACAGCTGTACTTTACTCTAGGTACTTGAATTCCCCTAGGTGCGAGTGGGGGTACACTCCGGCCCAGTATGCGCAGGAGTCGTGGGAGTCAAGATGCCTCACTACTGTTTGTTCGGAGACACGGTCAATACCGCTAGTCGCATGGAGTCGGCTGGCGAACGTAAGTACTTAACTATGTACTTGTACTTACATACATCATTATTATCAGCCCACAGACGTCCACTGCTGGACATAGGCTTTCCCCAGTGAAGTCACTGGTGAGGTCCACATGAATCAGTCCTGACCGGTCTGGATTCACAGGTTTCCCGCTGTTTCGATCAGGTCGTCACGTATAACATTTTTAACATTTTATAGTTTAACTTATTCAGGGTTGTTTCGATAAGCGAGAATGCTCCATGCGTCCAACGTTCGGGTATCATTTCGACAGAACGAGAAGAGTAATCAAACATCGAGGACTCTGCAAATGCTAGTCTGATCAGACGAGTTAGGCGACGAGATGTAGGCAACTACATTACTTAGTACCTACTTACACCTACATTTCGTCCTTTTTAATTGAAAAATACCAAAGTTATCGTTGTTGGTATTTATAAAATCCTTTAAAATAAACTTTTATAACTATATACTGGGAGTTATAGCTACCTACTTATTATTACTAGATACATAATTTAAGTAAAAAGTAATGAAAATTTTAAACTCGAGTGAAATTAAAATTAATGCAATTGATGAATTCATTACATGTTCAACTTGAACATTAAAAAAAGTTATTTTTAATCCACCATACAAATTCTAGCCTACGTGTCTTATATAAAGTGTATCCAAGTAAATAACATGTTGATTTTGTTACGTTTGTTCTCAGTTGCTTGAAAGTTTGTAATTGATCTTGAGTTAACTTTGCAGAAAACGTATTAGCTACCAAAGTTTTCACCAGAGTGACTTTTAGAACGGTAACGTATTTGGCTTTCGACAGGGGCCAGTAATTTAGAGGTGCTTTGTCTACCAACCCAACTAAAATAGTTACCAACAAATATTTAAGTGCAGTAAAATGTTACGAAGAAATCCATTACTTTGTTAGTTTTTGGCGACAGCCGTTAAGTGTTAAAGAATGTTTTCTGGGATATAAAACGAAGGTATTAGTGGGTTTTCATATACTTATCTTAGCGGACTTCGTCTACAGTGGATACTGCATACAGATCTACGTAGCGGAGGACGCCTCTCGTCTAGATAGAGTCATGAGCTACGCAGGGCAGCTGGCATTAGCTGCACGAGTATAGCTGCTGATCGAGCAGGTTGTTGCCAACCTTATTGTGCAGGTGGTTGTCTTAGGAGAGGTCTACATCCAGCAGTGGTCTGTCGCAGATTGCTTATGTCGATGACGATGCGGTCTTCCTTAGAAGGTATCGTGCAGTAAACGAGTTGAACTAGTGGGACCTACAGTAGAATCCATACCTTAATTTCTATGTATAATAGGTAGGTATACTCGTATTATATTTATTTAAAAAAAATTATCTACGTATGTTTATCAGTTGTCTAGTACCCATAGTACAAGCTTCGGCTTAGTTTGGGGCTAGGAGGCGCCGTGTGGCCCAGCGTGGCATGTCTTGGGTTATTCATTTATTTGGTGTCATTCTACTTTTACGAGCGCCTTAGCTGTACGTACGTTTCTTGCAGCCCTTCGCATCCACCTAAGCGAAAGCACCCGTGCGCTCCTCGAGCAGTGGGGCACGTTCATGGTGGAGCGGCGCGGCGAGGTGGAGCTGAAGGGCCGCGGGCGCATGCTGGCGCACTGGCTGCTGCGCTGCTCCGAGCCCGAGGCGCGCGCGCCGCCCGGCCCGCAGCCGCCGCCGCACTACCCGATACTGTTCCCCGCGCTGCCTGCGCAGCCAATGGCGCTGCAGGTGCCTTATTTGGTGGTGGACCCGCCCACCCTAGCTGCTTAGTCTGGACAACCGTGTAGTAGAAGTGTAACTCTCTAGTGACAACACATTAGCGCATGCTGGCCCACTGGCTGCTGCGCTACTCCGAAGCCGTACGCTACCCGGCCCGCAGCCGCCGAAACACACGCTGCAAGTGCCCTCTCTAGTGGTGGACCCGTCCACTCTGACCGCTTACCGTGGACCCACCCACCGTAGCTGCTTAGGATGGACAACTGTGTAGTGGAAGTCTCTACTGACAATGCATTAGCGCCTGCTGGCGCACTAGCTGCTGGGCTGCTCCGAGCCCACAGCCGCCGCCGCACTACCGGATACTGTTCCCCGCGCTGCCAGCTCAGCCAATGGCGCTGCAGGTGTCCTATCTAGTCGTGGACCCGCCTACCCTGGCTGCTTAGGCTAGACAACCGTGTAGTGGAAGTGTAACTCTCTAGTGATAACGCATTAGCGCATACTGGCTGCTGCGCTACTTCGAGCCCGCCGCCGCCGCACTAGCCAGTACTGTTACCGACGCCGCCTGCGCAGCCAATGGCGCTCCAGATTTCTTATTTGGTGGTGGACCCGCCCACATTAGCTGCTTAGGCTGAACAACTGTAGAATCAAAGCGGTGACATTGCTAGCCTATCTTGGTTAAAGATAAAAAGAAACAAACAACCAACATCAAATAAACATCTGCACAATATACGATCAACCCTGTCTTATTCGCAGCAGACGCCGCATAAATTAAACGGGTGCTAGGTAGTTAATGGGGCGGCTGTAACGAGAAGGCTATCAGATTTACATTCGCGCGTCCGCCCGCGCCCGTGCGGTAGCGGCGAGGTCGCACGAGCGGGAATCCGTATTCTAAGCCGTAACCGTAAGCGTAAACCATAAAGCTGGATAGTTACAGACGGTTGTAACTATCCGGCTTTACAGTTTAACTACTATACTACTTGTTTTCAATGGTCGGTTCATATGGGGCGCAGTGGAAGTGTTGAGGTTTGGGCCTCTCTTCTCAAAATGCCAACTTCAAAAAATGACAACCGTTCGCAAAATGACATCTTTCACGAAATGTCAGCTTCTCAGAAAATGCCATGGAAGTATTAAGTATTTATTACTTCCATGGAAAATGCCAATTTCTTACAATGTCAACGTCGCCTATTGCCAACCGTTAGGCATAAACAACTAAATTATTTTACTAAAATGTAAAAATCTATAACTTTCTTGATTTACGTGCAACGGTTTAATTAAGTATTTAGTGGAAGGGTTTTTTTTTTTTTTATAGTAGCTCGACATAATGGCTTCCCTACGCCTGATGGAAAGCTAAAGAGAAGCCCAAGTCGCTGTGACAACTGGCAAGTAGCTGGTTAGTTACCTGTCAGTTGCCACTGCCATGCCGGCCCAACCCTAACCCCCCACGAGCTCCGGAGACCCTACTCACCAGCAGAAACACGCCTTTAGTTAGCGCCTGTAAGGACGCGGCCGTATGTTTCTGTGCTACCCGTATCTCTGCCAATAGCTACCCACTGGCAACACAGGAGGGCTTAATAGATATATCACCATTTGTTGGGAGGCCCCCCGAAGACAGTATTGCATTCCCCTCTATATAAGAAATAGGGCACACAGCGAACCGTACCTACTAAATAAACTCCAAAATACCAATTTAGTAGAACAGGACACGATTAGTATCGGAAAAACTATGGTAGTAATGTATTATATAATAAATAAATAAACACTCCGTCATTCAGGACTCAACGTGAATTCGCTCTGCCACCAACTTTAGCCACCATGATGTAAATAATTATGTAGATAATATATAAATAAATATGCCAATGTCAATATTTCGCCTTGCTACGTAATAAATGAAAGTGGCAGCAATCCTGCATAGTAGGTACCCAAACACCACAACACGAATGCCTGACCTCGTCCTTGCATTACTTACGTTGCACTAGAATATCGCACTATAAAGTTCACTATATACCTACTGTATGTGACGAGAGCGTAATGCGCTGGCGACATTTACGATTACGACTCGCCTGTGACTTCCCCTTAGTACCAGCATGTCTTGTTAAACCCTACACGTGTCGGCAACTTCCACAAGAATATGACCACTTATTCAAATTTTTATTTTACAAACACTCCGTAGAGTTTGTTCCTGAAATTTGGCTGCTTTGGAAATGTTAATGAGAATGAATGATGTATTTAATCCAAACAAAGGAACTTCTTGGTACTTAATAAAGATACTTGTTGTAGGTAGGTATGTACCTACTTATAATTTGCATTAAACGTTTTATTAGTAGTAAGTACTATAGATTCGTTTCTTCTTTCGTAGCTCACATGATATTATAATTAGAACAAGTTCACTATATTATACGAGTCACAGTTATATGCATTTTTACCTACTGTTGCTTAGGTACTATAGGGGTACTAATAGGAATCAATGTAATATTTCCATACCTATCATAGTTACAACAATCCTATATAGGTATGTAGGATTGTTGTTATTCGCCAATTTAAAACGGAAATATTAGGTAAGGTTATATAATATCTCCGTTTTAAATTGGCGAATAACTTATTATATTGTGCATGTAGGACTGTAGGTATACCACAGCTTTTTTAGGTGCAAGGTCATAATGATTCCATGCTATTTTCAGCGTAAGTTTAAAATACGGTCGACCCATCTATAGTTTATTTAAAATTGTAAATATCATTTATATACTGACATATTCTTATTGTAAACTATATAATACATAGTCAGTCAAAGTAATCCAAATAATTATCTCCGGCGAAGTCATTGAGAAAATGAATGAACTTTGAATTTGAGGACTTCTAATATCCTAAGACTATCTAGTCACTTTCGGCCTATCTGTGTGATCATTAGGAAATTTAGTGTTGCTGGTGTAATTAATTTTGTTGTTTTAAATAAGGCTATCGTTTAAATATGCTACATTGTAAATATTTCAACTATGTACTTAAGGTGCAGCGCAGACGGCACACTTTTTGTGCGATAGAGTCTGCGTCTGAGACATTTAAAAAGAGCGTCTAGGTCTGGCGACATAATGATCAAAGATGTGCGTCGTGTGTGTTGAGTCTGTGAAATATCCGCGACAGATTTTTTGCGCGTCGTGTGCGTTACTGCATATAATTGCAAAAAAGTGCGTCACGGATAGTCTGTCGTCTGCGCTGCCCCTATGTTTATTTTATCTAAATGCACCATTAAAATTTTGAAACGTGCCAATGGTAAAGTGAAATATATTTAAGGTTCTATCTATAACCTTAGGAACCGAGAACTATTTCTCATTTCCTTATTCTACTGAAAATGTTTCGATATATACGTTTTAGTATTAAGAATAAATATTTTTACATTATCTATTTTTATATGAATGTTGTCAACAGTCGTTGCTTACTAGAAAAAAATAATTTATCAATGTTTTTAGAAGACATTACTTATTGTAGACGATTTATTTGTTTATGTCAATTAATTAATAGTAAGGAAATTTATTGATTTGAAGACAAATAAACGATAATTTATTAAAATACTTGTTTAATTTTACTTAAACATCAAAAAACAACATTAGCCATTTCTATGGCGTCGGCATTCAAAAAAGATAGTCTCACAGGTCGGCGTTAGTTGGTCCCAAAATGCTCAACAAAGACTGCTACTGACAAATGTAATGGTGTATTTACGCCACGCATCTACCATAGTTGTATACGAGTATACAGTTACTTTTGAATTAGGTGTGGAATTAGGCAATCAAATGTAAAAACATTACCAAGTTAGTAAAATTTTAAAGTTAAAGAAATTTATTTTAATGGTTTTTTCTGGCGTAACTTTAATCAACTAATTGAATATGAAGAACCTTTAGACACTCGGGACACTTCTCTATTCTATAAAGCGTTAATTCAAATATAAATACAACAATTGACATTATTATGCCTAACAATAGCACCAGTAAACAGCTCGTAATTTGTTCTTGATTCAGAGCTGAAGGGTCAGATGATTTCGCCACTATAAACCCAGGGTTCAAAACGACTTCATTAGGCGGAGCTCTCTCTAGTAAACCCGCCTCAATAAGTCTAGGCAACCACACTGATAATGGCCTCGTGAACGGAGACTGATTCTGCATCCACACCACCAGAGGTACAGTCATTATCGAATCAGGAAGTATGTATCCACAAGTGTCCTCCTTTTTACCCTGAGCCAAACAATGCGCCCATGCATACTCCAACGATGTTGCTAAAACAAATTCTATCCTATTGTCGATTACGTCCAAGAATACTTCTTCAAATCTCTCCTCCGGAATTATTTCGAAACCATCCTTAATCATTGGATCGTGTTCAAAATGCGCCAGTATCCCAGCTCGCCCGCCGAAACGATATCCATTGTCTATAGCTTCCTTTAAATCCACAAAATTCCCCATCGTCGGATCAGTTTTCAGTGCAACTATTAGCACACTTTGGTACGCACTTCTGATGACAAACGTGAACCACAACCATAAGGCTATGATATAGAAGTCTCTGAATTTAACAGGCGCTACACGAATTGGTTGCCCCATAAATATGCCCCAAGACCTTAACGGAACTCCTTGTAATTTGTCGAAATTTTTGAAATATCGCCGACAGAATTTCTTCACAGGTATTAATTTAGAAACAAATGGAAGGGATTTAACAAAAATGGTAACGGACATAAGGAAAACCCATAAATATCCATTTAAAGGAAATAAGAGGCGCCACCAAACTGGCCCAGGGCTGATGGGCGGTGCCAGCCATGCCAAGCGCACTCTAAAATACGGCACAGAGTAATCTAGAAAACCCATTCTATCATAACCCAGAGGAATAGTTGTAATAGAAATATTTGAAACTCCCATGATGACATCGTTTAGCGAATCTGACCAATTCTTAGCTCGGTCCGAGTCGATGCTGACGTAATCTCTTGTAGATATGATAGGCGTAAAATTCATGATGTCTCTGAGTAGCCTCAGAATGGCCTTTTTTATTATCTGTAATGGGATCTTCTGCTCCGTGCTCGGATGGTATAACTTATTAGTGGATACGTAGAGCGGACATCCTTGCATGTTTCGCATTTTGTCTGGATAAATTTCGTCATGTGAGCAGTTTTTGTCGCAGGTACCGATTAAACTTGGCTGCGTGTTTTGACAATGCAAATGATCTTTGTAAGGATAGTAAGTGTACAGTAATGGACTGTTCCTACCTTTTGTAATAATCACTACGTTCAAAACGTAGTAACTCCATAGGAAGCTAGTTATTCGTTCTATTTGTCTTGAATTTGAGAGAATAAGGATTAAGAAGTTAGCTCCCGTACTCAAGAGTGTCTTCCCCCTGAGATCAGGCTTGAGTTTTGACATGATCTTAGCAAACGAATGGTAGGAATCTACAATTATGACCACTTGTTTTGGCGGGGAAGCGTCCCTTTTACTTTCAACAATAACAGAGCCTTCATAATACTGCAAGAATTTGTTTACAAATCTTTCGTCTACCTCTTTAGATATAACGGCGGTATGCAATCTATAATCAAAATCCTTATTAGCAATTTTTAATGCACAGTCTACAATTTGATCTTGATCGGCGAAATTATCTTCATATTTTAAAATTATTTTTGAATCAATTGAAATAACACAAAAGGAAATAACAATTAACTGATAGCAAGTATTCATATTAACGAAGGTACACCTTTTAGAAATGGGGTTTGAAATTTCTCAATAACGTTCGAATTCTACAGGAACTTTTGAGTTAATGACGCAAATATTTCTACGGGCGATAAACTAGCCTTCACACCAGACTCGTACATCATCCTTTGTTTTAAAATTGAGATTTCATTCGTGGCCTTTCAAATTTGATCGATGCGCTTTTATAATGGACATTTTGATGATAAAACAGTAGGTGTACCTACGTATTGAATAGTTACGTAAAATTACTGTTTGGCTTAATACATTGAATTCGTACTTTATAGTAAGAATTCCTAAGTAAATAAGTACCTAGGTAAAATATGAAGAAGGTAGAAATATAGAAATAGTAAGAAATTTTGATTCATTCTCTCGAATTTTGTATAATAGTTAGGTATTCAGAAAAAATATATAAGTACTCCTTAGAAAAAGGTATACATAAGCATTGGTACTTAAATAAATAGAATACGTATGCTAAACATCGTTAACAATTTCAAATGGGCCGCCATAAGCGACACCCCATTTAACCCACATTATTCCGTTAGTCTCCTAGCAACGCAACTATTACGTAAACAAACAGTCCGGTTTTATTCTTTTGTTTATGTGCTGTTTATATAACGAGGCTGTGAATTTACTTACAAATCTTCTTAATTTTGTGTTCCGTGAAATTTACACTTTATAAAGACTTACTTTGATTTAGGTAGACATGGTTTACAACTAATCGGAAATCAGAAACAAAACGGAATGCCCCATAGGGCCATAGGGCATCCTCTTTATAATTCGTCAAATATTTGTGAAAGTTAAAAAAATATAAGGCATAATGATGAAGACACTTAGTCATTTAGCTGAAAATATACCCTGTCTCATATAATAAAAACTCTCAATATTATTCCTACATACATTCTGTGGGCCAAGTTTCCGTATTTACGGAACTTTCATGTTGTAATTAAAAGTGATAGATATTATTCAAAATGTTAATACAAATGCTAGTGCATTTGTTAGCAAACCTTGGAGTGCATAGTTATGAGATGCCAGCTTGTAACAAGACGGAGTATTTCGACCCAAGCCTGATGGCCTGCCAATCATGTCCCGCTAATGTTTCGATGGTCGCGTCTGCCGATGGTAAGTTATTAATGCCAGTAACTTTTTTAATTTGGAATTGAAGAGGTTAAAAGTTTAATTACTAAGTTCGATGGTACTTAAGTAAATTAGCTAACATTAGACTTTTAAGTACCTACTTACCTCTGTATTTTAGTTAACTACAAAAATAAATAATGATGGTTCGAGAGATGTGAGAAGGGAGGGCGCACGTAACAGGTTTTATCACATGGTCTGAACTAAGATGTCTGTTGCACAATTAGTACTGAAAGTCTAATAGTACCTACCTTCAGGAAGCCAGATTTCGATCTGGGTCTTATATTGGTGGTTTAAGAGACCTTCAGTACCAATAGTAACATCCATAGTAACCGAACATTATCTTAACTTCATCATTCTCATCATTGGCTTAGATATGGGCCTCCCCCAATGGGTACCACGAGGACTGGTTTTGGGCGGTCTACAATTCTACATCCGGCTCCTGCTACCTGCTAGCTGCCTTCTACAAGACGAACTGGCTAACTGATAGGGAATCAAGTAGAGGGTCGTTCCGTAAATACTTTTCTATCGCCTGGTCGCCAGTCCATAAAGTTATTTTAGTAGGTTTAAATCCGTGATATCTATTCTTATAAAATATATTAATCAAACAACATCACATACATTGCTGCGATCCCAAGGTAAGCGGCATAAGCATTTGCAAGCAAGTGTTATGGGTATCGGTTTCGGAACAAAGAAGGTACCACCAATATAAACAACCAGACATGGAACAAAGACAAATGTTCATAATATGAATGTTTTCCCGATTGGGGAACTCACGATCCTTGGTTCAGAAGGCAGGGTTCACTCACCAATTGAGCAACAGGACCAGTATAGTTTCAATGTTTTAGGATTCTCTTGTGTATGCGAAGAGCACGCCGTCCCCACGGGGCTGGCTAGCTGCAAGCTGTGCGGTCCAACCGAGGCGGTCTCAGCAGACAGGCTCTCGTGTGTGCCGCGCAAGTGCCATGGCACTGCTAGTCGGCTCGTCTGCCGAAAGTGCCCTAATGATTACATCTCAGGTAAGTGGAATGTTGTAGCTGCAACTGCTGTGAGCTTCGGGATAGATGGAAAGTCAGTGGCGCACTATATCATTCGAGGTCCCTGGCAAATTCATCGGATTTTTATTAAATGTATAATAAATTAATGTTGGGAGTTGAGGTACTTTTCTGAACCTGTGGCCATTTTCCGACTTGTCACCCTGTAGTTACATCACTGTCACCAGCTGTGAGCTTCGGGATTGGTAGGAAGTGTCTAACTATGTATAAGCCCCTTGCTGTCCGATGCTTTCGAACTGTTTCGAACTATGTATTGCATAGTGTCATTGGATTTTGAGCGTGAAGAAACAAACCAAAGACTGCACAAGCTTGTGAATTGTAAAAGTCTTGTAAAATAGCTATTACCTTGTACTCAGGTATTGACCGTCCTAGAGAGTATTATAAAAGTTAATTAGGAATTAAGTATCGATATTGTTAGTTTACTTTACTTTTTGTTATTGTTATTGATGTCACCAGAAAATAGCAAGAATCGTAAGTTGATCAACTTCCTAGGTAGTTGATTAACTTTCGGAAAATAATAAACGGCAGTTGAAATGTATTATTTAACGTATGTATTTTAGTAAATTGATCATTTTACGGGGTCTTGCCGTAAAATCATCCGACGAAGGTGAGGTGAACGTTGATTGGTTCAATGGCTCACGTGGCGTTATCCCGGCAACCAATCAGGGAACAGTGTATTAAGTTACGGGTAATAGTGCACCGTTAAATAGTACATTGAGCAACGATTGGCCCATTTGAGGACGATTTTACTTGTATCAAAATCGTAAATTATTAAATGACTGTCAGGCTACCGTAAATTGATCAACTAACTGAAATCCATTGCGTTAAATAATACATTTCAACTACCGTTTGTTATAATCCGAAAGTTAATCAACTACCTAGGAAGTTGATCAACTTACGATTATTGCTATTTTCCGGTGACATTGCTATGTCTCTCTACTGTTTTAGTGCAGTCAATGAAGCATTATAGGTCCGAATTTTTTTACTGTGAACCGAATTGCATACAATTTTGGGATTAGGTTCATCTTACCATTAACCTCAAAAGTGAAAATGATTTGAACTCCGCCACCACCCTGGGGGTGGTTGCCACCCCTTCTCGGGGGTCATTGGTTGTTTTTTCAAAATAACCTTGGATATCGATTGAACATCTACTTTTAAGCAAAAAAGTTTCTATAAAGTTTCTCGAAAAATCTAATACTTTTCAAGTTATTGGCAATTGAAAATTCGCAAATTTTTCACGTTTTTCATCAGTTTTTTTCAAATATCTCCAAAAATATACGTTTTATCGAAAATTTTATAAGGAACGAAATTGTAGCAGGTAAAAAAATGAACAATTTGGTTTTTTACAAAGTATACTAAGTGCAATATTAAGCTAGATATTAAAGATCAAAGCCGTTTTTTATTTTATCTGAAATTTCATCGATGTAGTCAATGCCATCTAGCAGCGAGCAAATGCATTTTATGCTTTCTAATCAAAAAGGGTTTTGTAGTGCTTGGAATAGGCTTTAAAATGAGTACTATCAAAAGTCTTTTGCACGTAAAATAAGTGAGCTATATGGCAAATAAGCGGAGCATCGAATGTTTTTTCTTTTGAATCAGTGGGTTTAAATAAGTGCCATTTCCACCAAAACTAAAATTAATCATATTCCGCCTAGAATTAACTTTATTATGAAGAGTTTTATAGATTGTATTAGTTTGGCTGCTTTAGGACACATAGTTTTCAAAAAAGTCACGATTGAAAAAAAATCAAGAATTTCAAATTTTTAAAAATCCCACACTTTTTTCATAATATCTCAAAAATGACGACAGATACGTATAAAAGTGTAGGGATAAAAAATTTAGGTATTTTTCTGACAAACAATTTGGTTTTTTTGTTTTTTCTATCAAATAAAAATTGACGGAGATATGATTGTTTAAAGATCGCGTGGCAGCGCAATCACAGCCTCTCTTAAGCCCTTTCACCCTTCACCGTTTTAAAACAAGGTTTTTCACTATATATTGCAATAAAGGATGTTGTAGCTCTCTTAATTACCTTTACAATGGTGTTTTATAAATTGTGATAGCATGAAAATTTAAGGAGTTATGGCCCAAATACTTATCATATTTTTTTCTACTTAGTAACTGAACATTTAGGAGTGTGAATATTTGGAGCAATGTGAAATGATTGGCGACATATCCAAGTTATAAGATGTCTCTATGAAGCTGCCACTATGTCCGGAGCCGAAACGTGGACATGAACTGTAAGGCTAGTCCACAAATTTAAGGTTGCTCAGCGAGCTATGGTAAGGGCTATGCTCGGCGTCTCTCTGCGGGATCGAATCCGAAATGAGGTGATCCGACAGCGAACCAAAGTCACCGACTAGCTCACTGGATTAGTCAGCTGAAGTGGCAGTGGGCTGGCCACATCAGCCGCAGAACCGATAAGCGTTGGGGTAAACGAGTTCTGGAGGGGCGAGAACGCCCTCAGGCCAGGTGGAGTGCCGATTTGCGCAGGGCGGCTAGCTAGTGCTGGATGCGAGAGGCCCAGAATCGATCTAAGCGGCGAACATTAGGAGAGGTCTATGTCCAGCAGTGGACTGATACGGGCTGATGATGATGATGATGAAAATATTACTTACTCTCTACTTACATCTTTTTATGTCATACCAAAATATTTTTGTGATTTTTTCAATTTCGGGGTTGTTTGCTTGAGTTGTACGATTTTCAAGGGGTTGAATATGATTTTAATATGAGGTAATTGTATTAGAAAACACTTTACAATTTCAAGACTTACTATTAGACTGGTTTCTAGCGATAAAATGGCTTAAACTCAATTTTTCCATTAAGGGGTCATTTAGACCCCTTAAAAATAATTGGCGGAGTTCAGATCGTTTTCACTTTTGAAATTAAGGGTAAGATGAGCCTAATTCCAAAATTTCATGCAAATCGGATCACAGTAAAAAAATTCGGAGGTTAGCCCGTATTTTTCGCTTCATTGACTGCACTATTTGTTTATATTGCACGCTCACTTATGTTCAGCTCTGTAAAGAACGCTTAAAATGCAACCACATGATACACCTAGTTTAAACATGACGTTAGCGAGAGCCGTTACTTTACTTATTGTTGGCATCTGTCTAGACTGAGTAACTACGTACCTAGGTTTTATCTTACGAGAACACTGTTCCGATGGAACTATGCTGACACGTGCATGACGAGACCTCATATGAGTTTCTAGTGCTAAGTACATGAGACTTAGGTAGGTACTTGACTTTATAGTTCACTTTTAAGTTCATCTGTGGTTTGATCTTTGGGACTAGCTCCTGTGATACTCGTAATCGTAAGTAAATTCCGTGGTAAATACTTACGCTATTTCATTCCAACGATGTTGTCTCCTGTGGCGGGTTCTGTGTAGAGCGTTGTAGCTTTTAGCCCGGCAAAGTCTGTTCTGAAACGTCGCGAAAAATGGGGGGTCAGGAAAATTTAGAATCTTCTTTTACCATTTTTAATGTAGATACTCCAGTCAATGTCCATATCTTGTTGAGCAGGGCAACACATTTAGCGACTTATTAAACAATTAATTTTAATTTTTATGTGTAGATACAAAACTTCAAAACCGGTTATTATATATAATTAACAGAATCGATTGCACTACATACATAGTTTATATCCCAACTTTAAAAGTTTGACCATGCTTTATCAATAAGCGCAAGCGCCTCGGGTTGTATGAAACGTGGTTACACAGGGAGCTTGTAACTTCGTGAGTTATAAAGACCCTTGTTTCTGTTTTGAAATTTTTAAATGAAGTTGTATAGATTGATAAATAATCGTTCATTAATTTTCAATCCCCAGTTACACAAAACGTAGACGGCTCCCCTACAAAGGAGGTGGTATGCGTGCGCTGCGCACGCGGCTACCGCGCCGTCAACAACGCATGCGTGCGCTGCGCGACGTGCGCGTGCGCGCGGGGCGAGGTCGCCGTCAGCGGTGCCTGCGTGCCCGCCAAGCACCTGGCTGGGCGGCCCAAGTATGACGAGAATCGGTTGCATCCAACCGCTCTATTGGAGATTGTAAAGGACGAGTATTTATGCTTGGTGAGGCTAATAATTTTAGACTTACTTTTAAACTCTTGCGTTCTTACACTTCATTTTTTTTTAAATTTATATTGGAATGACTCTCAATGCTGGATGCGAGACACCCAGGAACGATCAAAGTGGCGAACATTAACAGAGGCCTATGTCCAGCAGTGGACTGATATAGGCTGATGATGATGATGACTCTCAATGGAGCGTCATCTAAATCTAGGACTAAGTAATATCAAATTTCAATCAACGTGTTTTAGTTTCTGAATCTGATCTGACATAGGCATCGAGTATAATGATATGGATATGGAAGTACGATATGGACGTTGCTGTATAGGGGAAGCCCGAGATACAGAAATGTGGCGCGAATTAAAGGAGGCCTACGTATAGCAGTGGGCGGACCAAGGCTGTTGATTGATTGATATGGAATGGAAGTCATATTAAGCATAATATTTCTAGTATTTTGTTTGTTGTTCCAGAAAGGCGATCTCATAGCATGTCGCAAGTTAGCGAGTGAATGTGTCAGAAACTTTTATCTGACAGACCTCGCTGGCCCATGCAGACTCTGGATTCAACCCAAAATCGTTCCACCTAAAGGTGTGTATCCTCACATTTTTACATGTGACATCTTATTGTTTCCATACAAATTTAAATTTTGATATGAACTAAAATTCTGCTTTCATAATAAGTACTTTAGTAGTATAGCTTGAGTTATTTTTTTTAAAGATTTTATGATATTTTTAGGTTTACCAGATCTCCTTATTAAGTCGACATCAAATGATTTGAAACCTGGTGAATTTGTATTACCACGAGGAAAGGTACGTACTTATTTCCAGATTTATTTGTCGCACGCATGATGTTACCTCTAAATAGCCGATCGGTCGCTAAGGAATAGTTTTTCAATTGTGTCTGCTTAGGTTAGAAAATTACAGACAATTTATAAGTGTTTCATGTAAATACCAATTTAAACGACTATGACCTAACACTGAATTCATACAAAACAAATGGGAGGCCGTTTAAGTCTCTGGTCGGCTATAAATAGTGGGAATACATTACTAACCTGCACAAACCCTAAACGTACGTACGGATCAACGACACCCTAAGGATCCATAAGAATCTCAGTAACAGGTATAATGGCGATTACAACAGGGCTGAAGGGATAGGAAATCTTTATTATTTGGACATCAAGAACATATTTACAATAAACACATAGTACAAACATTATTAAAAGTAAATAAAAATAAAAAGGACAAAGAACATACACCTTGAAGACCCGACAAGGAGTTGTCTTATGTATACCGCTGATGCTGCTGCTCGTCATCGGTCTGTGGTATTTAGCTACGCCTTCAATTGTGATGGTTATACCGCCACCGGTCGTTCGTCAAGCATTGTCTGTTGTTCAGCGGGATGCGCCACGGGCAGGTGAGGGTGACTTGGAGCGAAAAGATGATGGGTTGCTTTGCTTCCTTACATCCCACTCACTAAGCATACATAAGCAATATATGTACCTAAGGAAACCCCTTTTATTGGAAGTACATAGTTCTCAGTAAATAGAAACCAATCAATGGTAACCGTTGGAATATTTATGACTTAATAAAGATCTTTCCTTTGTTTCTGGCAGGAATCTCTATCCTTGGTCGCTGCAGTTTACACCTCAAATGGAGGGTTCAAAGTTCTGGAAACTACGAAAGATAAACTTTATCAATGTTCTTTGCCAGTTCACGTGCAAGTCGGTAGTGATTACTCGTAAGTTTGTTTAACTATATTCCGGAGACCGCTTAGATTTAATACCCTCTTATCTAATCTTAATCAGTTATCAGTACCTAAGTCTTCAATTAATGTGTCTAAGTATAGAATAATTAGAGTAATCATGACTTTTAGGTAATAAATAAATAAATAACCCAAGACATGCCACGCTGGGCCACTCAGTGCCATCTAGCCCCAAACTAAGCCGAAGCTTGTACTATGGGTACTAGACAACTGATAAACTTACATAGATACATTTTTTTTTTGTAAATAAATACATATTATACATAGAAAACACCCAGACCAACACAAACAGACATGTTCATGCACACAAATGTTTGTAATGTGTGGGGATCGAACCCACGACCCTTGTCTCAGAAGGCAGAGGTCACTACCAATTGAGCCACGGAGCCAGTCATAATACAACTTACAAGAGCGCTGATGCGTTCGAGCTTATGCAAGCTTATTGTGTCACTGCTGAGCGAAAACCTCCCTTTAGTCTCCCTACGACTCCCGAATGCCAGCCACATTCTCCCAATCCTGCAAGTGGTTGTCTAAGTCATCACGCTATCATTTCTTTAGCCTGCCTCTCTGACGCCATTCGTCTATTGACTGCCATTGGGTGATGATCTTAGTCCACCTTAAAGAATCCATCCTGTTAACGTGACTTGCCCATTCCCATGTAAAAAGTTAATTTATATACCTACTACTTACCTAAAATGTTTTTATTTTTAGGTATAACTACGACATTAATTCTACAGAATGGTCGAGTTTATACCAAAATTACACATTTGCGCCATATCTCGACTTGGGTGGAGTTTTGAAGCCGTTACCGGTTTTAGTTCGTACTCCGAGTGACCATTACGTGCAGGTATGATGATTTATAACGCTAGAGTGAGAATGAGCTTCGTATTGATGATATTGACAGTCTAGGTGGCGCAATCATCATCATCATCATCAGCCCGTGTCAGGTGGCGCAATGGTTGGGCTCAATTTCCTTCTGCGCTGACGTCAGTCGAGGGTATCAATGTAGGTACGCTAGTTCTATGAGGCATCGCACTGAAACGTTGTAAATTATCTACTGGTGACAGCGTATGACGAAATCAAGCCTTAGTGCGTTAAGCTGAACACGTAGAGTGGTGATAGTCAAGGTTTCGGGTTCAGAAACACCATAATTATTAATTACTTAAACCTCAAGTCTATTCCTACTACCTAATCCTTTAATAAGCGGTGGGTTATTACCGCACTACCCGCTAGGCTAGCCGTTCGGTCTACCTACCTATCTTTACCATGTACCTACCTACCACAGTTCTTGAATTTCTATTTTGTCAATTTCAGAAGAGACCCTGGACATCTACCAGATTCAGACGCTATTTCCTCGTGGACAATGTCTTTTCCTTGACGACGAATATAACGAGCACGGTGTACCTTCGTAAAATGTTTGTTCGCGTGCGGTAAGCGATTAGAATTTAATTACTTTGGTTTACAGATAGTGAGTAGGGTTTGATTAATTAACCGTTTTACCTTTTCACATTATATAAAGCATTCTAGGTGTAATAGGTACTTTCAATACCTACGAGTTGTCTGAACAGGTCCGCATAACTTTGCCGGGGGCAAGTCATCATAGTCAAATAGATTTCCTCTAGGTATTTGAAGATTGTCTGGAAGAGATGTAAGCGATCTTATCGCTACTGGTGTTAAAATCGTACTACACTCGAAAGATAAATATTCTATGTTGTTGACATTTATCTATGTAGGTTGACATATAAAGGTCCTAAAGCTCAGACTTCCCGACACAATAGTTAACATATGATTATATGAGGGCATTGGGCCAAGTTCGTATGTAGGTATCCCAAATTGACCCAACTGGGCATCGAACGCGAAACTTTCGAATAATTAAGTATATCTATTAAGCGATGGTCATAAGAATCATTTAAGAGATTCTCAAATCCAATAAATTATGTAGAAATTAGTAGATAAATCTTTTTCATATAGAATGCGTAATTTTCCAAGCCACCAACGAGTCTTGTTCGCGAAAAACATCTATAACCGTAAATCACCATTAGCCCACGTCTAGTTGGTACTCGTAATATCAGCATATTGAAGGTTTTTATGCAATCGATCAAGCTGCTCAGTTGGAGTAAAAAATGTACAACTCCAGTTACCAGACCTTCATACGCATCATGTATGCAAAAAATTGGCTTGATTGATCGGGCTTGGCTTACGTAGTAAAGGCTGACATCGGATCACCTTTAAAATAAACTTCTATTTAATATTGCTATGGAGCTAAACGATCGATCGTTACACATACATGATTTATTATAGTTAAGTAAGTAGAGTAATTAGACAGACGGCAAAAGTAAGTAGTACCTACCTGCCAATATCTTTTAACAATCTGGTTTCATACTAAGGTTCCCTACTCTGCCTTGTCCAATTGTTGTCTACACACCGTACTATGTAGGTACTACATATACTTAGTACATCATCATCATCAGCCTATTGCAGTCCACTGCTGGACAAAGGCCTCTTTAGTTGTTCGCCACTTACGCACCACTTAGGTGGAGGATATACCCATAATCGCCACTCTGGGCAGGAGGGTTGGCGATCGCAGGGCGTAGCTTTTCACTCCAGTGACGCTGCTGCCAGTCATCGGCCTATGGTATTTGGCTACGCCTTCAATTATTGTGGTGGTTATACCGCCACCAGTCGGTTGCCAGCGCCTCTTTTGTTATTCGGCGGTATGCACCATTAGCAGGGGAGGTTGGCTTGGAGCGAAAAGATGATTATGAATTTTAGACTATATTATTCAATTAGCAAATTAATAAACTGAAATACTTTCCATGTAGTCATATCTTAAACATTAAGAACTAAATCAAATCTGTTTCGAATATTGCCACAAACAGATAAAAATTAAACTTATAAGACCATTTCGCCTCGGGGTAATCACAGAAAAGGGCAACTTTGTTCAATCATTGAAGCAGCCATTTTACAGACATCAAAAGGTTTTTATCCAATGAGCTAAAATGAACACGTCTCAAAATATCTAGGAGTACTAAGGAACAAACACAATAGGTATACCTATACCTATTAAGTAAATTACCTAAAAAGTAAATAAACAAGTAGTTTATTTAAATAAACTACTTGTTTGATTGCTTAAGTAAATGCCTGATAAAGAACCAGATATCCCGGGTTCAAACTTCGGGTCGGGTCAAAAATTTCAAGGTCGGCTTTATTGGTTTACCTACCTGTCAAAAATAATAATAACAGTCGTAAACATTCGTGTTCTATTATTAAAACTTAATTAACGGGATTCAAGCATGAGACCTTCCCATTTGTTGCAAAATAGCCAAAACGCCTGTAGGTACTAAGTATATAATGTAGGTAGGTACTACACAATAAATGTTGCGCTAAAGTC
The DNA here is from genome assembly GCA_031163375.1 of Conogethes punctiferalis. Classification (NCBI taxonomy): domain Eukaryota; kingdom Metazoa; phylum Arthropoda; class Insecta; order Lepidoptera; family Crambidae; genus Conogethes; species Conogethes punctiferalis. The sequence goes on from CM062094.1 coordinate 4,126,691, forward strand.
TCGTTAATTAAGGTTCGATTTCTATTCTATTAATCGTATTTTACATAACGACTCATTTTCAGCATCGAGAGGGATAAAACTCAGTCCGGGTCGCTACATTTGCATGTGAACATAGAAGTGCAATACGCGACTAAGTCGGCGTTCACGGATACTGTCACCACATCGCTGATCGTCCAGCATGAGATGCCCAGCGCTGGGATATTCAGAGGATTGGAGGTTCGTGTCGGCTTATTCTCTCTTTGGTCTACCATTGTGTGGTAATCATCATCAGCCCGCAAACGTCCACTGTTGGACATAGGCCTTGGTCAATGACAATTCATTTGTGGGGATTTGCCGCTTGGCAGGCGAATTTGCGACCGCTGTATGTTTTATTTTAGGGATGTTAGGGCGCGGCCTATCATCTTTCCGCTCCAAGCCAACCTCACCTGCCCGTGGTGCATCCTGCCGAATAACAAACGAGGCGTTGGCAACCGACTGGTGGCGGTATAACCATCACAATTGATGGCGTAGCTACATACCACAGACCGATTACGGGCAGTAGCGTCACCGGAGCGAGAAGCTACGCCCTGCGATCGCCAACCCGCCTGCCCAGTGTGGCGATTATGGGTATATCCTCCAGATGTTTACTTTAAGTGGCGAACAACTGGAGAGGCCTATGTCCAGCAGTGGACTGCAATAGGCTGATGATGATGATGAAACGCTGCTGTCCGTTTCCTGATATTCTCTTAGTCGTCTTTTACGATACCACGGGATGAGATGTGGTGGTCGGACCATACGGACTGTGTAGTAGGTACTATTATACTATTAAAAACTCAAGTATTTACTTCACTTTAGAAAACATCTGAAAATAACAATTAGGATAGCACATTAGCAAAATTTGGTCTCAGTTTCGTGATTTTATTATTAAACCAAAAATAAACGGAGAGGAATCGCCAGGTGCGAACGTTCCGATATTATTCAATTCAACCGAAACATGCGAATTTATAATTTCGCCGAACTTGCGAATCCCACTCAAACCACAGCCATCTGCCTGTATAATGAGTTGACAGATGACGATCTGAAATTCTGCTTCAGCAGGCACTTTTTGAGACAATAGCGGTCTACAAATATAGCAATTGTTTCATTTGGGGAAAATTGCTTATGCTCTCTATGAGATAGTCAACTTCGAGTAGGTAAATATTGTCTAGGTAGCGTAGGTAAGGTAGCGTATTTTGGTACCTTGTTCAAAGGTTGAGGCTTAAGCCCTCATTTAAGGAGACAACCTGAAGTGACGCGCGTTTGTTTTTAAAGGCTTCAGGGGTCACAGTCTCGCATTTGTTGCCAAAAACGCTCTATCTTATACATCGCTGTATGTTTTGATTTTTCGCACAACGAGATCTAAACGAACAAACAATATCTAGTAAATTTTTTGATGTAATTAAAGTACTTATTCCTAAACTATGTTCAACTAATTTCAAACAAAAATGATCAAATCAAATCAAATTATTTATTTGTGATTCACAGGTAGGTATGTCATAGATCTAATTATATTAACAACGTTGAGGTACCACTGCGATCTGCCATTCATCTAATAATCTAATATGTATTACATACACTTTTTAGATATGGGGCGGAGTACTGGGCGTGTTCCTGTCACTGTACGCTATAGTGCAATGGAGAGGCGAGCTGCGCAGAGGCGGATTACACTTTTCTTTCGTTCCACTAATAGCGGGTGGCATATCTGATGCTTTGTACTTTGTGAGTATAATAATAAAATATCTAATTACTTAATGTATTCTATGTCTTAAATAATATTACATTATTTGATACTTTATCAAAGTTTTCGCAGCGCACGCGATGTAAGAAAGCTTTTTTGTTGGGAATTCTTTCTTATACCTTGGGTCACATTATTAAAGTTCTAGCACGTATCGTTAACTTTTTGAAAATTTTATATAGCCTATGTTCACCGGAGATAATGTAACTTCCCAACAGAGAAAGAATTTTTCAAATTGGTCAAGTAAATTCGGAGTCTATTCAAGCAAACAAAAAGAAACAATCAAATCTTTCCTCCTTATAATAATACCGTAAATAATAACCCAAAACTTGCCATGTTAGGCTACACAGCTCCATCCAGTCACAAGCTAAGCCGAAGCTTGTTATACGTAACTGATAAACATACGTATTAGGAACCTTAATTTAAAAAATATAAATATTCTTACGTGATCGGGTGAATAATCGAAGATAATAGAGAACAGTGGGCCTTCAGGGTGAGGGCGACAGGCGCAATGGGTTTGTTCTATTGTGCCTGTCTACCTAACTTTTGGACCTCACGACCGCTTACCATCAGATGGAGTAAGATCATCCTGAAAGATAAAACAACAATAAGTTTTTGAAGTGTTAATATTGTAGTGCGCGGTAGGTACCTATGTATTGGTAGCAATATAAAATGAAAACTATGAAAAGATATCTACATTATTGTTTGGCCATAAAATGCACATGAACCTACGGATACATATTACCTATCTACTCAGTCATAGCGACATCAACTTTCAAGTTTCCATTAGTTTCTGTGCTTAATGGACTGTAAAAGTTATATATCTCTTAACTTTATGAATCATCATGTAGTGCCCTTAAATAAGATAATAAAATACCAACTAGAATTTATGAAAGTGTATTTATCAGTGACATGAGCTTAATTCAGCAAAGTATCTCGGTACCAAGAAGTTTGTTATGAGTACGCTTATATAATCATAAATTATTTCTTGGTAACCGATTTTCCTAACAATATTCAGGATCCAGAAGTCATTATGATTATACCACTAATTCCTTCATTGAATAAGTACTGAAAAAACATACCTAGTGTTTTTTCTTGTGAAGTACAAGAAATGTAAGATACTTACCAGGCTTCAATTTTGAAACTTGAACTTGAAAATTGAATATCATCTTAAATTTCAGAAGTACAATCGTCGCAATTCATACAACCCACGCTTACAACTTACAAGATTGTATAATAATTACTCACTTTTCCATGATTTTCCGCGCTTTGCGACTAGGTATAATTTATTCATAGCTATCTAATTTCCCTCAGGATTGTACACAAAGAACATAATGGCGTTTAAATTTGTAAAACTATGTACTTAATTTTCAAGTTCATTCGCATAATGGCATCTGTTATATGTATCTTTCCTACACATAACATACCTATAACTATATTTTAGAGGAGTTAAGTAGGTACAACTTATTTTAAAAATTAAAATAATATTAAAGGTGCCATTCACTGTGATTGCATTGTAACGAGGTAGGAAAATATGTGGATTTGTGAGAAAAGAAACTTCAATAATATGTCGAGATTTTTCATGAGTTTATTAATGTTTATCGTAATATACACATTCTCACACTATATACTCATTGCTTGCCCAAGGAAGGAATGGGAGATCAATTTATGGTGCACACACAGATGCATAGCTACTTAGAACCTTTTCAGTCATCAACCGTGACCAAAATTCGATTAGGATATTTTGCTTATTGTGGATGACATGAATCAAGCTTAGTCTTAAATACAGTTAATATTCAGTACCTGCTCTGTAGATTACTTATTTATTTTCATAATGTATTGTTTGTTAAACAGGCGGCTTGGTTTTCAACGTTGCACGCGCTAGCCGCTGAGGCGGGCACCCTCGGGATGACCCTGCCCCTATCTCGAGCAGAGGAACGGATTATAAAGGCGTTTGTGTATTCTGCTGTTTCCTTGAAGGTAATTTTCTCTTGCAATATAAGTATCTACTGCTAGTTAGAGCATCTCCCGGACTCAAACCTATATGAAAAGTTAGTATCCTAAACTTAATCGATCCTTGATTGCGAGTATTACTTAGATGAAATCGCGCACAAGTAGGTAGGTACATACTGCCGAAATGGGAACAATGGATAATGTTACTACAAGTCTTTATAGTAATGTATCATCATTATAGCTAGGTACATATTTTTTCAGGCTATGAAAATAGCTTGGGTAAATTGGAAGCAGTGTCGCTGCGATATTTTTTTCTTGGATTGGTCGGAATACAACTCACCACTAAAAGGTAGGCACCTACTTGTTCTGTGTTATACATTATACCTATCTATATCTCGTCTCGAATATGTAATAGTTATCTTTGAAAACTAGTTGAAACTAACCACCGACCGCCATTCAAGTGTTTTCTAAGAATAGCTTAGAAAACATTTGAGTGCTGGTCGGCATTGTAAATGTCTTACTTAGCATAGTGTTGTTAGTTTTCATAGATAAGTATTGTTTGTGAATACGGGAGTTACAAACAACAAAGCAACGTGTTCAACTGACGTCGGTAAAAGTTTTCGGGCCATTGAACAATATTAAATATAGATAGAAAAAATTATCAATGAAATTTACTAAAAAACATTTTCAGACGCGTCTATAGTCGACGATGGTCACTGGAGGGCAGTGACTCTCGCTAGAGAGTGGAGTCGTCTGCAGACTCGGAGGAGGATCGAGCCGAGCTACACTGTCACTCTATCCTTATTTATATTTCAGGTAAAAAAATACGATACTTGTGGATTGAAATTAGATTTTTTTGATTGTTTTTTAGCCCCTTTTCGTTATGTATAGATCGTATATGAATATTAAAAAGATGTGTACCTTCGATACGTAGGCATCTACTTTAACAGCTCTAGTATGCGCATGCGCACACCAAGGCACACCGATATACTTGTATTTCAACCATGTATAAAAATAAAGGGTAAGTATACGTAGATAGTATCTACTCAAACTGTTTACTGCTCTTGTTTTGATATTGTTCTGATTACTTATCTTAAAATATTTTATTTGTTCGTTAGCTCACGACTCCTTGGCAGCTCTATCTTCCCCAAAGCCAAGGCTACCGCTGGGCCATCGCAAGCATCGCCTGGATCTCTTCATACGTGGTGCTTATAGGCTTCCGTTGGGCGTTTGACAAAATGGCCGGCCCACCGTCTGCTGTCCTTCACAAAGTGTGCGCCGGCACCGGTCTGTCACTTCTGGTCTTCCAAGAGGAGTACTATGCTCATTATGTGCATGGAAGGTAGGAATATTGTTACATACGCGGAAACTAGCTAGTAAATATACTTACTTAATAAACTGTTGATTAGTGTAGTGTAACTGGCGCAAGATGGTGCCGAACACAAATTGGCTACTAATAATAATCAATTATGGTTTCGCGCTGCAGATAGGTATAATGGGTTAACGTGACATTTACTATTGCACGATCTGTTACCTATTGAGGTTAAACAAATCATAATTATCAGAGAATCCGAAGAGGCCGAATGTCAGAAGGGCATTCCCCACTTAAAAGAAAAGACTTCGTGAGCTTTATTGTTAGTAGGCTACTTTTTTCCCGCTACTTCCCCCGTGAATTGTGTTTTATGACTAAAAGGCCGATGATGATGACTGAAACGTGCGTACGTAAGATTACGTAATAATAACTGTAAAACCGTCCTTATTTTATGTTGTAGAAACGATGATTGTAAAGATCTCCGCTTGATGGCGGGCCCTCTGTCAATGTGTCGCATCGTAATGGCTGCCCCGCTAAGGTAATAATTAAATAGAGCTATGGATCACCATTATATGTCTAAATAAAATAACTAGCTTTATGTTACTTGTTTGTTGTTTACAGAGTTGTCTACAAACAACTTTCTTCGCCTGGAGTAGGTATGATTTTTCAACACATTCTTAATTCTGATTTACATAGCTTGGCCTAGTATATGTTAATTAGGTACTTATATGAACTTTGTATGTAGACAGGGCACATTACTTAGTTAAGTCTTGTATGGCAGAATAACTTAATATATTAATAGTGACAAAATTTTCTCCTCGCTTTTTCTCCTCAGATGATTTGGGCAGTACCGATGCACGACGAGTTATACTGACGAGACTTCTTGCAGCTTTCTTCGAAAGAGTAAGGAAAATTAAATAATACCTATTTTACAATTGTTGTAGTATGTTTAAAGCCGGACCTTCAAGTAAGAAGCTTAATTAGGCACCTACTTTCTCCTTATAAAGTGGAACAGTTTATTTGGATGGATGTTGGTTACTTACTCCTTCACCCGAAAATTACAGATTTAACACACACAGGTGTATTCGTGCGGTGAAGAAACTCATCTGCAGGCAGTAAAATATAACAATTCTTCAGAATATACCCCATTATAGATGGGTTTCATGGATGAGTTCAGAATGCCAGGCAAATGAACCAACTAGTTATTTGTTGCACACATTTTTCATTATTTTGCCACATATCTAATTATTCCTAATTTCGATTTCTTTAGTATCAAACTATGTTAAAAACCAATACAACTGTTTCTTGACAGGCTTTAGATGGTCTCAACTGGGTGGCTAGTGAGAGAACCATTCTGGAGCGACTTCTTGACGTAGAGCTGACCGACAGAGAGTCGGGGACTACCAGCGTCCTGCTCTATGATGCCGACGACAGCTCTCCTTCCTGTATGGCGGTTACATGGTAAATATGTACCTAATAAAATTTACTTGTTAGGGGTACTTACTTGTTACCTATATACTTACAGCCAAATAATCATTCATATGAGATCCAATTAGATGGTACGTAAAAAACACGCTCCCTACGTCACAACGGATGTGAGCAAAAAACTTCAAATTGCATGCAGAATCGTAATTTCTGTTTTAGCGTGTACGAGAAACCTTAAAGTCACTGTACTTTGATAAACGCGATTTTTAAAAGATTACTAGAACTACGAGGTTTACGGTCCATTATTTTTTCATGATCTAAGGCACACTGTTTAATCATCGAGAAGAAGAACGACCACGATAAAGAATACCTACTACAAACACGTAGGTACATACCTAGTGAACCTCTATCATCCTCGTGTGAATGAGCACTAATAGTAATATTCCTTTTAGGTGGGGGGAAGAATGGGTGTTGGGTACCTTCGATGCTATGGTTTTTGGGAGTGTCGTTATCTTCACTGATAATACTCTGCTGGCAGCTTTTGTTACACTTTTCGTTTGGCAGGTAAGTACCTACATATGTTTATTTTCAAGTTATGAAGTATTTTCTTAAAATCGTTTGTAGATAAAATTACTTAATTGCCTGTTACAGTAATTAAACTATGTTGAAAAACAGGCAGTTAAATGAAAAATAATAGCATTTATGTCTTGTTTGTGTTAGGAAAACGGTAGAAATGTTGAACTGTATGTTGGAACGCGCATCACGGAAAAACTACTGCATGGAATCGAATGCGGTTTTCACCAATGTATTGCTAAAGGTCTAATATAAAATGGTACTATTTCATGGAAGTCCGTTATTTTTGAAACCCGATATCCACGCGTGCGACGCCGCTGGCACAGCTAGTCTGAAATAAATTACGAGTAGGTATGTAAATACAAGTAATGTCAAATATTTTTTACTTATTACAGATAATGAAAACCATAAGAACATTCTTCGGAAACAGAAATCAGAGATACAAAACAAACACAGAATCGAAGCGATAAAAACACACAGACCGTCGAACGGCATGAATAGGTACAGTTGATTGCCTCGTGGAAGCTGTCGCCATTGACATTGAAATAATGTAACACACATACGTTATTATGTTAGGAATCACTAACAAAGTAGGTACTTGGAGTTAGTTATGAGGACGAGGGCGGACTAAAACAATAGAAATTCAAGATAAAACGCGATTTCAGTTGTAAAGTGGGCGTAGATACGAAGTGCCTTGACGACTCAGAGGAAACCGCAGTAGATAAAAGATCAAAAAATTACCCTAACCAATAAAACGATAATTGTTCTACCACGAGGCCCGTTTTACGATTTGATAGTTATATTATTATGTAAAACACTTTTAACACCATTTCTTGGTGGTAAAGGTAACCGAATACTTCCTATGTACGAGTAGATATACCTACCTCAGTAAAATTCTGGCAAGATTAGTAGGTATCAGGATATTCTATGAAGAAGAACTAAGAAGTTTGAGAAGACTCGAGAGTAGAATTGCCGAGGGTAAAGTTCAAGATTTCCTATCCAGTGGAAAACCATGATTAACCAATATTTCAACGCTATGAATTCTATCTTCAACGTCTATGATGACATTAAAATTGATGATTACCTATTATATTATATAATATAATAGGTAATCATCAATTTTATAATTATATATATATATATTTACTGAAAAAATATGGTATGGCAAGTCGCAAAATTGAGGACAAAACTTGATTTGTTTTTGAAATTCTCATATTTGAAACATTGCCTGTACAAAAAGAAAAACGCCGTTGAAAGCGATATTAGAATTAACTTTCTCTCGACTTACATATCGAATATATCGAAGAACATAAAAAGGCTCATTAACTTGTGCTCTTTTGAGGCTTACAATACCGTGAAATTATTTTTATGATTGATTTGACAAACATTTTCTGTAACTTTAACTGCAAGAACAAAATAAAAATGCTTTTGTATTTGAAATACACATGTTTAATATTGGCTTTGTCTCATATTTTACCGATAAATGGTACAAGCGTAAAGGGTGTGATCCGGTCCAAATATAATATCCATAATGGTGAGCCGCTGTCAGTGCCAAATACTGGTTTAAGATCTTCCGGAATATTTGCCACATTTTTAAAGAGCCTCTTAAGTTTGCTAGCCAATGATTTCCCTGAGAAGAACTTAGTTAAATACTGCAGAATCCTCAACCGTCATCTCAGGAACTACAACTACACTTACACGCACAATCTTGCGAAACATTTCCGGCATTTATCGAGAATGTACCGTATGGACCTTAAAGAAGAAATAATTTCCTATAATAATTACTTCAATAAAGAAGCGCGGTTCAAAAAAGATTTCTTAAATGGCATGAATGAAGTTTTTACCTTGAAGGAGGCAATATTTTTCAAAGACTACATATTTGATTTGCGAGAATTCGGAAATGAAGATAAGCTGTTAATTGGCGAGGAAACACGCAAAATGCTGTCGATAATCATTGGAAATGTAGAAAAGTTAAATGCTAAAGATCAATCAGACTTGGAAAGGAAGCTATGGAAAGCAATCAAGGAATATGAGAAAGTGCATCGAATGCGGTAGTGGAAATTGCTTACATTATCTGTGAACCATTTAGGTAAAATACGATACATGTTCACAGTAGGTGATACACACGGCCACACATCAACCTTTTGGCAGATACTTAGCTCGATCCCTTGCTATAATTATAGCGAGTATCCATTCCGTATATATGATTCTAGATGTTTGACAGATAAGAATAGGTCGATGAATGACTGTCTGTATATAAAGGTTTTTATTAGATGGATGTACTCGTATTCTAGACACCCACTGGCATCCAGCTTTTGTATAATGTATTAATTTAATAAACATTTATGAACCTAGGTACCTAGACAGTATGCAGGTAGCATACTTATTAATAATTATATTTAATGATAGTAGGTATGAACTGAACTTATATCTATACCTATTATTTAAATAACAATTAAAACCTATGTATGTTAAATGAAGTATTATTCTATTAATAATAAGGGGCGAACAGCTGGAGAGGCCTATGTCCAGCGGTGGACTGTGGTAGGCTGATGATGATGAAGGGATCATTTCGCTCTAATCCAACCTCACCTGCCCGTGGTGCATCCTGCCGAATAACAAACGAGGCGCTGGCAACCGACTGGTGGCGATATAACCATCACAATTGAAGGCGTATACAAGCTAAAATTGTGATGAACCGGACTGAGCTCAGGTTTGTCACTGGTATCAAATACCTCGGTGTAATCATCGATGAGAATTTGATATTCTCGCAACATGTTAAATACATCACCGCCAAGGCAATGAAAATATTTAACCGTCTATGCCTATTTATAAGACCCACCTGGGGTATACATACCGAAAATGTCCGGACCATATATACACATGTAATAGTTCCAATAGTAACGTATGCAGCTGGAGTGTGGGGTCACGTAGCTAATAAAGTATACGTACAACGGATGCTGGAGGGAATGCAGAGACTCTTTGCCATCAAGGCAACGAGAGCCTTCCGCACTACGTCCACAGTTGCAGCACTGGCCTTAGCCAGATTTCCACCTCTACATCTAAAAGTACTTGAAACAAACAGATTAGAAACAGTAAGAGTATCAGGACAGACACAATACTTACCCAACGACATAACCCTAGAGAGACCAACCCCGATATACGAACTTTTACCACCACCGGAAAGGATTTCAGTAACCTTTGAAATGGCCCACACTGACAACGATATACATAACAAATGTACCCCGGCAGAGTCCATACGCTTGTACACTGATGGGAGCAAGTTGGACGACGGGCAGGTCGGAGCAGCTTTTATAATACTCAACAGTGGTCAAACCAATCCATCAACGGTATACAAATTTAAACTTCACACTGCGTGCTCTGTTCTGTGTCTCTGACCAGGCCTGTAAATGGGTACAAGATAATAGCGCAAGTGCTGCAACCATATTGTCGGACAGTATGTCTGCCCTTATGGCCCTCGGCGACCGAAGCAACACAAACCCTCATGTAGTCTCCATACATCAACGAATAAAGAACATACGTGTAACTGGTCAGATCCAATTCATGTGGGTCAAAGCCCACGCGAAGGTGACCGGGAACGAAGCGGCAGACGTAGCAGCCAAAGCTGCGGCGGAGCTTCACTCCGATTATTGCTACGCCAAGTTCCCGGTCAGCTTCGTGAAGAAGGAGCTCAAGAAGGACACCCTCCAGAGATGGAGAGAGCTCTATCTAGCAGGTCCTCAGGGCAGTCACACAAGGGAACTTTGCCCAGAGCTGGACGATGTAGCTACGGTCATGGAGAGATGTGGTACATCGTTCAGCCTTACGCAAACATTGACAGGACACGGCTACCACCGTGCATACTTACACAGGTTCAAAATCAGCAACAGTGATACATGTCCCTGCGACAACACAAGCCGACAGACGATAGAGCACCTGCTCACGAATTGCATACGCTTTGCATCTAGAAGAATCGACCACCAACTCATTTGCGACTCAGTCAAGGTTCCTCCATTCAACCTGATGGAAGTCACCAAAAAGGAGTCTACAAAAAATTCATTCCTGAAATTTATTACATATATAATTAACAACCTAAAGGACTTCAACAGAGACGCATAACAACTAAAACATTTTATACTACAGCGAACAAAGACTAATTAACATCTGCAAAATAAATATCACAAAATAAATTATGAAAGACGGACTGTATCCAATCGCGGTCCCGAGACATATCAGTTAAATCAAACACAAGATAAAAAAAAAAAAAAAATACCACAGACCGACGACGGGCAGCAGCGTCACCGGAGCGAGAAGCTACGCCCTGCGATCGCCAACCCGCCTGTTCAGCGTGGCGATTATGGGTATATCATCCAGATGTTTGCTTTAAATGGCGAACCACTGGAAAGGCTTATGTAATACCTACCTACTTAATAATCATTTTATAGTAGGTAAGGTAAAACGCTCTTATTTGTGAGCCACATAACCCATAAATTTGTGGAATCTTCTTTTATCTTCTTAATCTGTAAACTTCACTCCTCCAGCTTCAGTAGGTGCTTGACAAAGTTTTCCCGCGCTTCAAGTAAGCACAGATTATGTAAAAAAGTCAATCAATTTTACGAAGCTGGTATTCTCAGTCATTGAAAAATACCGGTACTATTGTGTACAACCGGTAACAACCAAAATGAAGTTGAAAACAAACTGGTTTACCATAGACATATTTATTTAACTTGGCAACACTGATGACATCGATGAACAAATGAAATACGGCAACGTCACGCACGAAGTGGTGAACTGAAGTGATTGTTCATTCGGCGTTTCAAAAAATTGTAAATTCACGGATTGTAATTATAATTCTTAGTAAAAATGGCAGACAATAAAAGGTAAGTTCTTATTAATGTAGAGTTATTGAATTTAATTCGATTCTTTATGTTGTGTTGCTTTCTTTTACCGTTTAACATAGTAAACCAATGTTCGAAAAATTGGCTTGTCATCATGTCCCAAGTTATTGAAACCGATTATTATTTCGATATTATGTTGAATTTGCATTTAAAGACAATTTAATTTCTTAATTTCGGGTTGGATTTAGATAAAACCTGGAGATTTCGGATTGGACTTGTAAACCTGAAGCGGTAGTTGTATTATAGTGTTTGGTTTGTGTATAGCCCCGATGATCTCTCGACCGCGATCCTGCGCCGCAAGGACAGGCCCAACAGGCTGATCGTGGAGGAGGCGGTGAGCGACGACAACTCCGTCGTCGCCTTATCACAGGTCAGTGAGCCTTTGGCCTCAATCACCTTGAACGCTTGGTAGCATCACCACAGACAGACGCCCATTGAAATGCCATAAAAATCAACCATGTATTTCCCATGTCTAAAAACACCCATTGTTACTATGTCATTGTTTCAATTTGTGTCACAAAGGAAAATTTTGCTCTACCTACTTCAGTTTCATTTTATTTACAATAGAATAGTAATGTTGATAATTTTTTACCCACTTTTATCATGTTTTAATAAGACATTTATTCATCACACAATTGAACAGTTTATATTTAGTGAAAATGTAACTAAAGAATCAATATTAGAAGCCTAGGACCAAACTTGATTGTTCAAATAATGACAGTCATTCTAACCTAAAAAACTACTATGTTTGTACTATGGGACCAAAATTCAGAATTAGTGTAAGAAATTGGTGGCATTTCATAATGTTGAATTTCTACATTAACTATTTCATTACTATTACTAGATTCCTATTATGAAAATTGACTTAATGATTTTCAGTTTTAATTTTTGTACAGTCAACAACAAAAATATATGATTACTAAGTGAAGCGGATAGTTTTAAAAACTGTTTATCAAATTAGCTGTTGCTGTCATAACATATAACATTGTGTGAAACCTGGTACAGATGTATAGTTACCCAAATAGTGGGTTATGTTACCATTACATGAACAAAGGATTACCCATTTGTTTGTGTATAATAATTTAAATAATTATATCAAAAGCAGGTTGTTTTTATGTGTTATATTTTTAGAGGCTTAACCTTGGCTTACCTATGGTTTTTGTTCCAATAGGCCTGTAATTCCCTACCCATAACAGAATAATTATAATTCTTTCTAATGTTATTATTATTATAAATATTATATGCAACATGATTCTGTTGAGGTGTAATTCATTTCCTATCCATTACTTGAGAGATAATGAAAAATGAAATGGAACCCCTTGATTTCAGGGTTTCATTTCATTAACATAATGGCTGTATTAATTTTCAAAATTATTTATTACAAGTTATGTAGTAACACATACCCACCTATTATATACTTTAGTCTAGTTAGACTAAACCTGGCTAAACAACTATACATATATAGCATACATTTACATTTTCATCATCATCATCATCACATTTACATTATAAGCACATCTTGTACTCACAGGCCAAAATGGAGCAGCTACAATTGTTCAGAGGTGACACAGTACTTCTGAAAGGCAAACGGCGCAAGGAGACAGTGTGCATCGTGCTCTCGGACGAGAATTGCCCCGATGAGAAGATTCGCATGAACCGCGTGGTCCGTAACAACCTCCGGGTGAGGCTGTCGGATGTTGTGTCCATCGCTCCGTGTCCCGCTGTCAAGTATGGCAAGCGTGTGCACATACTGCCAATTGATGATTCCGTTGAAGGTTTGACTGGGTAAGTTTCAAATGTGTTCAAGCAAACTGACATAAATGTACTGATTTGAAGCAATACGGATGATGACAAGGTATGAAAATGAAGAAAATAATTAGTCCGTCTCTTAGATAATAAAAAAATATAAGACCCGTATTTTTTGTTTTGTCGAAATAACAAGAAAATACTTAGATATAGCGCATTAAAGTTACGGAGTGGGGGCTAACTACGTCACGTTAGAGTATATTTTGTAATCTAACGTGACGTCATGTGACATTTAAAATCAATGTATCTTCGTAAGTTTTTGAACAAGAGGCAAAATAAAAAATACGTATCCAATATTTTTCATTAATCTATCTGATGGACATTAAATTATTTTTTAGTCATCATCCCAATTCTGAATAGTTCCTTGTTTACCTTTAGGACAGTCGAATTTTCAATACCTAGCTTACCATTGTACTATAGGTTGTCTGATTTTCTTAAAGCATCATAAATAATAATAAAAAGACAATACATACAGCTAAATTATCACGTTTTTGGAACAATTTATACATTTCTTAATAGGCTATTATGGCTAAAAATAGTAATTAGTCCGTCCCTTAGCTTATTCAAAAAACAGGCTTGGTGGCTCATTTGGTAGTGACCTCTGCCCTCTGAGCCAAGGGTCGTGGGTTCGATTCCCGCACAGTACAAACATTTGTGTTCATGAACATGTCTGTTTGTATTGGTCTGGGTGTTTTCAATGTATAATATGTATTTATTTACAAAAAAAAATTGTATCTAAGTAAGTTTATCAGTTGTCTAGTACCCATAATACAAGCTTCGGCTTAGTTTGGGGCTAGGTGGCGCTGTGTGGCCCAGCGTGGCATGTCTTGGGTTATTTATTTATTTATTAAAAGACACATACTTTTTTATAGTACTTGTTTTAACGTAATACGGATGATGACAAGGTATGAAAATGAAGAAAATAATTAGTCCGTCTCTTAGATAATAAAAAAATATAGGACCCGTATTTTTTGTTTTGTCGAAATAACAAGAAAATACTTAGATATAGCGCATTAAAGTTACGGAGAGGGGGCTAACTACGTCACGTTAGAGTATATTTTGTACTCTAACGTGACGTCATGTGACATTTAAAATCAATGTATCTTCGTAAGTTTTTGAACAAGAGGCAAAATAAAAAATACGTATCCAATATTTTTCATTAATCTATCTGATGGACATTAAATTATTTTTTAGTCATCATCCCAATTCCCTCCCGTCAGAAACCTGTTCGAAGTGTACCTGAAGCCGTACTTCATGGAGGCGTACCGGCCGATCCACCGCGACGACACGTTCATGGTGCGCGGCGGCATGCGCGCCGTCGAGTTCAAGGTCGTGGAGACGGACCCCTCGCCGTACTGCATCGTCGCCCCCGACACCGTCATCCACTGTGAGGGTGAACCTATCAAGCGAGAGGTTGGTGGACTTTTTTATATTTTAATTTTAGAGCATAACCGATTGCAATGGGCTTGTTGCCGTAAAAAAATTATTAACCAGTCTTCTAGATTGTTCAAAAATAAAAGACACGTATTTTTTCATTTGTGAATTAGACCCAAAATGACAAAGATATAGCCGCCCAGTGCCTACATTTTCACAACATACTACAAGTTAAATTCAATCATTTAGCTTTGAAGCTCGAGAAAGGCCATGCAAAGATTCAAACTACCTTCAACATGATTCAATGTTCAACTAAGTAAGTAAATTCATAACTGTGTTATTATATTAACAGGAAGAAGAGGAAGCTCTAAACGCCGTCGGCTACGACGACATCGGCGGCTGCCGCAAGCAGCTCGCGCAGATCAAGGAGATGGTGGAGCTGCCGCTGCGGCACCCGTCGCTGTTCAAGGCGATCGGCGTCAAGCCGCCGCGGGGCATCCTCATGTACGGCCCGCCCGGCACCGGCAAGACGCTCATCGCGCGCGCCGTGGCCAACGAGACTGGTGAGTGCACTGGACATTGGCCTCTGGTCTATGGTCAAACATCTGGAGGCATCCTCATGTACGGCCCGCCCGGCACCGGCAAGACGCTCATCGCGCGCGCCGTGGCCAACGAGACTGGTGAGTAAATAATAATAAATAAATATCTCACATATACATATTAAACTGTCTCAAGGGGCCTCTACGTGTTGGGCCTGTGCCCCCACGCAAGCATTCCAAAGGACCGGGAGGTTTAACACCTTCCCGTGATATCCAAATGGAGACAACATAAATAAATAATAAATACCCCGAGACATGCCACGCTGGGCCACACAGCGCCATCTAGCGCCAAACTAAGCCGAAGCTTGTACTATGGGTACTAGACAACTGACAAACTTAGATACATTTTTTTTTGTAAATAAATACATATACATAGAAAACACCCAGACCAATACAAACAGACATGTTCATGCACACAAATGTTTGTAATGTGTGGGTATCGAACTCACCACCCTTGGCTCAGAAGGCAGAGGTCACTACCAATTAAGCCACCGAGCCAGTCAGAGTGCACTGGACATTGGCCTCTGGTCTTTGGCCAAACATCAGGAGGTTTTACCCAAGGCGTAGCTTCTCGCTCCGGTGACGCTGCTGCCCGTCATCGGCCTGTGGTATTTAGCTGCGCCTTCAAGGATAGTGGTTACACCGCCACCAGTCTGCTGCCAAAGCCTCCACACTGCTATACAGCTCTTTCATGTATATTCTCATGTACAAGACGCTCATCGCGCGCGCCGTGGCTAACGAGACTGGTGAGTGCACTGGACATTGGCCTCTGGTCTTTGGTCAAACATCTGGAGGCATCCTCATGTGAGTCCACTGCTGGACATACATAGGCCTCTCAAGTTGGGCAAACGTCGAGAGGCTTTACCCATAATCGTCACGCTGCACACTGGGGCGGATGCCTGCACATGTATAAGCGTAGTGCCGGCAACTCAAATTATTAAGTGTAGGAAGGCGTGAATTTTATTTTGTACTAGCAGTGCTCGTGAATTTGTTCGCATGGAATAGTTATTTTCTCCCCGTTTTTTTTACATTTTCCATTATTTCTTCGCTCCTAATAGTTGCAGCGTGATGCTATATAGCCTAAAGCCTTCCTCGATAAATGTTCTATTCAACACAAAAAGAATTTTTCAATTCGGACCAGTAGTTCCTGAGATTAGCGCGTTCAAACAAAGAAACTCCTCAGCTTTATAATATTAAGTATAGATGTAGGGTACCTACCCTGGTGGAATGCCTATTCCCACAACTGGGAATTCAAAATTCATGAGAAGTTAGCCACTTGAAATTTCCTCCCCTGAGTGACAGGGTATGTCGCACTCCCCTGCCTTATCAAATACAGATCTGCCCCTGATGGCTGTAGTGTATGATCTCTAATGTTAGGGGTTGTATCCTGGAGGATTAGTGAAAGAAATATGCGCATACTAGATAGTGGTTTATTCTGGACTGTATTGCCAAATGCAATGTTGTTGTACCCTGATCTAAGTTTTACGAGATTAAGGCCCAGAGTCGAAGCGACGCGACGCGTCATATTTTTCCGACTAAAGCATATTCATCTTTATTGTTCTACTATTTAAGTACAAATTTGTGCTATGTAAATATGGCAACGAGCGTCGAAGCGCGTTGACGCGCGCATTCGCGCTTCGACGCTCAGCTGGAGTCGAATGGATTCGCGAGTCATGACGCGCCGCTTCGCTTCGACTCTGTCAGTGTGAGTTGGCCCTAAGTGGTTGGTATCTATGTCACCGGAAAATAGCAAGAATCGTAAGTTGATCAATTTCCTAGGTAGTTGATTAACTTCCGGAAAATAATAAACGGCAGTTGTAATGTATTATTTAACGTATGTATTTTAGTAAATTGATCATTTTACGGGGTCTTGCCGTAAAATCATCCGACGAAGGTGAGGTGAACGTTGATTGGTTCAATGGCTCACGTGGCCTTATCCCGGCAATCAATCAGGGAACAGTTACGGGTAATAGTGCACCGTTAAATAGTACATTGAGCAACGATTGGCCCATTTAAGGACGATTTTACTTGTGTCAAAATCGTAAATTATTAAATGACTGTCAGGCTACCGTAAGTTGATTAACTAACTAAAATCCATTCCGTTAAATGATACATTTCAACTACCGTTTGTTATATTCCGAAAGTTAATCAACTACCTAGGAAATTGATCAACTTACGATTCTTGCTATTTTCCGGTGACATCTACATGGAAAAGCTTAGAATAGACAATAACGCAATGCTCATTCCGCAGGGGCTTTCTTCTTCCTAATCAACGGGCCGGAGATCATGTCCAAGCTGGCCGGCGAGTCGGAGTCCAACCTGCGCAAGGCGTTCGAGGAGGCGGACAAGAACTCGCCCGCCATCATCTTCATCGACGAGCTGGACGCCATCGCGCCCAAGCGGGAGAAGACGCACGGCGAGGTGGAGCGCAGGATCGTGTCGCAGCTGCTGACTCTTATGGATGGTGAGTGGGGAAGTCGCTTTTTTTTTATAGTAGCACGGCATAATGGCCACTCTACGCCTGATGGAAAGCGAGAGAGAAGCCCAAGTCGCCGCGACTATGGGCAGATAACCCTCCAGTACTTTTCTGGGT
The DNA here is from genome assembly GCA_031163375.1 of Conogethes punctiferalis. Lineage (NCBI taxonomy): Eukaryota > Metazoa > Arthropoda > Insecta > Lepidoptera > Crambidae > Conogethes > Conogethes punctiferalis. Next base: position 4,144,977 of record CM062094.1, read on the forward strand.
TGTACCGTTCCGCGTGGGCGGGTGTTGGGCTTTTTTTGCGGCTTGTTGATTAGGTTTTGTGTGGGGGCTCCTTGGGGCGCCAGCCGCTCCGGGCTTCGCCCTCCGCGGCGTTGTTTTGGCGGCTTGGGTCGACTAAGCCACCTGTCAGTTGCCACCGCCATGCCGGCCTATAAGATGCGTCTTCACGCCCTGTTTAAAGGATCCAATATCGAGAGAAGGAGGAAACACATGTGCTGGCAATGAATTCCACATTTTAACAACACGGCAAATATAGGAATTGCCAAACTTTTTTCTACACGAAGGGATGTTTTCAACGGTAAAGCTGTGACAACGGAGGCCAGCATGAGTGGTTCTGTAGTGGAAGAGGGAAGGAGGGACAAGGGAAAACAACTCTTCAGAGCACTCACCATGGTATAGGCTTTAGAATACATGCACATTCTCTAATTTTATTCTTTTCCTTACACATACGTACGGCCCTTTAAGTAGACTCTCAGGACAGCCAGGGATACTTCAGTAGTATTTTAAGCCCTAGCCATAATCTTTAAGAAAATAAAGCTCTTCCGTCTAGTATGTTCATTTTTGACACTTTTTTTTAAGTCGTCATTGTTCTAACATTTTGCAGGAGAAATCGAAACCTACTAAGGTATTTCCTATCTAGAATAGTTAAATTAGTTGCTTTCTGAGCAATAGGAACCTCAAATAATTTAGCAATAAAATAATGCCAAAGCGTCTCCTAAATGCTCCTTTGGGGATTGTGGACTTCCTGTTTGTTTAAGACTTTAATGGATTGTTGGTGAAAATATTATGCCTAGTAAGGGACCAATGGACCAGACCAATGGACCGATCGATGGAAGAATTGATCCAATAGATTCTTTTATCGAGCGTTTGGTCTGGCTGGTAACACCCTAAGTCTATTCTAAAGACCTTAAGAAAGAAGACAGATAGATAACTGATCTTTTTATTGCACACTACACAATTGACTTAAAATAATAGGCTTGTTTCCTTAAAAAATTTAATTAGTCCGTCTTCTAGATTATTCAAAAATAAAAGATACGTATTTTATCATTTATAAATTAGACCAAAGATTACAAAGATATACCCCGTTAAAGTTTCGCGTGACGTCACGCCGTGCAGCATTTTGTCGCACGGCGTGACATCAAACTCCCCCACTCCTAAATTTTGATGCTTTGTATCTTTGTTATTTTTCGTGTAAATGAAAAAAGGAAAAATACGTGTCCAATATATTTTTATAATCGAAAATACGGACTAAATATAATGTAAGTATTTTGACCCTGGAAACATCACTAACAATTAGTAGAGGCGGTTTCGAAGTCTAGTTGTATTGGCATAACTTTATTCGTTCGAAGTCCGTGGCAATATCATACGCCGTTGGATGGCATACTTTTCGAGTAAACTTTCAACTCGCCGCTACTCCCACAGGCATGAAGAAGTCCTCCCACGTGATCGTGATGGCGGCCACCAACCGGCCGAACTCCATCGACCCGGCGCTGCGTCGCTTCGGCCGCTTCGACCGCGAGATCGACATCGGCATTCCGGACGCCACCGGCCGCCTCGAGATCCTGCGCATACACACCAAGAACATGAAGTTGGGCGATGATGTTGATCTGGAGCAGGTATGATTCTATTTCTAAGAAATAAAAATAAAAGTTTAGGAATATAATTCGAAACGTGCATGGTATCTTAGTACTTGAATTGGGGTAATTCCCATTTCATTTATTGTGACAATGATTCCTTCAAACCTAAAGGGATTTCATTTAGGAAATCGATCCTATCGGAACATGGACTAGAGAGAGACTAAGACTATAATGATAAATTGTTTAAAATAAGATTTTTTCTCATATATTGTAATAATATGACTGGATGGAGGGGGCGAGGCCGACCGAAGAAAAAATGGATGGACTGTGTGAATGATGTGGCTGAGAAAGGAGTGAATGGGACCATGACGGCTGATAGGGATGAATGGAAGAAGAAAACATTGCGCCGACACCAGATAATGGAACAGGGGAGGGAAATTAATGATGATTGTAATAATGAATATGGTGACATTTGTAATAAATTTTATTAACCCTCCGTATACGAGGTGACTAATCTCATCATGCTATACTAGGTGGGGTTTGATATACCCCAAATATAAAAGGTGGTAAAATCCGCATAATTGATATTTAAGATTGTTGAATAATAATAAATATACTTTTATATCTAATATTGAATTGGATAAGTGAAACAAAATTTAATTTTTACATTAGAATAGACTTTTATAAATAAAAGTACTAAAACTTAACTTTTTCTTCAAAACATAATCTATTAGATTTTTCTTGATCATATCAAATAAACATGATATTATTTTTTTAAAAAAATTAAACCGACTTCAAAAAAAAAACACAAACGCCCAAAACTAAAAAGCGATAAATAACGTAAGTAATTCTATCCTTAATACATAATTATTTAAATATTACAATTATCACTTATTTTTGAAGTCGGTGCCAGCCTCTAGGTACCTAACGTAGACTGTTGTAGGTATATGACGCGCGCGGCCGGCAAATCCCCACGACAATATAGATACATTTATTTGTTTGGCTGGCACCGACTTCAAAAATAAGTGATAATTGTAATATTTAAATAATTATGTATTAAGGATAGAATTACTTACGTTATTTATCGCTTTTTAGTTTTGGGCGTTTGTGTTTTTTTTTTGAAGTCGGTTTAATTTTTTTTAAAAAATAATTTTATTTCTCTATTTTTAGTTGCGTTAATGTGCTGTGACCTTGAATAAGGGCTAATTAATGTCATTAAGAGTTTTACTTAGGAATGAAAAATTTTGCTTTAAGTTAAGTGAAGACTTTGCGATCTAGAATCAAGCAAATAACTTACCAAATCACCTGCCTTATTAGCCCTGCATAAGTACATACTACTACCTAGTTTCTATCGACCAATGTCAGTACTGTTCCCTAACTCCTAACCGTTAAGGAGTTCTGTGGCTTCATCATCAGCACCAGATGTTGACGCCCGGAAGCATATACCTGAGTAGAATATGATAACGTAACAAAAACACCATATGAGCATACAATTTTCGGTTGTTGCCCTCAATTTCTCCAGGATCCCATCATCAGATCCTGACTTGGTGATAATGGGACCACCTCGGAAGTGTCCTCTGTCGAACAAAAAAAAAATTTTTGAAATCCATCCATAATTGACGGAATAATCGGTGAACATACATAAAAAAAAAAAAAAAAATATTATACATACAGACGAATTGAGAACCTCCTCCTTTTTTCGAAGTCGGTTAAAAATCAATTGGCATAGAATATTCGAATCACAGCCTTATCAATTTATAAGACTACAATATAACCACTTTTAAACATTAGCAATTTAGAAAAACAAACAATAATAAATCACTAAAGTTTCCGCAGTCTTGACAATAAAAATCTGCATGATCCATACATACAGGTTTGTTTCATTTTTTACAAATACAATAAGTTTTCCTATCTTTTTGTCTAGGACAAAGTGTGCTTCTTTGCATTGTATAAAACTTTCATTTCTGTCAGTGCTATTTCAGATTTTTGTGAACCATTAGTAGATTGCAAACCAATTTTCTCATTGCTGTATGTCATCATTGTTTTCTCTACTCTGTGCTCGTAATATATCTTCTTCCATTAACCGAGACATATTATAGTTAAACTATTACCTGAAAATATATTTCACCACGTTAAACAAGGAAATTAACATATAAATGATTAAAAAACAAAGATAGGTACGCTTACCTTTTGTGTTACGCGCCATACAAGGTGGGGTGTGTGATTCCCAAGCGCACTTTACGCACGTGTCACATGATTTGTAGATGAAGCCGGACTAAATGTTTTGCACGGATCGGTGCGGAAACGTCATATTTGCAGCTACTAAGAAAACCAAGTCTCGGGTTTGTTTCGTTTAGGAATTGCAACATTTTTTTTTTATCTCTGGGGTTTATCAAACCCCACCTCATATACGGAGGGTTAAAAAAATAATCTGAATATTTTTTTTTCTATGTTCTTCGATTTTTGTATAGGATAAAGGAAGTCTGGCTGTTTGAAGCTGTGCGAAATTAACAATATCATAATGTCAAAAAAGAATTTATCCCTTGTTTCCATGGTCCATAGAATAAATAGGAAGTACCTACCATTAACCTTGTGTTTGAACAGATCGCGGCGGAGTCGCACGGGCACGTGGGCGCGGACCTGGCGTCGCTGTGCTCGGAGGCGGCGCTGCAGCAGATCCGCGAGAAGATGGACCTCATCGACCTCGAGGACGACCAGATCGACGCGGAGGTGCTCAACTCGCTCGCCGTCTCTATGGACAATTTCCGGGTAAGAAAATATGTACATACTAACTTATAAGGTCGAGTGAAAATTGACTAAGTTGCCTCGAGTGACTCCTGTCCACTAAACCACAGTTATGGGTACAATCCCCACACATTAGTGTTTATTTTATGTCATGGTAAAATTGTAAATACCATTCGATTACAATCTATCTCGCGAGATTGTAAACTGCCTAAAGATTGTAAAAGTTACTACTGCTTACAATTTAACGTATTATTTTCAGTACATTGTAATCGACGAAAGTGGAACTGTTCATAATTTAACGCGGGACAGATTGTCATTTAAGAATTTCACTTCGATTGATGACAAATCTACCGAAAAAGTTATGTAAGCAGTATGTTATGGTTCACAATAGGTATTAATGTATTTAAGTAAATATTTGTTGTTCCTCAGTTATCCTGATACCCAAAACAAAAGTGCAACTTTGGGATTGCAGCAATGTATTTGATGTTGTCTAGTATATGTTTCGTAGATTGAGTGAGTTTTGTTGTCCCCAGTATGCGATGACCAAGTCATCCCCGTCGGCGCTGCGCGAGACCGTGGTGGAGGTGCCGAACGTGTCGTGGACCGACATCGGAGGCCTGCAGAACGTGAAGCGCGAGCTGCAGGAGCTGGTGCAGTACCCGGTGGAGCACCCCGACAAGTTCCTCAAGTTCGGCATGCAGCCCTCGCGCGGCGTGCTGTTCTACGGGCCGCCCGGCTGCGGTCAGTACCCCAGTACAGTAGCCTGCCGCCTGACGCTGTCCGCAGCTGCTGCAGCACCCGTGGAGCACCCCGACAAGATCCTATGTGTCCAGTATCCAAAATCCGAGCTCTCGGGGGCCAGAGCCTAAGGGCACAGACCCCAGGGCCAGGTTCGGCGGCATGCGATACCCTTGGTGTTCCATGCGTTCATGGGCTGCGGTGGCCGCTTCTCTGCAGCCATTTTGTCAACTCTAGAATAAAAAAGCTAGTATTCAAGGTCCGGTCCTCAGGACTTGAAGACACCTTTTATAGTTCAATAGCTAGTTCAGCTAACAAGCTAGTAGGAAAAAGTTTTTATTTATTTTCTTCCTAGTGTTAGAGGAGAATAATCAACAGCTGCGGCACAGCACTATTCGCCACGCTCAAGAGTCACCGCACTAACGTTGACAATTGAAGTTTGACGTAACGGTGACACTGACAGCTGTCATCGAGCTCCCGCGGATTATTACTTTTTCTCTCTCTGGTTGAATGAGTTTTTGTAATTGGATTCTGTAAATAAATACTTTCAGATTATCAATTCTTGTGTTATCACTAGTAAACCAGAAAACTATTACCTACGAAACATAAAAAGTTCTAACTAACCTATATATCTTTGCTTATGTTATACAGGTAAGACTTTGCTGGCCAAGGCTATCGCCAACGAGTGCCAGGCTAACTTCATCTCCGTGAAGGGCCCCGAGCTGCTCACCATGTGGTTCGGTGAATCCGAGGCCAATGTGCGAGACATCTTCGACAAGGTATGTTCCATCATCATCCTAGCCTTTTTCCCGATTGTCTCAGGGTCGGCTTCCCAAACTGAGAGATCTGGCGAGGGCTAAGCTTTTACACAGAGCGACTGCCATCAGACCTCCGCAACACTTAGGGTAAGCTATACCCATTCCCAATTGGGCGTCAGAGTTATCATAATCTCTGATATGATGTGACGACTGCTATCTGAGTTGGTATAGATAGCACCCGGGACCAACAGCTTAACGTCCCTTCCGAAGCACGGAGGAAATCGGTGTCAAATTTTGGTCACTCATCATCGGATTGACCGCGCCAATAGTTGCACAACGTTGCGATCATTGTTAAGCGTACAAGACCGCGGCGCCACCGAGCTCGTCAGATCTTCGACAAGGTATGTTATAGATTAACAAATTCTAGTAGGGCACCCTATGATTTTAGAGAACTGTTATCATTCTAGAAGTCATTTACGGCTTATCTGCGACTAGTGTGGCCAGCCCTCTTCAGCTACTTCGGCTTGCTAATCCGGTGAGTTACATGACCTTGGTTCTGTTGGATCACCTCATTTCGGATCCTGATCCGGCCGAAATATCACCAAGGAAGGGGAATAGTAATATATCATGAATAGGCCTGTTTCCGTAAAAAATGTAATTAGTCCGTCTTTTAGATTGTTTAAAAATAAAAGACACGTATTTTTTCATTTGTAAATTAGACCAAAAATGACAAAGATATAGCCAGTTAAAATTACGCGTGACGTCACAGAGTGGTAGTTTTTTCGCCACTAAGTAACGTTAAAGACCCCCACTCCTAAATTTTGATGCCTAGTATCTTTGTTATTTTTTGTTTAAATGTAAAAAGGAAAAATACGTGTACATATAATATATATTTTTATAATCTAAATTACGGACTAAATATAATGTAATTATTTTGAGCCTGGAAACATCCCCATTGTATTTATTTACTAGATACTGAATACTGGTAGATACTAAACCAAAAAGCGGCGTTACATTCATCGGAGGAGGGGAAAGTAGTTTTGAACCTCACCATGTATCAAGGGTGTGGGGCGTTAAAAATGCAAAAAAATCCTCTTGGCACGGCCCATTGAGTACCAGTCGCGTAGATCCATCCATTTCATGGTAGTAGTCCCACTCGGAGGTAGACCGTTACTCAGACCGTTGTTGCTCACTGCAGGCCCGGTCGGCGTCGCCGTGCGTGCTGTTCTTCGACGAGCTGGACTCGATCGCCAAGTCGCGCGGCGGGTCGGTGTCGGACGCGGGCGGCGCGGCCGACCGCGTCATCAACCAGATACTGACCGAGATGGACGGCATGGGCGCCAAGAAGAACGTCTTCATTATCGGTATGTACTGTTGAAACTAACGTTACCTATTATTATGTAGTAAAAACTTAATGGTTGTTTGGATCCTGAGGAGAAAAGCGAGGCTCTTAAATTTTGATTGAATGAATGGATCCTGAGGAGGGAGACGACAAATTAAACAGCCACTTAGGTTGTGTGAACAACCAAGAGCCTCGTTTATATCGATTATTATTTACTTAAACTAATCCTATGTGCATTAGCTGTGATAGGTCACACGACGTGCAACGAATATGCTGATGCTACACTGATTACGAATACATACAGTATAAGTTCTTTTGAATTATGCATTTGTTACCTTATAACACTATTTTATGTTCCCCATCTCTATCCAACTATCTAATTCTATAATGTTCCCCATCACTATCTATCACTATATACTATCCAACACTAACCATACCATGCGCAGGCGCAACCAACCGTCCGGACATCATCGACCCGGCCATCCTGCGGCCCGGCCGCCTGGACCAGCTGATCTACATCCCGCTGCCGGACGAGAAGTCGCGCGAGGCCATCCTGCGCGCCAACCTGCGCAAGTCGCCCATCGCCAAGGACGTCGACCTGTCATACATCGCTAAGGTAAACTCGACCTCAAATATTAGGCTCTTAGTTGGTCACACTAAAATATTGCTAGTTACTTAGTATGTAAATGTTACTGTTACTTCTTGTGATCGCTCTTACTAACTGAATGTAGGTACACCACTTTCCAAGGAACTATAGCTGTGAATATGCAGTAGTGTTGGCGAACAGTCGCTATTTAACCCGTCGAATGTGAATCAAATTCTCTAACACCTGGGTGTGCATAGATAAGATGTTGTGGACTGGGTATGCAGAATCGCGCCACTAAATCTTATGCAGACGGGTTAACCTTGTAAATCAAGACACTATACTACGCTGGGCCACATATCGCCATCCAGCCCAAACTACGCCAAATCTTACTTTGAACCGAACGTATATTGATTGATGGATATGTCACCGGAAAATGTAGTTGATTAACTTCCGGAAAATAATAAACGGCAGTTGAAATGTATTATTAACGTATGTATTTTAGTAAATTGATCATTTTACGGGATCTTGCCGTAAAATCATCCGACGAAGGTGAGGTGAACGTTGATTGGTTCAATGGCTCACGTGGCGTTATGCCGGCAACCAATCAGGGAACAGTGTATTAAGTTACGGGTAATAGTGCACCGTTAAATAGTACATTGAGCAACGATTGGCCCATTTGAGGACGATTTTATTTGTGTCAAAATCGTAAATTATTAAATGACTGTCAGGCTACCGTAAATTGATCAACTAACTGAAATCCATTGCGTTAAATAATACATTTCAACTACCGTTTGTTATTTTCCGAAAGTTAATCAACTACCTAGGAAATTGATCAACTTACGTTTCTTGCTATTTTCCAGTGACAGATATAATTATAGCAGTTGATAGAATGCCTATTACCGTACCACATTATAGTTTTCTGGCTCGCCCAATGGTTGACTGGTAGAGAATGCCACACGGCATTTGAGTCCGCCATTTGTACTTTCTTTGTGCAATAAAGATTAAATAAATAAATAACGAAATGCGTTTTGATTTCTTAGCGAATCATTTAACTTACTTGACGATTGTATTGCAGGTGACACAGGGCTTCAGCGGCGCCGATCTCACCGAGATCTGCCAGCGCGCCTGCAAGCTGGCCATCCGGCAGGCCATCGAGGCCGAGATACAGCGCGAGCGGAACCGGCAGCAGCAGCCCGCCGCCGCCGTCATGGACGTGAGTGCCTCTTAGATAGATAGATAAAAAATGTATTTACATAAACTGGCACACACAACAAATAAGTACAGCAAACAAATAAAAAACAATAGCAAATAAGACGAATACATACAGGAAACATTATCAAAAGTTTACAACGTGCATGTGGGTGTGTGTGCAGCAGCAATGCAAAAAGGTGATGGCTCAGCGAATTGTTTGTTCAACGTTCAACTCTTGTGTTCCCTGCCGAACATAACATCACAATATCGCAGTCTACTGGATATAGGTTTCTAGCTGTTCGCCACTTTGGACCATCATCTGGAGGATATACCCATAATAGTCACGCTGGGCAGGCGCGTTGGCGATCGCAGGGCGTAGCTACTCGCCCGTCATCGGCCTGTGGTATTTAGCTTTCAGACATTCCGAAATTATATAATCAAACTTCTTCGTATAACTAGTGTATAGTAGAATAGTATAAAACTAGAATAACATAGCCTAGCCTATGGAATATTAGCTCTAACGCTCTACATGTTGAGGTGCCCTGACGATGCGTCACATACCGGTCTTAACCTAATGGACTTACATATTCGGCTTTCATTCTTTGTTTTTCATAGAAAATTTTGAACTAAATGGTAATTAGACGAATGATATTTTGTGCTACAAGGGGAACATTTTGCGAAAGGGACATTGTGAGAAAGGGACATTCTGCGACGCAGCCGTATTAGACGATTGATATTTTGTGCTACGAGGGGAACATTTTGCGAAAGGGACGTTTTGCAGAAGAGACATTCTGCGACGGAGCCGTATTTAGACGAGTAATATTTTGTGCTACAAGGTGGACATTTTGCGAAAGGGACATTGTGAGAAAGGGACGTTTTGCGAAAGGGACATTCTGCGACGGGGCCGTATTTAGACGAGTAATATTTTGTGCTACAAGGGGGACATTTTGCGAAAGGGACATTGTGAGAAAGGGACGTTTTGCGAAAGGGACATTCTGCGACGCAGCCGTATTAGACGATTGATATTTTGTGCTACAAAGGGAACATTTTGCGAAAGGGACATTCTGCGACGCAGCCGTATTAGACGATTTCATATTTTGTGTTAGAAAGGGAACATTTTGCGAAAGGGACATTGTGAGAAAGGGACATTTTGCGAAAAGGACATTCTGCGACGGAGCCGTATTTGTATTTGAATGTGTATTTGTGGAGACTCGCCCTACTATAAAGCGTCATTCCGGCCAGATGGACGAGGAGGACCCGGTGCCGGAGATCAGCCGCGCGCACTTCGAGGAGGCGATGAAGTTCGCGCGCCGCTCCGTGTCCGACAACGACATCCGCAAGTACGAGATGTTCGCGCAGACGCTGCAGCAGAGCCGCGGCTTCGGCACCAACTTCAGGTGAGACTGGCCACAGGAATCTTGCTGTCGTATGAAAATAATACTATCGATTATAGTATCGTTATCACTCGATAACGGTACTCGCCGATTGGCCACGGAAAATAAACTATCGATTATTTAAAGGTTCCTACACAAGTTCTGGCGGCACTGCCGCCGTGCACCCGGGGCTTTGCCGCACAAAGGTCTCCTCGGTATTCGGCATAGCCGCTCGGCATGAACCCGGCGGCATTGTCGCCGGCATGTGTCTTAAGAACCTTTAGACCATCGGTAGATTTTTATTTATGAGCTATCTATACTTCTGATATCAAGTCGACAATCGGTTTCGTCAATCAACTGAGACATGGCATTTTTCACAATACATTCTCAGCTGCTCCCCAATGATGGAATAACGATACACAATAACAGCAACAGTGAATCTTCGCTCGATTTTGCCGCCCGGCCGGGGAAAGACCTCCATCCTATAGATAAACCGCAGCCAAATGACCTCCGGGTCGTGTTTCTGCCGGTGCCACTGATCAGTTACTTGCCCGTTGTCACGGCGACCTGGGCTCCTGTTAGAGCTACTAGACAAAAAAATATTAAATGGTCTAAGATCCCGCCATACAACGACCTTCACCGAGACGATAATTGGATGAAATTGATTTTATATGTAATTAAATATTATCAATAAACATAATGCATGTGGGTTGCCGATCAAATTTTGGTCCAGGGTATGATTTGATGGATGGGGTAAGCATGATTAAACATTTCACCGGTTTGATTATATTTGATCGGCAACCCACATGCATTATGTTTATTGACATATTTAATTACATATAAAATCAGTTTTATCCAATTATCGTCTCGGTGAAGGTCGTTGTATGGCGGGATCCCCTACTAAAACCCGCTCACCCGTTCCAGATTCCCGACGAGCGGCGGCGCGGCGGGCGGCACGGGCACGTCGGGCGGGGACCAGCCCACGTTCCAGGAGGAGGGCGGCGACGACGACCTCTACAGCTAAGCGCCTCCCGCCCGAGCCCTGCCTCAGCCTCGGCGCACCCGCCACCAGTATTAGTCGCGCGTAACCGCCAGCACGGTACGCAGTGAGGCCCCGTTAGTGCGTTGCGTTACAGCGTCGACTCTGAAGGCACGCGGTGTACCACAGAAGTGTATCCCCTACGTATCTTCCAACGTCGTTGTTGCTAAGCTCACTGTTTCGATTTTTTTTCGACTGCCTCATTGGTTCGAAAGTTTATGGACTCGAATGATGTAGTCGCGAAAGACACTGATTCGAAAAACGTCTTCGAAATCCTATAGTCTATTTTGGTAAGCCCCACCCACTATTACAATACTAGTGTAGCGTTCGGGTTTGACGTAACGTTGAAACGATCGTCAGATAGGATTATAGTTCATTCGCGTTAAGAAAATAGTGACTGACAGGTCACTGACAGGCCACTAGCCAATCAAAACGCTAGAATTATAATTTCTAGCGTTTTAATTGGCTAGTGGCCTGTCAGTCACTATTTTCTTAACGCGAATGAACTATAGGGTCGTTGTGAGCTTGGCGTGAACGAAATTATGACGTCACCGCCGCGATCACAACGACCGCGGTCGTCATGTGGAAAGACATAACAAGTGTTGAGCGTTGTAATCGCTTAGTGAAACGCTCCCTAATTATACGTCTTGAACTGATGTGTGAAACAGTTTGTTTACCGGTATGGTGTGCTTGCGAAACGTAGCGGGGGAGGGTGATCAGTATCGATAATGCAGCGTAACGCACTAATGAGACTTTACCGTAGGAGCAACGCAGGCGCCTGTCGGAATAAGGAACAGAGAATATCGGTTGCATTACGCATAGATTTATACACGTAGGCTTAGGCAATTGTGATGTTTGCGTTCCTTGTTCCGACCGGCGCGGGCGTCGATTTAACGAAATGCATGTTCACAAAGATACGAGGGTGGTATCGTTCTGAGTTGCGGCTCCGCAGGCGGGTGGCGAGGCGCGAGGCGGTTTCGGCAGTTCTAGGGCTGACATTACTACTAATTAAGAATTTAATCGGTTTAGTATCCGAGTGGGTGTTCCGGAGTCGGGCGTCCGACGACGGGTGCGAGTCGCCAGGTTCACGTGTTGATACAATCTCTTATAATGTATATGCAATGTTTATAAGCGCAGTTAAAACTGCGTCGACATATTCTGGGTAAATTTTCACCGATTGTAAATGTATTTATTTTGTAATTCAATCTATACTGATGATAGCATTTGTTTCTGTTCCGATTCGCTTACGTTTAGTTTAATCAAATAATGTTTGTGAATGTATCGCCCGCTCGGCGGGAAGCAAGATCATATGATTTAGAGTATTTGTTAACTGTGTTCGCCGGACGTGCGCACGCGACGCTCGGCGCGGGCTCGCCGCCGCGCCGACATTACACAATCGCAGTGATTTTATAATAAAAAAGTTTTATAGACTAACATTGTGTTTTTATTTACTCCCCAAGATGGATACCTTCTTTTATCAATAAAACTTATTAGGTAGTATTAAATGAATCTGTTCTTGCTAGCAAGGGTTTATGGGTTATATCAAGGTTGACATCATGGGTATTGTGGTTGACTTGGCACGTCTATGGGTTTCAGAATGGATAGTCTTACTTGCAACAATCAGCTTTATGGAGGCTTTTAGCTCTAAGAAATAAACTAGGAGAGATTTCATAATATCTTAATGCCAGTTAAATTCCATGGAGTTTTTTCCAGTAATTCGCGTTCAAACATACAGATAAAAACTTCTCCCGTTTTCCCAATACTTCCCTTTACTGCTCTGCTCCTATTGGTTGTAGCGTGATGAGAAGTATACTATAACCTGCTCAGAAGTATATAGAATAATTGTACCAGGTTGCGTTAAAATCCGTTGAGTACCTACCTAGTTTTAGTTTAAATAACAGGCAGACAGACCAAAATTTTACTGACTGCATATTTGGCATCAGTATCGATCACTAAATGACCTGATAGTTATTTCGAAAATGTATTTTATCTACAGAATAGACCTCTACAGATTTATTATAAGTTTCATCATCATCATCACCAGTCTACTGCTGGACACAGGCCTCTCCAGTTGTTCGCCACCTAGGGCAAACATCTGGAGGTTACACCCATAATTACAAGTTTAGAAGATAATAAAAATTAGGTACCTACTGAAATCTAAGCCACCAAATAAACTTATGTATCAGTAATGCTAAAATTTTTAATCACTATCTGCGAGGGAGCCCTAGAGACCATTGGAGGACCACTGGAGGCTTTTACTAAGCCTACATCAGGCATAAGCCTCCTACAATGATGGGGTTGTTTAGCAGCACAATGTTAGAATCATGTTTGTATTTTTATACCCTTGTGATGACAAGGATTGATAGGAATCACCTGCCCGTGGTGAATCCTGCCGAATAGTGAACTAGGCTCTCGTCGCCGACTGGTGGCGATATATGTAATCATCACAATTGAAGGCGTAGCTAAATACACAGGCTAAATACTACAGGCCAATGCGGGCAGCAGCGTCACCGGAGCGAGCAGCTACGCCCTGCGATCGCCAACCCGCCCAGCGTGGCGATTATGGTAAATCCTCCAGGTGTTTAGAATAGGTGGCAAACATCTGAAGAGGCCTATGTCCAACAGTGGACTGAGATAGGCTGATGCTGATGATGACAATCATAGAAGCGATGATTAGACCATAATCGTAGATTGTAATGAAGTTACCTGGTTTTAATTTTACGTAAGTATATTCATTATTATATTTCCATAATTTTATATAAGTAGTAGGTAAGTGGTATATATTTGTTAATAGTCACAGTCACAATCTGGTTTTTTGAATATTTCCTCCAGGTGCGGCGACGCTGCCAGCAGTTGCCTCAGAGACATCGCCCGATCAGTTGCAAAAGTGCTAGCTGGCTGGTCTAGATCACTGCTAGAGCCGGCAATTTGGTAATCATCAATTGGCTTTTCGTTTTCAAATATCTCCTTGAACAGCCGTTCGATTTCGTCAACGGAGAAACAAGTGCACAACATATCGAACGCCTGGTCCGAATACTGCGTCGCCACCTCTTTAGTCCGCGAAGGGATTCTCACTGGTTCAGGTGGCGTGCGCTTACCCTGCGCTTTCCTCACTAACTTCTTCAAAGCCGCAACCGAACAGGGCTCATAGTGCGGTAAAGCTGGCTCATCAAAAATAGACACATTCCTCATATACGCCGGCAAATGTTCTCGCAAATTCTTTTTGGCTGTTCGTGCGCATTTGCACTTCTTCGGCTCCATGTAATCCATATATCCCTCTATTTTCGGGTCACGCTCGTGAACCAATTCTGCCTTCCTAGTTTCTAACTTGTTTCCCGACGGAATTGAATGAATCGAATCTTCTTTTTTCGGCTCTATCCGTACAACAGATGGAATTTTGGTAGCCTCAAGTCGGCTACAGAAGCAATGAGGTATTTTACAAATACAACACTCCGTCTGCACTTCTTTTAGATTCGGATGCTCTTGTTGCAATATTTGCATAATAGAGCTCTCCAGTTTTAACTCTAGCAGTTGTTGCGATTTCGTGTATGTTACAGGAACATTGTAAGTGTAGTCGTGTTCGTCTACAAAATCAGCGTCATCTCCTCGGCGACCATGAATGTATTGCTTGATTTTCTCAGAGAACATCTCGAAGTTATCACAAGCGGCATATATGCATCGTTTGTTCACAACTATTACAGGAAGTTGGGAAGCGCTGGACGTACAGCGCTTCGGACAAAGGTCCTGATCCAAATGGGGCTTGTAACCTTTGTCGCAAAAGAGAAAGAATGGATGCGGCCGCGGGATCGGCGTGTGAAACAAGTCCTCCTCGGTCACGAAAATACTTTCAGCACTCGGATTCTCCATCGTCGCATTCAGCTGCAACATCATCAACTTCTCCATATTCAGGAAGAACTCCGCGTGATCCGGCAACGAGTTTAAACAATACGACACGAACATTTGGAATTTCTTCACGACCAGACAGACCTTCTTCTGCCATATTTTATTGAACTCTTCACGTTTCCTCTCTTTCTCCTTTGCGAGTCGGATTTCAAAGTCTTTCATTGCGATCGATTCCTTCAATTTTTTCGCTTTTTTCTCGTGTTCGTGTGTGGAAAGTTCCATTTCTTTTTCGCAAACCTCTCGTTCTTTCAAGGCCACGTACACTTGACAAGCTAGGTTTTGACACTCCAATAAGTTTCTTAATTTCTCTATGGCGACATGTTTTTCAACGTTGATGTCATGGAATTGCTCACCCACATCAGTACGGGTGCGTTCCAAGTTCTCAATGAACTGAGCTTTTAATCTAGCCTTTTCTTTCATAAGTTTCTCTGTATATCTATCATAAAGCATAGTGGCTTGCTGCTTCAAAAGTTTCCTATAGAGCAAGGTCATTTTCTGGAAGGCTTCCTCTCTTATTCGTTTAATTTCTTCAACTGTAGCGTCATACAGGAGAGTTTCTATCTTGCTAATAGACGTCGTATACAAAGTTGTAAACTCGCGGAAGGCACTTTGTATTTTCTCCGTGTTTTTCTTGGCCGACTCTTTCGAGGTGTCCTCCCACTGTTGTCGGCAGCTGGCTTCAATAGTTTTCTTCCAATTGATATCGCTTTCAAGCAACACCTGTTCTTTTTCCCATTCCATGCTTCTGTGATAATGAGCGACTATTTTCGTTCCAAAATAATCGATTACATTGAAGCCTAGTTTTGAGAGGTATTCTTTTTTATGTGGCCTCAAAGCAGCTCTGCCTTGGAGAAGATCGTCTGGTGGGACGTACCAGTCGCTGCCACCGCCTTTCATGGGAGGTTCGAGCCCTGCAAGAACCTTCAGCTTCGGGATCATAGACTTGAAGTACACGTTCGCCAGAGGCGGAGACATCTTGTTCTTCATGACGCTTTGAGTCGGAACTTGGTTCTGCTTCAGGTAGCATTGCCGTTGGTAGTAGTTGTCGCTTAGCCTGAACATTGTGCTTTATTTAAAAATTAATAAACAAAACATGTCAAAAATAAACTGTTATGAAATGACGAGTGTCGATTTAGACATTGCTTAATACTGTCATAAATGACAAGTCTACATTGTATTTTTAATAAAGGCAACGGATAATGTTATGTACCTACTTTGTGGAGAAAGTTTTGAAACTATGTATAACTTTTGTAAGTTAGGTATCACAAAAGTTAAAGGAACTTATTAAATCATACTAAGTACAAGTGATTGTGTTACCCCACACAAATCTGCAATTGCCACTTAAAAATCAATCAGTAACAAAAATGATGGCCCGTGGGGGGCAGTAGCTAAATAATGAACTGAGGTAAGGATGTACACGCAAGTGATGGCTAAATAAAAAGATATTATGACGTAAAAAATATGTTTATTTTTACAAAATTATAGATATTATTTTCCCTTAATCGCTAACTCATGCGCTTACGACTACGTCACCTCCCCGACCGCCATTTGTTGAAGTAAGTTCATCACGTGGCAGAACCGTTCCTTTATTTCTGTCTCTGACCGATGTGGAAGAAGTTCCCGAACCCTGCCAAAGACCAGTTCTGAATCTCTGAACTCCGCCTCAAATTTGAGCACTTGCAACATAGTCTTGTCTTCGTCTCTCGTCCAACTGTTACTTTTCACCTCAGGCTTTATCTCAACACAAGGCGGTTCCATCTTTGCCTGTTTCGGCTTAGACCCCTCATCTTTCTTCTGGCAAGTCGAATTCTTACTGTCCTTCCTCTCCCTTTTCTGTGTATCTACTTTATCTTCCTTCTTTTCTTTACAAGTCTTCTTCTGAACTTTGCGAACGGTCTTCGGGCTGCTAAGAGCGGTGACGCAGTCTTTTACTTTTGTGTTATCGTTGACATCTTTAACATTCTTGGTGGGAGATTTTAGTTGCTTCTTCGTTTTCTTGGGTGGTATTTTGGAGGCGTTTCTGGTTCTTTTGGGGGAGGCCCTTTCGTCTTCGGAGTCGGGTGGGGAGAGATGGCTGTGTGCTGGGGCGAGGCGGCGGGAATGCACCCGGTAGGGTTCTTTGCTGTATGGATATGTGACACTCGCTGAGCGAAGCAACCTACCGTGTTGGAGGAACACTCGACCGTGGAGATACTGAAACAAATAAATATTCAAAATATCTCATAACATCAGGGGTACAACAAGCACAGTAAATCTATGCAGGTTTCTATAGCAAAGATGACTTAATTATACATCAAGTGAGCAATAGAACATTATGAACAAACATTTCAATGATTTATTTATTAAGCTTTGTATTAAATGAAATAAGTCGTAATATAAATATTTAGACAGATCTTTTTACGTGACCGGATTAAGCCGATCCGCCGCACCGCCAGAAACCAATATAACGCCTAAATGGAATCGCATAGCACACAACATTCGCATTGCAAAAACACTAAAAGTTTGAGAGTTGGAAAAGGTTAAGGTTGCAAAAAAAGCCTTTTCATTACTGTCTATTACCGACAGAGATTTGATATCCTCATATTCATGGTTCTTCCTTTCACTTAGGTGCAGCGCAGACGGCACACTTTTTGTGCGATAGTCTGCGTCTGAGACATTTAAAAAGAGCGTCTAGGTCTGCCGACAGAATATTCGAAGATGTGCGTCATTTGCGTGGAGTCTGTGCTCTGAAATATCCGCGACAGATTTTTGCGCGTCGTGTGCGTTACTGCATATATTTGCAAAAAAGTGCATCACAGATAGTCTGTCGTCTGCGCTGCCTTTAGATCGATCTTGTGCTTCTCGCATCCAGCTTTTGCCAACCATCAAAAAAAAATAAAAAAAACCTTGGATTTACTGAAATTTGTTTTAAATTTATGCATAAGGACTTTTATCTAATAATAAAAAATACTCCGTAAATGTTCAATTTTAGTACTGAAAGAGTACTAATTGAACTCACCATTGTGTCCAAACCCTCTTTGGCGTCAATCTTCTTTTTATTGTCTGTCTCCTCCTGGAACTCCCACACGTCGTACCCTTTGTCGTCGGTCAGGAAGCTCTCGTGTATGGTGTCTGCGCCTTCTTCGTACGCGCTGCAAACAAATGCGTCACCGTTATATTGCTTGCACTTAATGCATTGTTTCTGATGATTTATCTGCCCTCAGGGTGTTACTAGATATTTGATTTATCTATAGATTACCATCTATTATCTATAAATCAATAGGGGATGTAAGGGAGCGACCTATCATCATTTCGCTCCAAGCTAACCTCACCTGCCCGTGGTGCATCCTGCCGAATAACAAACGAGGCTCTGGCAACCGACTGGTGGCGGTATAGCCATGACACCTTCAGCAAGGCGTAGCTAAATACCACAGACCGATGACGGGCAGCAGCGTCACCGGAGCGAGCAGCTACATCCTGCAATCGCCAACCTGCCTGCCCAGCGTGGCGATTATGCGTATATCCTCCAGATGTTTGCCCTAAGTGGCGAACAACTGGAGAGGCCTATGTCCAGCAGTGGACTGCAATAGGCTGATGATGATGATGATAGATTACCAATAGATGGAAGAATCAATTGCTTAGCAATTGACACTTGATCATTAGTTTGGTAACACTCTTTAGGCGTTTGCTTACTGGTCAACTACTATACTATATTCACACTATGGCTGACAGGTTTAGTTTATTTTCTTGGATGTAACATAAGTAATATGTAATCTAATAATACAATATGATGTGGGGAATTCCAATATGCTAAAATGTTGCCATTAACGCCAAAATTGTATGTTTCCCAATAGCGTAACCCAGAGCCTAAAATAACTTAACATTTTGACTCATGTATTTTCCCTAAAGTATCAAATATATTCATACTATTTATGTAAGCTATTGTAAGCTCAATGCCGCACCAGCGCCCCTTTGATCCTCGCGCCCTAGGGTCTAGCCTTATTAGTCTGTGAGTAAATCAAACCCTGATGTGGTCACAGTGTTGGAATAGATTAGTAGTAGTCATATTATAAAAAAATATGCAGACCAAAATCTGTTATGCCAAAATCTTATTCACCCAGTATAAGGCAATGATATGTAGAGTTAATTATAAATATTTGAGAGTAAAAGTATATGGTATGACCTATTATAAATCTTTAGTATCAATACTATTGGTAGCCTCACAAAATTCATTTGCTACAAAGAAAATATAGATAAAGTACTTGCCTGTCTGGTGGGCGTTCGTCTGGGAATAGGGACTTGAACATCTGACTGAGACGGGGGTTGGACCGTAGATGAGGCAGCACACGCGTCTTCATCTCTCCGCTGTTCCCACTGTTAATGCCCGTTGTGATGGCACGGAGGATCTTCCTCAGAACTGTAGGCTTTCGATAGAATGCACTCTGAAAAAAAAATGGATGCTATAATGAAATTCTTCTGAGAAAATGGTTTTGATGGAAATCATTCTTCATTATGCAAAACTGAATGACTGCAATCTGCAACCTTTGTTCTCTCTAGTTTCAATAGAATGATCTATACAACTGGATTCAGAACCAACATGCTTTAATGTGCTTTCGGACCAACTCCATGCTACAACAATATTATTTCTAGACAGAAACATGCCGTGGAAATCTTGAATAATTTCTCACATAGCACATTGGTGATGGAAAAAAATTACTGGACTTTGACATCTAAATCTTTTTTATAGTCTAGACTCTAGAACCAGTTTAAGGCCATAAGTCTTATAATTTAGTGAAGATAATATTTACCTGTAACATTTCAATAAAGCTTTTTATCTGGACCAGCATAAAATGGTCCATGAACCGACCCACTTTTGCTGCTTGACCCGGTTTTAAAAATAACAGAAAGTCCTCCAACATATCTTTGTGAGCTTCTCCAAATATCACTTCTATCTTTTTATACAATTCAACAGGGGTCTCTTTTGCTGGGTCAAATGTTCTCAATATATTTTGGAATTGTGTAAATTTGTTATCAGGAACCGATGAATTGGAAGAAAACCGTGATTGTACTTTATTGTAGTAAGATCTAACTATAGCTGAAAACAAAAATAATCATTGATATGTATTTAAATTGAATTTTATATAACCATACCAAGCAGTTATAAACCCAAGCAAATGTGAGTCATCATTGCAAGTAAATTTTTTAAGAGACTTATTTTATTGAATTAAACAAATGTAAAACTTATCAAAATTATCAAAGCCAAAGATAATATGTGTGTAAAAGTTAATTTGATCAAAATGTAAATGCCACTGTCACATGTAGTCACACAAACACATACCTGTCTCTAGAGCATTGTTATCAAATTTTGAGGGCTCCACTTTATTCTTAACATTGCCTTTTGGTTTTGTCTCCTTCGAGACAACTTTTACAGCATCTAAAGGCTCCGCAACTTTTGGAGGAGGAGGCTGAAATATGATTCAAAATTAGTTCCAGTTCTATATGACAATAAAATGGCGACAGTCCTTTGCATTATCAGATATAACATGTAAAATAACTGCAGTATTTAACAGACAATGTGATAATTCACTATATTCTTGTCAATTCAAATGAGACTAACTCTTTCCAAGGCAAAACAAATGACATTCGAGACGAATTACATAAAAATCCGACAATTGTTTTCTCACTCACCTCGAGGTTTATTGCTGGTTTTGTGAATTTATTTTGGTTGAAAAAACTCGTGCTTGGTTCTATTTTATTCCCAAATGCATCTTGACTGTCCCGGGTGAACAGAACTGGCATAGAAGGCAGCATCTGGTAGATTTTATGTGCTTTCTCCAAACTCACAAAAACAACAAGAAACTTCAATGCACGATTGGAAAGGTTTTCACATAATAATTTGTACAAGACTAAAAACACTGTAAAAATATAACATTGCTCCAATAAAACACTGATAAAAACTGAATTATTTCACTGAGGAAAACATTTTTGTTTGTATTTACGCAAACAATACAAGCCGTAGAAATAATGGAAACATAATTTGACAGACGGAAGGAAGGATGGACGAAGCGAAATGGGCGGGCGCATACGAGGCACCGTTTCATTTCAAGGTATTTTCTATTGATTTATAAATGAGATTATAATTTTGCTAAGCCAATAATAATATTAAGATTCTTAGAACATACTCTTCTGGTCATCATTTCCTCATTGTAAAAGGAAATTACTAAAAATAAATTGACGACCTATGAAGCCCATCTTTTAAGCGCGGGTTTTTAAAAAGTTTTGATGAGAATGATTTTTAAATTAGAAATGTCTAACTAACCACGTCCACGTACATGGAACAATAAAATAAAAAAATATCATAAAACTTAATTAGATTTAATGTCCTGTATAATTAACCTGTCGCAGCGTTGGTTTAGTACTAGTTAGTGGTCGCTCTGCTGACTATATAGAGAACCGGGTTCAAATCCTGAGTCGGAATAAATATTGATATTAGATGCGGGGAACTCTCTTCGATCGTGTGGACTATGAACTATCGTCCTATAGGTTTTATTAAGAGAGACGACTTTATTATTTAGTAATAACGACAGTCGTTCGGTATAGATTTTCCAAAGTATTTACCTTGGTTAAGCACTGCGAACGTGATAGGCCGTTGTGGCTGAAATTAGTAGTGGGTTCGATTCCCGTCCAGGATAAAAATCACGACCTTACCTAAGTTACTAACAGGGAAAGCGAAATAGGCCCAAGTCGCTTCGGTAAGTGATGAGAAGTTAGGTAGCCGAATCAATCACAGTTGTCAGTTGCCCTCTATGCTGACTTTTGGTCCGCCACCGGACCAGGGGCCCTACTACAGAAAACGAAATCGATCGTTCGTTGAACGGATCGCGTATTTTTGCCCCATAAATCCCTCTTATTTGTCCCTCCCGTGTTCTAATATATTAATGAAATTGTTGAAAATCAACGTTGATGAATTTTAGTTCGGATATTCGAACACGGGAGGGACAAATGAGAGGGATTTAAGGGCAAAAATACGCGATCCGTTCAACGAACGATCGTTTTCGTTTTTTGTAGTAGGGCCCCAGAACAAGTCATCGACACTAGCTGATCTCGAAACGTGACCAAAGACACTTCACAGTGTTTCGCCGGATGAACGGTGTTTGCCAACCAGGCAGGCAGGTACTTAAACCATATACCACCCACCTGCTGGTTAAGAAGTTTAGCGGACTCTTTCACCAACCACGAGAAGAAATAGGGTGCATCGCACGGAAACTACCACTACATAGTATAAAACAAAGTCGCTTTGTTGTCTGTCTGTCTCAATGTATACCTACTTAAGGGGCTGCGCAGACGACAGACTTTTTGTGCGATAGAGTCTGCGTCTGAGACATTTAAAAAGAGCATCTAGGTCCCTACAGCTCTGCCGACAGAATGATCGAAGATGTGCGTTGAGTCTGTGAAATATCCGCGACAGATTTTTGCGCGTCGTGTGCGTTGCGTTACTGCATATAATTGCATCACAGACTAAAAAGTGCGTCACGGATAGTCTGTCGTCTGCGCTGCCCCTATATCTTTAAAACTACGCATCGGATTTTGATGTGGTTTTTTAATAGATAGAGGGATTTAAGAGGATGGTTTATGTGTAGGTATATTACTCGTCATAAGTATGCATTGCTTAAAGTATTGCACCCGTGCGAAGCCGGGGCGGGCTACCTAATATTATAAAGGCGAAAGTTTGCGAGTGTGTATGTGTGAGTGTGTATGTTTGTTACTTCTTCACGTCTAAACGGCTGGACGGATATGAATGAAACTTGACAGGAGGATAAGTGTATGGTCTGGAATAACACAAAGGCTTTTTTGCAAAAATTCCCACGAGAACGGGAAACCGTGACTAATACCGCGGGGCGCAGCTAGTACTTAGGTATTCAAAAAGGTAAGACAGAAATTCTATTCTACATAGTTAGTCCTTCAGACATGTATTACTTCCGAGTATAATATTTCTTGGTGTCCATTCCATACTTATCATAGTATCATACCTACTTACTTAATCATTTAGAAAAAGACCTATACTTTGTCATTGGTAGTGACCATAGTAGGCCACAGTAGGACAATGCCCATTCATACTTTGTTCGTGACCTCGAATACACTTTAGAATTATTTATAGGCCTATTATAGCGGATATTGGGACACCGTTGTTGTGTTTACTCCGTTGTCAGGTAACCAAATCGATTTTACCAGTGTCGCTTCATCATCGACGTAGCCGGTGTTGTGATTGGTTACTCGTAAATAATCATGAATATGAAAAAATTTAAAAGTGTTCTTAAAAATAGTAGCATGAGCATTTGATTAAAACCTGCGATCTTTTTGGATGTTTAAAAATGGCTTCTATTCTTCCTGCGGGCCTTCGAAATGGGGTACGTTTTTGTATTATTAAAATGTCACTGGCAAGTCGATATTAGAACGCTCTATATTGTTTTTTATAGCCCTTAGGTAAGCGTAACAAGGGCAACCCTTATTCCAAGGTCGACTAGCCCATAAATGTCATATAATTTTATTTTTTATAGCCACTTTGTACCTACGTGAAAGTTTTCTATGAATATTAATAGCAGAGTAATTTTAACAAAATTAAATCCTAATGTAACTTCAATTCAAGACAGTAGATAATCACGTAAGACAAAAGGAGTGAAATATTCATCATCATTAGCATCAACCTCTCGCAGTCCACAGCAGGACATAGGCCTGTCCCATTGTTTACCATTTTGCGCGATGTTGGTCTTCTCGCGTCCAGCCATCTGGCGCAAATCGTTGCTCCACCTGGCCTGTGGGCGCCCTACACAGGCCAAAAGTCTCCACTCTAAAACTCGGTTACCCTCGTCATCAGCCTATTACAGTCCACTGCTGGACATGGGCCTCTCCAGTTCGCCACTTAGTTTGCCACTTAGGACAAACGTCTGGAGGATATATCCATAATCGCCACGCTGCCGGGCAGGCGGGTTGGCGATAGCAGGGCATAGCTTCTCGCTCCGGTGACGCTGCTGCCCGTCATCGTCCTATGACATTTAGCTACGCCTTCAATTGTGATGGCTATACCGCCACCAGTCGGTTGTCAGTGCCTCGTTTGTTATTTGGCAGGATGCACCACGAGCAGGTGAGGTTGGCTTGGAGCGAAATGATGATAGGCCGCTCCCTTACATCCCCTTTATACCGGTTACCCTATTACGCGATATTCCATATGTTATACTGTGCCCCCTGATACT
The DNA here is from genome assembly GCA_031163375.1 of Conogethes punctiferalis. Taxonomy (NCBI): domain Eukaryota; kingdom Metazoa; phylum Arthropoda; class Insecta; order Lepidoptera; family Crambidae; genus Conogethes; species Conogethes punctiferalis. Next base: position 4,169,477 of record CM062094.1, read on the forward strand.
CAGTCCCCCACTTAACCCTGTTTACAAAGGCATTGTCACAAGTATCACGGAAGACGTGATTTCACATGTAGTGATATCTCGGGGAGCGATTAGCTCACATCTCGGCCTTGGGCTGAGGAAGCGTGGTTTCCTTTGAATTTCCAACAACGGAATCAGTATGGTCTCGCACGCGAGCTAACGAACAATTCGGCATTGTTTTATTTGTGAAAAGTTGCGAAAATGTCTGATGAAAGTAAGGACAAGCGCAGTGTTGATAGTGATACGCCTACCGTGAATATGGAGGAAATAGCGCCCTCTGAAGTTGTAAGTTTTGGACTAATAAAACTAAAAAATAAAATAAAACAACCACACTGGTCTTAAAACTAAGGGTTGCCCTTGTACCAGAATACCCAGTGGTGACTGGGGGCGTCTCCTAGAACACCCTGACACGAGACAATTTAACAAAGACACGTCAAAAGTCAGGGAAATATATAGTGTAATGTTAGTATTATAGCTGTTATTACTTAAGTTAAATGGTTTGTACTCGTAACTATGTTTTACACAAAGAAACAAAGGTTACGATTACTGGCGGTGACAGTACCTACCTAATACAGCGAAATACTGACAGAATTGTATTGAGAGTTATTTGTTGTCGATTTGGTCATGTCCTACTCAACCAATTGGTTTAACCAAATCACCCGCTGGTAGTGTCAGCTATAAATTACTAATACATAATATGTTAACTCATTAGCGAATCTCTCACTCGACCATCATTTCACTAAAGACGCAATTTTTATAACTGTTTTGCGTATAATATCAAAAGTAGGTTGATGGGGTCCTATTCATAATGCCTTTTTTTTGTTCGGATTAGGAAATTTTTCATTTGATTTTGACAAAATTTGAATGTAATTCATATCAAAGTTTCTGAATCCGTGTGGATTTCCACAGGTATTGTATGATGTTGTTGTATGGTATTGTATGATTGATTTGTTGTTGCGTTCCTACTTGGCACCCCAAAATACTCCAATGTAGAAAGGCCACTTTGTTCGTATGGTTTCCGGATTTAGATTAAGACAACCCAATTTCATCCTGTATCCACAGGTTTACAGGGTTTTCAGGACATCCGTCCTAGAAGACGAAGGGTATATTAGGCCACAGCGTTTACCTTGGTAGATATAAAAGCTACTGGGGTCACCAATCCGTCCCGTCACAAATCAATGGACATTTGCAGGCTGATGATGATGAGTACGGCTAATAAGGCTCATATTCTGAAGATCATTCTCTGTTATTCTCTCCTCAGGTCAAAGGGTTGGACGCCAATCGGTATGCGACGAAGAAGACGGTTGCCCAGGGCATGCTCGACATCGCCCTGCTGACGTCAAATGCGTCTCAGCTCAAGTACGTCCTGCAGGTTGGACCCAAACACGAGTTCTACACCCTACTCGTAGTTCTGATATCCATCTCTATTGTACTTCAGGTAAGCCATCCTAAAACTGTATTAACTACATATTTGATTCTCTGCGGTCCGAAGCGTCATTCGTGATCATTAGCAAGAATGCGATTTAAATATGAACGGTAAGTAGGTAGGTAGTTATTTCCGCGCACGTGCAAGCTACGGAATGTGTTTCCAGAAGTGTTTCTTGAACGACTTGTCCTTCTTCAAACGTGGTCAAGAAGGAATTCTTTCTTCACGGTAGGTATCTGCTTAGCTCTACTCTGGGGCATTGCAGTCTAGAAACGGCGGTGACCGTTTAATATAGAACATAGGTAACTATTTTCCTAGAAATTCATTAATACAGTTTGTAGGTACTCCAGTAAAGCTACATTAATCTGACGGTGAAACTGGTACGTACCCGTAGAATGCAAGGCAATATTGCAGTATCAGATATCGTAAGCTAATCATAAACGCGATGAAGGATTGACTTATGGACACACGATATATACCAAACAGCGCCATCTATTGATGTCGCCAAGCGTAATCAGCTGTTATGCACCAAGCTAACGTCAGCGAATCTGAGAAAAGGTAGTATGTACCGATTTGTTTTTTTTTTCTAAGTATATTAAGGCATACGATGGTGCAAACCAAAGGAGGCCTACGTTCGTAGTAGACGGATCCCGGTTGTTGATTGTTTGAACGCATATGATGTCATCAGCCTGTCGATCTCGATAGACCGTGAGGGTATGACTTCACAAGGTTATTCCTCACAAGATTGGCTGACGTGGGCTGTTATTGCGAAGGTGGCGATGGGTGCGGTGCTGCTTTCTCTGAACCTGCTTCGCGATTGCCGGTTCCATCAGCCTCGTCACAGGGACTCCGCACTCAGTATTAACTACCTCACAACCGCTGCTGCGTTTGTCATCACCGTGCTCAATGTTATGGTTTCTGCCTTCGATTCCTCGCTGGCTAGATACCTGGAGTTGGATTAAGCTTTGGACAGCCAAAGGGTCAAATCATAAGGCTGGCGTAAGAGCTAGCTCGTTCGTTTGCCTTTTGCAGTGACGTATAGAGTGGCCACGCGCCCCCGAGACGACAAGAGGCCATGAGCTCAGTACCTACAGTAATGATGACCTGTACCTACACTTATCCTACTAAGTAGCAGAGCCCTTCAAAGAATTTGCCACGGGCCTCAGATGGCATCTTCTTCGAGAAAACACGTGGTGTGACTCATGATTATTATAATGTTATATTTTTTTATGTAGGGCCTTAACTACTTACTAATGTATTATGGATAGCTATCAATGACATAGTGAAGGACACAAAGTCCGCCCTAATGGAGGCACCAAAACGCTAGAACTAATTACACAGGTAGTTGTCGACATAAATGATTTCTATTATTTTCATCGACCCTTCAGAGCTAATAATAAGTATAGGTAGGGATATTGATGTAACTGGTTAAAAAACTTCAACATATTATAAAGAGAAAGCACCAATTACCTTAGTCAAATATGTATGTATTTAGTGAACTAAGTAAATAGGTAGAGTGATAGGTATTTCACTTTTCTTTACAACAGTTTCATAGTACCTAAAATCGTTGTCCGTGATTCTTGTAACTAATTTCAGCATTTGTTATTTCAAAATTATTATTGTTTTAGCTGTTGGTCGGGCTGCTATTTGTCGTCATTGGCGGTATGGACTTGAATGACCACGCAGACCAGCCCTCGGCAGTCATTTTAAATGACATTATTGTCATATTTATTTTCGTCATTTCGGTTATCAACATAGTCATTTCGGCATTCGGAATAGAATATTCGAATAGTCCTTTAATATTGGAAAGATTGCAATATATTAATAACGAATATTTGAGAGTAGGTAACGGTACAGCAAAAATGTAATAAAATACAATTAATTACATACTTGTAATATTTAAGCAATAAATATTGGTAGGTATAAGAAATGTCTTAGATTAAGTTAAAATTAGTTTCTTAAAAACTGTCTAGTAGTTTTTTGAAGTTGTACATACTTAGATAGAAAAACAGTCTTATTACGAAATTAATAGGACGTAACCGCTGCTAGGTAGCTTACTGTTTTATTGAGTACTTGGCCAAAATTACCTTGACTTGATTTCTACTGTAAGATCGTGTTTATAACAAGCAGAGACGTTAATTATTATTCATTATGTGAAATAGAGGTAGGTAGAGGTAGGTTTCTATAGATCTGCATACCTACCTCTACGCTACTAAACAGCTTGTCAGAAAATACGATTAATATAATGTAGATCTCATCGTAGGTACGTAAACTGTACCAATTTCAACCAATTGCTAATTTAGTCATAGGATTATTCTCGGGGCCTGGTTTACCTACATGCTAATAAGATTAAGGGAGCGAGACAAAGCGCGGCGCTGTCTAAAGAATTGCTTATAACATGCAAATTACGAAACCTCCTTATTTGGTATTTTTAGGAAAATATTATGTGCGTTATAATAGTTTACATCTTCTGTAGGTACGTCTTACAACTACTTCGTACTCGTTGCTTTTACATTTACACCACCCCTGTCCTTGTAGAGTGCACATTGATAGCCTAAGGCCGTCAGAAGTTTAAATCAGACCTTGGTTAGGTATTCTTGTGGAGTGTGGCCAACACAACCTGATCCTCCTTATTGTAATTATGGGCTAAAATGATTTCTATCGAATTTTGTAGATATGACTACCAGCTACATTGAGGATTGGTGTATTTTAGGATTCGTATGCTCATTATTGCTACAGGTAACTTAATATGTTATTCCGTTTTCTCCAGGCGAGCGCGGGTGTCCTGGCGATCGTAATGACGTTCTTGGATGTGGACAACAGCGAAAGACAAAGGAAGATCTCAGACTGGCTGTATCACTCGTCTGTCGGTCTAATGACCGGGGTGGTTATTTGTGACGTCATTAAGATGACCTTCGGCCTAGACCCCGCGCTCTCCGAGAAAGATTTTCTTAGTAACGTTACCTCTAACTTCTACAATTGGTTTATTGCACAATCAAAGTCATGAACTAAAATCTTAAGCGTAGATAAAGTAATTTAATTAGGTTAAGCAGCGACAGTATTATAAAGTGCCATGACATATTAGGATACATTTTTTACAGAAACTTGTCGGTAGAGTGTAATTATATTTAGGTATGTAATAAATAATTTAGGATGTTTGCTTAATAAAGTTATTATAACGCAAAAAAACGTACATACTTAGTTTAACTACCAAATCGGATGTAGGTATTGCAACAGCTTGAATACATAGGTACGTCAATTAAGTATAAATAGTTATTTGGGTAATATTGTTATGAAGCTTGGTATTATTTACGCTTAATCAGAATGCTAGATATTATTAGCGGATTTTACATAAATTCTAAGTAGGTACCTACTGGTAGATAGCCATTGACAATAATAAATTGAGGTATAGGTTTGAGTAGTTCTATAGTTTGATATCTGTTATTATTATGTGTTTTTTTATTTTTTGTTGCATCATTATTATTTTTTTCCTTTTTTATTTATTTTTGTTTTGTTTCTACAAACCTAGGTGATTTCGGCGATAGTCGCTATCGTGCTGAGTAGCATCTTCAACATAAACCGGCAGCCAGACCGGTACAGCGCAGAGATCCTGAATAACACCAGCCTCGGCTTCAAGATCTTGAGCATCACCCTCAACATCGTGATCAGCATACTGTACTCCATGGAGGTCGACAGCAATGTTGGCTTAGTGGTAGCTTCTGTCATTGCTGATGGTCTTAATCAAAAGTGAGGGTTGATGTAATTATTATTTTACATTAGACGAGCCGTTGCCGAGGGCCTTTAGATATGTAATTTTATTTAAAAATAAGTACCTACTTAATTGCTGTCGTGCCCCGCGCTTGTTACCTTCGTGGGACGACAGATGTTTCATAATTCCAGTAATTTTAGACTGCTGAGTGCTCTTTTACAGAGACACTGCAAAGTGTTATTAAACTTTCTGAAAAAGCGTCATTTCTGTCACAACTGGGGTCATTTACATGTAGGTATTTTATTTAATATTAGTCTCAATAGGAAAACTATTATTGTCTATTTATTGTTTTATGTATCTCCTTTTGTTTGATTGGTTTTCAGTGGACGTTTATGCTTTTTGAGAAGTTTTTGAATATATATTTTGGTGAGCTTAATAAACCTGCTATTACGTTTTGACTTGACTCATATGGCTAGTCCATGAATCGGACACAGTACAGAAGAAAGGTATTAAAAATGTACATTAATCTTACCTAGTACCTATATTGTAACATTAAAAATAGGAAAATTTATTGATAGCTAGGCATATGTCCAACAGTCTGTATTATAATTAGATACTTATTAAGCGATTACCGCAGGTATTATTGAATCTCATTTGGCATATACTCGTAGGTTCGTTTAACTCAAACAATAAGTACCCTAGTACGTAACATAGGTACCTAGATATGATAAAAATGTGTAGGTACGCGTCACATCAAGTATGAAACTAAACTTTAATACAAATGTACTAGACTTCAACGAAATACCTATGTCCAGTGGCGTAGCTAGGTCAGGGCACAAAAATTGGGGCCCTCTATTGCTATCTAAACTGATTAGCTTAGGTAAAAACATACAAATACATTATCAATGCTAAGCTACTTTATAATCAACTCTTTTTATGCACTGCAGGGCACTTATAAATTTCAATTCGATCCAGATTTCTGCTTCAGGGTCCCGGGGCGCTGCCCCGCTAAGCCTAGGTAGCTACCCCATTGCCTACATCTCTTGTAGGTATTTGCCCTAAACGTTCTTGTTTGTTGTCTTTGCTTGATGTGATGCTTACCTACCTATCTATTGACGAATGAATTATTGTTTAAAACATTTCATTTTAGTAGATATAATACTTACCTTAATTTAATTATATCTGTGTTTTTCTTATTCCTGGCTTAAAATTTAAATGAATTTAGCAATAGATACTAGGCTACCTACTGATTATTTAAAACTATATTATTAAATTGATATTAGCTCCACTAATTGTTTTATTTTTTAAACAGGTCACATTACTTGTTAGGTATATGATTTTTTAATAGAGCAGTTTACCTACGCCTATACTTACCAGCTTTTTCACCAGTGGGTATCACAAGATGGTGCCGTAGCCTATGGGCGCCTGCAACACCACATTATATTACATGCTGCCGACTCTTATAAAACTTTTCCTAACCGTTTTCAAGGACCCCATACTGTAGTATTGGGAAAGAGCCCCGGCGCGGCGGGAAGTTCAGGAGCGTCGCAGGAGAGATAGAATGGGAAAGTTTGGGTAAAAGTTGATAATAATGTTAGGCCAACCGTACAGGCATTGTGGACTTTTATACCTACCTACCTAGTTTACTAACCTATAAGTTTACGTTCGGATCCCGGTCGTGTCAATTTCTGAAATTTAATTTTCTAAGTAAAATAAAATACGATTTTTGTAGTCATTGTCTTCCACACTTAGCATATTATTTTTATTTAATCTGATACATTTTGTAGGTAGGCAGATACTGTGGAAACAAAGGCTATACATCAGACCATATTAAAATTTTGTAGCCGCCAAAGTGCTTAGTATTTATTTACCTAATTAAGTACCTACGTAATTAGGTATTGTATTATTTGGTTTTCATTAAAACATATTTTCTTTCATTCTTTCTAAAAATAATTTTAAATCTAACTCATTTACAAAAACATTTGATGTAACGAAACGCAACAAACGTCATTCATTCACCGACCGAGAAGTGTCATTGACCGACTTGTTGCGGATTGCGAATCAATAATCACGTTTTGTGAATATTTTACATTACCGCTTCATTAAAAGATCCATTACCAAGTTAAATACAATCAGTGGGACAATACTCAGTACCCTATAGTGTTTTAGCGTCAACGGTTCGTGTACTTGAGCAAGCAAAAAGTGATTGTCGAGGTTACCGCGAAAGATAACGAGTTTACGTCCAGCGAGTCCGTCGCCTTCGCAAGCATTCGGCCAGTTAGCTCTGAAAAGTGACAGTAGCAAGACGTGAAAATGGCTAGCGGCAAAATCGTCGTGTACGGAGGACGCGGGGCGTTGGGAGCTGCCTGTGTGAACCACTTTAAATCCGCCAACTTTTGGGTCGCCAGCGTCGATTTGAACCCAAATGACAGCGCGGACGTGAACATCACAGTGCCCAAAGACGCCTCCTGGGTCCAGCAAGAGGACCACGTAGTAAACGAGCTGGCAGCAGCTTTGCAAGGTGAGAAAGTGAATGCTGTTATTTGCGTCGCCGGCGGCTGGGCAGGCGGAAACGCCGCTAAGGACCTCAGCAAGCAAACCGACCTAATGTGGCGACAGTCCGTGTGGAGTTCGACCATCGCCGCGACGGTAGCATCCAAGTACTTGAGTCCTGGAGGACTCCTCGCCCTGACTGGTGCTAAAGCTGCTTTAGAAGGTACTCCTGGCATGATTGGTTACGGCGTAGCAAAGGCAGCTGTCCACCAACTCACAAAATCTCTCGGTGCTAAGGATTCCGGCCTCCCTGAGAACTCATTAGCAGTAGCTATTCTACCAGTAACATTGGACACGGAAATGAACAGAAAATGGATGCCGAAAGCAGACTTTGGCACTTGGACACCATTGTCCTTCGTTGCTCAGCTGTTCGATAAGTGGATGAAGGGAGTTGAGCGTCCACCGAGTGGCAGTTTGGTTGCTCTTGTTACCAAGGATAATGTTACCGATCTGATTGTTCAGTAGATCTTGCCAAAATACTCTTTTATTGTAAGATGTTTACATTACTTGTTATAATGGATATGTTGCATAATCTTATTATGTATTGTTCAAAGTAACTTCAAGTTCTTTGACACTAAGTTAACTTCAGGCTCAATTTGATTGTGGTTATTTGAATGTTTTTATTTATAACAATAACATTTAATTGTTCGAGATATAAAACCAATTATTATTATTTGTATTCTGTTCTGTTCACTTTTCTTTTTTGTGGCAATTTCTTGAAATAATTTTCTAAAAATCTCTGCAGAGGTTTAAAATAAAACTTAATATCATTTATAAAGCCTAACAAACTCAATCTTGAATTTTCACAGTCTGCTCATTTATTAACAAACAAAATCATTATGAATCCGCCATTGAGATTTAGCAGTAGAAGTAAGTTGTGTCAAGCAGAAAGAAAGATTTATATTTGAAATCTGAAAATTATTGCATACTTTTAGTTTATCATTGCACCACAATTTAGTTTAAGCAACCTCTAATATGTTTTTAATGTCTTTGATGCTAAGTATATTATCAGACAATAAGGGAACAAATCTCATAAATGTATAGAATACTGTGTCTGTATTATGTGATGAAAATTATATTATGAATGTAATGAATGTGATATACAAACAAATATTTAAAAAGATATTTAATAAATGTTGTGAGAACAGTATTTGTGTGTTTAATTCAGAGTTCACATTACTGATATTGAAGGTCAACTACTATAAATATTTAGATAATGAATGAACCTTATAGTGTCGGTACTTACTTATGCTTCAATTAAAGAATATGTTGCTAAGATTGTAAAAGACAGGTTGTAATTAATTTCTGATATAAACATTATATTATATAGCAACAAAATGAGGGTAGGAGGTGAAAAAAGAATTGCGTATAGCAAGAACATAATTAAAGGAATTAAGTTCAGCCACTTATTTCAGGAAAAATGCTTTTAGGCATCCCCACTGTTATGGGGGTGGGGAAAACGACGGGGTAAGTGAGGCTCACGCCGCCCTCGAGAAATGGAAGCATGGCACCATGTCTCAAAGAAGGCAGGGAATAGAGCTACTAAAAAGCCCGCCCCCTTCGTCAAGAACGATTGAACGTTCCAGGAGACCTATGCTGTCCCGACAAATTTCTATAATTATCAGTGGGATAATAAAAAGGCTATATATTGCAATGCCACATATACCTACCTAACTCATAAGATTAAAGACCTACATCAAGTTTAAATTTTCATGATTGCTACTAATTTCAATGTTTAAAACTACATGCACACGCACCGTGCATGACGTTGAGTAGTTCGCAGATATCGTCGGAGGGATTGTGACGGGCGGCTTGCATGTATACTAAAAGTACCCTCTTCTTTTAATTAAATCGTTTTAGTTGTATACAAATTCTGTAATATTTCGAATGTTTGTTCAATAAAAGAATTTATTATTATTATTATTTCTGTTTTCTATTTTACTAGCCTCGATTTGACATCGGTATTAATGTTGCCCACGGGCCGAAGCCAAGTGGGCATCATTTTAGGTTTTCATGGTACGGCGGTGTTTTGCTCGGCCTGCAAAAACTTTCTAGTCAACCTACAAGTATTCAGTATACATGCCTTTTGCAATTGTACGTAGGTTTCGTCGCGAAGATCTAAGGCTCGAAGAGAAGGGACCAACTGTATGGGTATGACGCCAGTAGAAGAAAGCACAATCGGGACAATTGTTACTTTCCTCAACTGCCACATACGGGCTATCTCATCTTTTAACTCCAAATATTTTGTTAGTTTTTCTGTGATGGTGCGTTGTAAGTTATGTGTATTAGGTATTGAAATGTCTATGAGATGTGCAGTTTTATTAATCTTGTTTAGTAAAGTTATGTCTGGTCTGTTGAAGTGGACGGTCTTATCAGTCAAGATAGCTCGGTCGTAGTAGAGTTTATATGTAGAGTTTTCTAGGACACTTTCTGCTTTGTATTTATAGTATGGGACTGGTGGTTCTGAGATTAATTTATGTTTGTGCGCAAGTAGCTGGTGGATGATGTTAGCTACTTGGTCATGTCGGTGTTTATAATCGCTCTGGGCTATTGCTTTGCAGGATCCAGTTATATGTTGGATAGTTTCCGAGGCACTATTACATCGGCGGCAGATATCTGTAATAGGCAACTTGATGATGTGCTTCTGATAGTTCCGCGTTTCAATGACCTGATCTTGGATGGCCATAAGAAAGCCCTCTGTCTCCGGAAAGAGCTCACCTCGCTTTAGCCACTCGTTCGACGCCTTACTGTCGACGTTTGCGTGGCGAAGGTCGTGAAAGTGCCTTCCATGGAGAGACTTAATTGACCAATCTCGGAGCTTTGTGTCTTTATCCGTCTGTTTCTCATTAATCTGTTGGCTTTTATCTTTTAAATTTAACGGTGTTAGTTTGTGATCGTTTTCTACTATTGCAAGGTGTAATGTGGATGTTTGTGTTTTATCATGAAAGTATTTTCTCAGGTTTGTTATCTGTTTTGCATGTAAGTTAGGTATGTCTATGAGGCCTCTCCCGCCATCATCTCGCGGTAGTGTCATTCGCTGTACGCATGATCGCGGATGATGCTTTCGGTGTTTCCTCATGGTTGTGTGTATGGTTCGTTGTAATGCTTTTAGTTCTGTCTTTGTCCAGCGTATTATTCCAAATGAGTATGTGAGTATCGGTACCGCATATGTGTTAATTCCTTTGATAGTGTTTTTAGAGTTCAGTTGTGTATTCAAAATGGAGTTAAGTCTATGTTGGAACTTTTTTGTAAGAGTAGCTTTGATATTTTTGTGTTCTATAAGATTCGACTGATTGTAACCTAAATATTTATAAACATCCTTTTCTTCTAGTGCTGTGATTAATTCGCCTGAGATCATTGTATATGAATGTTGATGCTTGTGTCCTGCTTTAATTGAATTGATCTTACACTTATCCACTCCAAACTCCATATGTATATCCTGCGAGAAATTTTCTGTAATGTTGACCAAATCTATTAAATCATTTTCCGTTTCTGCATAAAGTTTTATGTCATCCATATACATTAGATGGCTTAGTGGTTCTTTATCTAAAACAATCGATTGGGAAGTTGAATTTGTATTGCTGTGACATTTTAAAGTATAACCTTTATTCGTGGAATTTAATATGTTTGATAAGGGATTAAGTGCAAGGCAAAACCATAACGGGCTAAGGGCATCCCCTTGGAAAATACCCCTTTTTATGGATATTGGGTCAGTGCATATAGTACCTGTAGCAGAGTTTATTTGTAGCTTGGTCGACCATCTTTGAGAGATATGCTGCAAGAAAGTAAGTACCATGGGATGTATTTTGTACATTTCTAAAATTTTTAACAACCAGCTATGGGGAACAGAATCATACGCCTTTTTATAGTCAACGTACATAGAGAACAAATTGCTTTTATTTTGTTGGACTTGTTTTTGGATCACCGCATCTATAGTAAGCTGTTCTTTACATCCGTGACTTGATCTTCGGCAACCTTTCTGTTGTTCTGTCATAATATGGTTCTTATCGGCATGTTTATATATAATATCAGTTAAGCAAGATGTGATGATTTTATATGTGGTTTGTAAGCATGTAATTGGTCTATATTTGGCAGGATTCAAAGTATCTGTGGTATCTTTTGGTAACATGTAAGTAATGCCAGTTGTTAGGTATTCTGGAATGGTGTCTGGATTATTTATGAAACTATTTATGAATTTATGCAAAAAAGAGTGTAAGTAAGTGTATTTTTTGATCCAGTAGTTATGTATGTGATCTGTACCGGGTGCCTTCCAGTTGTGTAGTTTTCCTAGGACACTATGGAAGGTGTCCTCAGATATGGTATCAAATTCCTATTATTACATGACTCATTATGGTTATTTCTTTGAAACCAATTTGCTAAAATCCCCTGTACTGAATTAATATTAAGTGGTCACGAATGACACACGGTAAATTTCCGCTGCAATTTTTCGGCCTATATTTCCTCGTTACGACTTACGACCGATGGTTTTAATCGTTCAACCAGTCGTTAAAAAATCCATACATTTTGACGTATGTTTGTGATTTCGTAAAATTACCTGGCTTAGAATATTTCCTGCTCAGTTCAAAATGTATCGAAACCCTTCATCCCGACCACGTTGTATTAAATAAATAAATAGTAAAAACCAACTTAGCTTGTCCACACGACTACAATAGCTTGTATGTGAATTTGCTAATTACGTTACGCTAGGAGTTTCCATTCCATTGATAAGATAAGGAAAATAGTAAAATACTCTTATTTCAATTTGTGTATCTACCTGTTGTTTATTTTAACGTGCCTTACTTGAAATAATAGATTACATCTTGTCTTTTTGGTACCTAGTTATTTCATATCTATTTTATTGTGTTGTAAAAAGTAATAATTGTAATTTGTGTTTGAAACCCGGACGAAACCGCCGCTGTATCGTTAGTGGTTAACCTCACAGCAAAAAGATGACCTTAATACCTTTCTGATAAAAATTGCATCGACGACATCACCGCAGGTACTTTTGCTTTTCAAATGACATAACAATAAAGACGTTGTCAAATTCGGCCTGCGCATGAGTCGAAGGCGCCGCGTGATCCCATTATTTTGACGTAACCGGGGTGAATGATTGAAGTGACAAAGCCGCTTTCACTTTCAGCCAGACAAGTTTGGAAAGCGCCCGCGCAAGCTCCCAATGCTCGTTGGTGCGCGATCGCAAGGGACAGGGTTCGGGTGGGCTTGACCAACTTTTCATTTTGATGTCTATTTTTGATTTTTTGTAAAACTTTTACGCGGTCCAACCATTGTATTTTTTCGTTACCTATGTGGTTCAATTTTCCATTCCAGAACTCTACAGAAACTCATATTTTTATAAATACCAAAATATGGTATGTTTCCCTTTTGCCAATAAGTAGGTATCATGATATTGAATAAATTTCCTTACTATCAAAGGCTAATAATTATATTGATTTGGGGATTGGGGATGTAAGGGAGCGAACCATCATCTTTTCGCTCCAAGCCAACCTCACCTGCATCCTGCCGAATAACAATATCCATACATAGATTAAATTTGCTCATCAACAGTAAAAGTTTGCGGTCACTTACTATTCAGTAGGTATATGCCTCTGTAAAGAAAATTGTGTTTATCTAACGGTTCATTTCATGGTTCTGCAGCTGATATGGCCAGCTCACTACCATTTTAGCTTACTCACTAACCCGCTGAGCTATATCGATGGGTTTTGTTGTACCTGCTTACATACAAGAAACTACTACTTAGGGAGTATGAAATAAAACAATAAGTAAATATATTTCTTATAATAAAAAATGTTCATTGCCATGGCTGACTTACAATCGAAGTAGGTAGGTATATCTTAAAACTACAAGGGTCGCTTGCTATCTCACATTCGAATGACATGGAAACAAAAGCGATTATATAAATTACTTACAACACCTATGCGAAAAAATATAAGATAAAATTAAAACCTAACAAAAGCTGACTGAATTTTGTGAAGTTGTATGTTTAATTACGTATTTATTAGGTATCATTGTAGAGTACCTACAAATGTAGGTAGATACTCGTAGGTATTAAGGGTAATAATTAGTTATTGTACTTACACAAAAGTAACAAATTGAATAGGTATAAAACATTCATTGTAATTTTGAAGCACCCATTATAGAATGTTTGTTTTTCGCATCGGAAACTTAACAAAGAAAATATACTTATGACTTCGGGCACTTTTCCTAAAATAACAGAGATCTATTTACATTAAATTCGAAAAGAGGCTTCTTATACAATTTGTTGTATGAGGGATTACGACTATCTCATCGTAAATTAGCCCCAATTTTTTTGATTTCTTGTATCGTATTCGTTAATTCTAATGGAAATTCGGTGGCACTTCACCACTAGGACTTAACGTATTAATTAATCTCAATATTCTCAATATTATTGTACAGTGTATGTACGTGCAAAATTGAGTCTTCAATAAATAACCACTGGCTCCACTATCATGGAACACGCAATGTTGTTGAAATGTAAGAAAAGAAGAATAAAATTGTATGGTATTGTGGTACCTAGTTAAACCACTAAAGTGGCAAACAAGCCTACGGCACGCCTGATGTTAAGCGGTTACCGCGGCCTATGGATGCCTTTGCAGGCATTTTTAGAAGATAAGGTGTTGTCACCTTATATATAATATTGTAGTGAAATTCTTTAAAAAAGCTCATTTAGTTTAGAATTCATCATCTGCAACTAGTTACTGCCGTAGTATTATCTCAAATATCACGTCCAAACGTATCACGTTTAAAAAAAAATCGTCATCGTCATGAAGGTATGGCTTTTCGGCATGAGCAATCTTTTTGTTTTATTATAGGTACCAAGGAATATGATATCGACGATCTGCGCAGGGTGGCCGGCATCAACTGGATGATTATTGCTGCCGATTGAGCAGAATGGCGCATTTTTCTTTGTGACAGAGGGGGCAAACGGGCCTGAATGTCACGTGATGGTAAGTGATCACTGCAGCCCATAGACACCGCAACACCAGGGGAGTCACAGGTGCATTGCCGGCTCTTGAGAAATCTGTAGATTCGCTTCTTGAAGGTCCCTAGGTCGTATCCATTTTCGGAGACGGTCTACGTCCAGCAGTGGACTGCTGCAGGATGCCAATGATGATGATGATATAACATTATCAGTCTATCAAATCTCAAGAGAATGTGAGAATAAGATGTCCCTAGTCTTAGATTTTAAGAGAGGTAGGGCATAGCGAATCTTCGCTCGAATTGAGCCGCCCGTCCGGGGAAGGACCTCCACCCTATAGAATACCGCAGTCAAATGACCTCTGGTCGTGTTTCTGCCGGTGAGTAGGGTTTCCGGAGCTTGTGGGGGGTTAGGGTTGGGCCGGCATGGCGGTGGCAACTGACAGGTAACTGACCAGTTACTTGCCCGTTGTCACAGCGACTTGGGCTTCTCTTTCGCTTTCCATCAGGCGTAGGGAAGCCATTATGTCGAGCCACTATAAAAAAAAAAAAAAAACAAAAAAAAAAAAAATTGTGCCGCGTCAAACTTCCAACAGTTTATTCGTTGCGTTTGGATTCCTGAACCATTGCGCGACAAAACATTTCATGATTGTTTGACTATCGGCCGGAAACTGACCGTTGCGGCCGAAATCCGGTCAGGAACTTAACATATCATATTTTTCACATCTCAGTCTTACAAACAGTAAACAACATTGCAAGTCCCAGCACAGCCCACTATCTGCCCTATCTACCGGCCGACTACGGCCCGGACGGTGTTCTTGAGTATATCTGTGACCAGCTCCGTGGTCCTGATGATCTTGTAGCCGATCTGGTCGATGAAGGTGATGGCTGTGGTGTGGACCTCGTTGGTGGGGCGGAGCGGGAACCGCGTCGCCGTCTCGAAAGGTCTGCTTGCCATCGTCGGCCTGGAAATTGTTGAAGTAAGGGTCAGATCGTGTATGGTCGTGTTTATAGGTTGAAAGGATATGACTATTCCAGGAGGGATTTTTGAATTAAAATAAGTAGACACTAGATGGCGCCAATTAGTTTTATTTCTAGTAGCATCTAAATGGTTATTACCTTTTTTTGACTTTAACAAAAATAGACACGGCAAGGTCTGGCCAATAAACAAAAAAAATTAAATCAATCGCACAATAATAGGAGCGGATTAAGCGATTATGACATTTCTTGCATCCTTATTTGAGAGAACATATCATTTTATGAGATTCAGGGCCTCAAATACCAGGTGGTAAACATCTAGAGATACTAATGCAAAACTGAAACAAAATAGTTGCATGATACATGCACAAATATAGGAAACCATGCATGCATGCAGATAACTCGTCAAAACATATTAGGATTAGTGGATAATGATTATGAAAGAAAGTCTGAGCTACCAAAAGTTATAATGGTAATTTGAAAGTCATTCAATATGGTCGAAGCGTCACATGAGCAAAGAAAATACTTATCGAACTAAAACCTACGCGGGGAAATATATTTTTATTATAAAAAGACTTCAACGCGCCAGTGAATCTCGTACACTTTCAAAAATACATTTTAGGATGGATGATTTGAACGTTGGCTGCTTATTTTCTCTCGGAAACTAAAAAAGTAAGGTAATCAACCTATATTCTTCGTAAACCATAGGAATTTATTTGTATTCGAGAAACAGTAGGCTTACAAATTAAAGAGATATTTTTCCTGTTTTTCGTATTCCCCTTATAATTATGCATTATCATAAATGTATAACAAGCCCGAGTTAGCTGCGCAATTTTGATTGTTTGAGTAGCCAAATTTATAGGGGCAAATCACAGACTGTATTTGGACAAGTACACTTTTTCTCTGAATGCACGTAGTCTGTCTGCCCTTAAGCCTAGTCCTTATTAAGCTCACAGTGAGCGGCTAACTACTTCTCTCTTGTATTTCTATACTTTTAATAATGTAATTAGTACCAGTTGTATGCAGATTTCGCTTTTTGGCTAATTTAGTGACAGTTAGTGGCTGAGTCCAAATAAAAAAAGGCTTATCCTTGACATCACTCCTATCCCCATACGTCGCTCACTGTGATCTTATTTCCACCAGCGGATCGGAGTGGAAAGGCAAGGCAGCACATTTCTCCCTGTGCTAAGGAGAATTCTGGCTATCATCATTGAAGAGAGGTAGGGCATAGCGAATCTTCGCTCGAATTGAGCCGCCCGTCCGGGGAAGGACCTCCACCCTATAGAATACCGCAGTCAAATGACCTCTGGGTCGTGTTTCTGCCGGTGAGTAGAGTTTCCGGAGCTCGTGGGGGGTTAGGGTTGGGCCGGCATGGCGGTGGCAACTGACAGGTAACTGACCAGTTACTTGCCCGTTGTCACAGCGACTTGGGCTTCTCTTTCGCTTTCCATCAGGCGTAGGGAAGCCATTATGTCGAGCCACTATAAAAAAAAAATCTTTGTAAACTTTTGTACTGATTGAAAGTCTTTTGCATACGCGAGACTGCGTGAAGCGTCAGGCACCTACAGGAGCCTCGGATCGTTTATTCCCGATATCCCCCACTATTTGCCCACCACTGGTGGACATCGGGAAAAAGTTACTATATCCCCCAGTGGGGGACAACGCTACTGAAATCTTCCTTTTGAACCCTAGTAGTGGACATCGAAACCAAAACAGTTCCGTTGTCCCCCACTAGTAGAACGATTTAAATTTTTCAGTGTAATCTGCCCCAGTAAAAATTTAAAGCGTTCCACATTACCGCACTGGTGGCGCGCCTTGGTGGGGCAAAGTAGACTAATCCGGCGTCTCTACCCAATCCGTCGGTGGAAATCGTACATCATAAGGACAAGACAAACACGCAGCAGACCGGGCTTGTAATGATAATCCAACTTACTGCAAGGAGTACCGTGCCGACTGGTGCCGCTGCCCTGCAATGCACTCATGCAACAATCGATGCAAGTAGTGTAAGAAGTAACTCCGGCTACCCAAGGATCAAAAATACAAACAATTTTTAACATGCCAAAACTACAACTTAACCTTGAACTTAAAAGCTGGCATTTGTGTTATATTTGTTTGTTTGTATAAATGTTTTAGTATTTTGTCTGAGTGTCATGTCGGCGTATCATGTTGCTTTCCGCCTAAACTATGATAGTTACAATGAAATATTACCTGGGATTTACTATTTGTAATAGTCCGAAATGTGTTTTAATAAATTCGGAATAAATTGACCATCTTCTATGATTTGGCAGACGTCAGTCGGCTGGCAAAAACAAAAACTAGTTTTTGTTATCTAACGTAAATGGAAGTCCTAAAGATTGGATCTTGGGAGCAATAAAATTATCATAAAATGTTCTTATAAGCCGAATATAAACATGGTTTATAATACCTACTCATTTACTAGAATTTCGACGTAGCTTTGGTAGATATACTCGTAATGATAGCATTTGAGCCTGACTAGATATGTAATGTATGTATTTTTTCTGTGTTATCGGCGTTAACATAGATAAATTCGTCCAATCCTTTCGAAAACATGCGGATTGCGAAAACTTATCGCTATTCGCATGTTTCCGAAAGGACGGGTGCCATAATTAACATAATTTAGCTAAAGTACTTTAGGCACAGTACTGAGATTAGATTTTCCATTAGCGCTAGCTTGTGTCTTTAAGTAAATATTTCATCTCTATAAATCACAATTTTTGTAGCTAGGTGGGGTACTTAAGTATGCCATTTCCCAAGTAATTGTGTTATAGACGATAGTTGTAAATGGTCGTAATTACCTAAGTGCGTAGGTAAATATTATTCCACGTAATAGTTTTACGAACACCAGCAATCATGTCATTACGCATTTATTATACAAATTACCCATTATTATTTATTACGAAGATGAGTGTGATATTTATCTAATATATTAACCGGCATAATATAATAATCATCTTTTCCTACATACTCATATAGGGAGTGGAAGAATTTGTTTGTTTTTGTTTTATACAAATTGCTAAACATAGTAGGTACTTTTATTAGCAATTTGTATAAAACAAAAACTGTAACTATGTTTAACATTGGTAGTATTAAGTAGATATATGTACTTTATTTATGGTATTATATGAGTATTTGATACAATTCTACCTACATCATCTCACCCCATCCTTTCTATATTGATATTTCCTATCCAAAGGTAATTTGTAAGAGTTCGTATTGTTGAACAAATCAGTTGTATACTTTGTCTAGTTTTAGGTAGGTACATTTTTGTTGTGCAATAAAGCGAACCTATCTATATATCTAATTCTTTTGTAGGCATTGCCTGTCCTGTTACTGACTCGACACTTGCATTGACCGAAATTTCAAATTAGGAGGCACTTAATTATCATTATCACCTGGAAAGGATTTTCACCGCTATTAATGAAGGAAAGTGGTTAGGTTTTTTGGCTACGTCATATTTTCTACTTTTATTTATTATGTAGGTACGATCACAATGAAACACGGAAATAATGATCTGACGCAATGGGTAAATTTGACAGACGATTCATGATTAGATAATAAACAAAAATAATGCATTAAAGATGGAGTTTTCCGTGAAGTTTTCGTAGAAATTGTCAATGTTCAGTCGAGGTTGAAAGGTAGGTAAGTTGTGATGGTTTGAATAATAAGTTGATGTCATAGACATGTGTAAGTAAATGTTGTTTAATAAGTAATCATGAAGAAAGATTTATCTTGCTTTTATTTGGGAAATAGGTAAGCAAAGCGAGTCAAATCTTTCATGAAATTAATGCATGATGTAAAATGTTAAATTATAATGATATGTAGGTAAGTAATGTTGCCAGAGACATACATGCAAGCTTTATAGGTTTGGGCAAAATTAGAATAGCTCGGAATATTTTAGCAGGTATGTAAAGGCAAAAATACCTTAACCAAAGCAATTATTTCTAAAGGTTATCTTGATCTATGTACATTTTCAACTCTACGTATTCTACACTATTTCTCTACTTCTCATGAAGATAAAAATATGAGTAGGTATTGCTTGCTACCCCAATTTTGCCAAAAAATAAAAATATCGTGGTATTGGTTGCGGTATAAATACATAACACACATATTTTCAGGCATCATTCACATAAATTTCTTACCACGTTTTAACACAAATGAACATATATAGAAATAAGTAAGTGGTGCAATACCTTATTAATAGTAATACGTGGTTTCAGTAATTAAATAGCCTAAGAAGATGTACTTGTCGACATTATATCTCCATGACCTGATGATAAGAAAACATGTTTTATTCAATTGTTTTCTTTGTTTGACAAAAACTAAGAACTAGTGTAGATACAACCCAAAAAAATTGTAAGCAACTACCTACCTAATTTTTATTGATATGCAAGTGCCATGTTCATTCGAATATACTACAAAGTTAAAGTTCTGAAGAATCTTTTGTAGTTTTGAATGTAGCCATACATAGGTATTAGATTTGATGTTTTAATTTTATGACCAATACCTACTTAATGTAGGTAAATTGTTTCGCGTTATAGGTAAATGCGTCTCTGATCAAAAGAAAGAGCCCTTAGGATCCCGGTTCTATTCAATTTAACCTTTCTGAGTTGGCTCGGATCTGAGTATTTTGGTATATATTTCAGTCTTGGTCAAGACTTCTAAAAGAAGGTTAACCTAAAGTTAACGAAGAAACTAAAAGAAGAAAGAAAGAAAACTAAAAGAAGGTTAACTTTAAGTTAGTATTTTAAATACCGTCCGAGCAACCGTCGCCGTTAGCAAAATCAGTTTAATTTAAATACAACAAAAAAAATATAAATACTTAGTCGAATTGAATTTTCCTCCTTTGCTTTTGAAGTCGGTTAAAAACTATAATGGCTACATCCAAATCCCTATATCGAACAGCACCTCTACTTGCACTAACTACCTTTATTTCAACATCAGTTAACTGCTCTAGCGGTACTCTACCTTGGTGGCTGCGGTTTGAAGGTGTTGGGTAAGATGACTGGGCGAGAGGTGGTGGGCCGCTGAGTCATCCCGGAGCCGGAGGGGCTCCCCGTCATCAGCTCGCCGTCGTCTCCGAACCTGGAATGAGGAAGATCTTTTTAAGCATATTGTATTGGTTGCTGAAAAAAGCAGCTATCTTGCCGGTTTTTCTCAGTAGAAGTTACCGTACAAGTAAGTGCCTACGTCGGAGTAATTTTTGAAGAATAAATAAATAAATATCAGACAACATCACATACATTGCTCCGATCCCAAAGTAAGTAGCTTAAGCACTTGTGTTACGAGTATCAGAACAACGAAGGTACCACAAATAAATACTTAAATACAAATATAAACACCCAGACACGGAACACAAGTGTTCATCACACGAATGTTTGTCCCGGGTGGGAATCGAACCCACGACCCTTGGTTCAGAAGGCAGGGGTCACTACCAATTGAGCCACCGAGCCAGTCACAGCGACTTGGATCTTTTTAAGCATATTGTATTGGTTGCTGAAAAAAGCAGCTATCTTGCCGGCTCTTCTCCGTAGAATTTACTGTACAACTAAATACCTACCAACGTTGGAGTAATTTCGCAATATAAGTGATACATGTTATTATTAAGTTGTGCATTAGTTACTTTAGCATAATTAGACACGTAAGAGCTTTGAATTATTTTTACTACCTATATTGTGGAAATTGTGTGGTTACTCTTATGAACTAAATAAATGGTTTAAAATGGTTTAAATTTTGAAGAATGGTAAGAAAGATAATTATGAGCCTGTTTTAAGTAGGTTAGATATATTGAAAAATTGTTACTATCATATGTTTGTTTCTTTGGTGCATGAGAGAGATACGACTCTCGCTTGAGCGCGGATGTTAACTCGACATAATGGCTCCCTGCGCCTGATGTAAAGCGAAAGAGAAGCCCAAGTCGCTTTGACAACGGGCAAGTAGTCGGTTACCTGTCAGTTGCCACCGCCATGCCGGCTTAACTCTAACGAGCTCTGGAGTTTGCAATTTTACTCAATTATCCTGTGACCAACCTGTGTAGGTACCTGGAGTTTGAAACTAGCACCTACTAGTTTGGAACTAGCAACTAGCACCCACTAAATGCCATGGCCATCATAAGATTATTTAGGGGACCCGGTGCCCCAAACGAGTCATGAATCTACCTAGTTCGGTACTACTTTTGTGTCTATAACCAATGTAATAGTAAAAACATACGATAAAAAATGAGAGATTGATTTTAGTGTCAGATTTTGAACCTACTCACTTAGGTTAGATACTTACCTACTTTTTTCTTTTAGAAAATATTACCTACTTGTATAGTTTTTTGTTGCACAGTATAATTAATTTTTTTTGTGCCACCATGAATAGGATATACGGATTTAATTTAAGTAGGTACTTAAAAATATTAACGGTAAATAGTTTTTTATATGCTTTAATTTTTAGGTTATGATTTTCGAAAGCTCTTTTGCCTCAGAGCGTATTACATTTTATTTTGAAAGCCGGTTTCAATTTGATTTGGAATGAAAGTTAAGATGGTCAATGCCCTCTCAAAAATATGTACTTATCATTGAATTTTCGATTAATTTATGCCAATTTCGTACGGACCGGTCTTTTTTTGACCTTCACTTGACTAAATAACTGTCGATAACAAATAATCTCGAATTCATTAAATTATAAGTACATTTATTTCAGTCCCAAATTTTAACTTCATCATCATCATCAGCCTATTGCAGTTCACTGCTGGACATAGGCCTCTCCAGTTGTTCGCCACTTTGGACTAACATTTGGAGGAAATACCCATTAATCTCAGGTCAATTTTATCTTACCTATTATTAATCATTAATTCAGATTATCTGAATAAGTTAGGTAGGCCAATGTGAGAAGGAAATGTCTTGGTAATACGTAACTATCCATAAGTATGGTTCCCGGATGTAGAATAGGACCACCCCACCCCCGCCTTCTCTCGTGGGTGTCGTAGACGATGACTAAGGGATTATTAGAAAAAATATTTAAAAAAAAAAATTAAACCGACTTCAAAAAAAACACAAACGACTAAAACTAAAAAGCGATAAATAACGTAAGTAATTCTATCCTTAATACATAATTATTTAAATATTACAATTATCACTTATTTTTGAAGTCGGTGCCAGCCTCTCGGTAGCTAACGTAGACTGTTGTTGTAGGTATGACGCGCGCGGCCGGCAAATCCACACGACAATATACATTTATTTGTTTGGCTGGCACCGACTTCAAAAATAAGTGATAATTGTAATATTTAAATAATTATGTATTAAGGATAGAATTACTTACGTTATTTATCGCTTTTTAGTTTTAGTCGTTTGTGTTTTTTTTGAAGTCGGTTTAATTTTTTTTTAAAAATAATTTTATTTCACTATTTTTAGTTGCGTTGATGTGCTGTGACCTTGAGTAAAGGCTAATTAAGGTCTTTAAGAGTTTTACTTAGGAATGAAAAATTTTGCTTTAAGTCAAGTGAAGATTTTGCGATCTAGAATCAAGCATATCACTTACCAAATCACCTGCCCTATTAGCCCTGCATAAGTACATACTACTACCTAGTTTAATATCGACCAATGTCAGTACTGTCCCCTAACTCCTAACCGTTATGGAGTTCTGTGGCTTCATCATCAGCACCAGATGTTGACGCCCGGAAGCATATACCTGAGTAAAATATGATTACGTAACAAAAACACCATATGAGCATACAATTTTCGGTTGTTGCCCTCAATTTCTCCAGGATCCCATCATCAGATCCTGACTTAGTGATAATGGGACCACCTCGGAAGTGTCCTCTATCGAACTGTCGAAAATTTTTTGAAATCGATCCATAATTGACGGAAATATCGGTGAACAAACATAAAAAAAAAAAAAAAAATATTATACATACAGACGAATTGAGAACCTCCTCCTTTTTTCGAAGTCGGTTAAAAAGGACAGCAGCGTTTAGCTGGGTACAAATAAAACCCACCATTCCGTCTGCCAAGCGTGGTGACTACGGCAAATCGGGGCCCAATGGTACGCCCAGTGGTGTACCTAGGTAACCAAGGCCCCTGGGGCGAAAAAAAAATGGGACCCCATTGCTATCAATATAAGTTTTGCCAGTGGCTGAGGTAACATGAAACTGCTCAAAAAGTAACATGAGTCCGTTGTTTTAGATACAGTTGTATCTAAAAGTAAGGTTTCGAGGGCCCCGGGGCACTGCCCCGCTTAGCCCTTGGGTATCTACGCCCCTGGGTACGCCACACCCATGGTAGACGTTTGCAGGCTGATAAAGAAAATTTAAGTATAATATAACATTATGGATTATTTTGTTTTTATAATATCTTCTCTGTAGAATATTCGGTAAGATATTGTTTTCCCAACGAGCGGTAGGTTGATGTTTTGGTCATATGTAAGCGATTTTTAAACCTACACAAATAAAGTTTGTTTGACTTTGAATTGTCATTAGATATTTAATGTATTATTATCCTAATGTAGGTATATCGAATGAATAATGCATGAATGAATTCCTCCTAGTAGGTCAATATAATGACTGTGATCTGTGCGCTATGAGATTCCATTGTACTCAACGTTTTGTCGTAGCGTAGGTTTGCTTGTGAAACCTAGCCTGAGAACTTCTTTGTGATTACAGGTACTAAGATATCTAACTACGTCTGATACACCATCGTCTCAGCCTCTCGCAATCCAGTGATGGACATAGGCCTCACCAGTTGCTGGGCCCCTACCACCAAAATCGAAAACGATCGTTCGTTGAACGGATCGCGTACTTTTGCACCATAGATCCCTCCCATTTGTCCCAAATGTATTTACAAATTGTCACTCTACACACTACATTCTTCGAGAAGCAGTATCCACTCCAAAGCTCGTTTACCCCAACGGTTATCATTTCTGCGGCTGATATAACCCGCTTACCGCCACTTCATCTAACTAATCTGGTGAGCTATGTGTAAGATAAGCCTTGTCCGACGTAGCAAAA
Source organism: Conogethes punctiferalis (assembly GCA_031163375.1). NCBI lineage: Eukaryota > Metazoa > Arthropoda > Insecta > Lepidoptera > Crambidae > Conogethes > Conogethes punctiferalis. Next base: position 4,194,125 of record CM062094.1, read on the forward strand.
GTTTTTACCATAAAATATAATATTAAAATTAACATTTGTACGAGTTGTTTCAAGAGACGGAAATGATGATAAGTTCGATTCGTAAGTAATGGGTAGGTAATACCTTATTCAGATTCGTGGAAACCTTAAATCCAAATAGTGCTTGCTAATCTTCTTCTTCTATCTAAATATATAAAACTCAAAGGTGACTGACTGACTGACATAGTGATCTATCAACGCACAGCCCAAACCACTGGACCGATCGGGCTGAAATTTGGTATGCAGGTAGATGTTATGACGTAGACATCCGCTAAGAAAGGATTTTGACCAATTCTACCTCCAACGGGATGAAACTCTATTTCACGCGGACGAAGTCGCGGGCACTGCTAGTTAAAAATATTATTCAAGTTATTCAAGTGAATTATAAATCGATTCTTAAATGTGGACGTTTAAACTTATAAATGCTAATTGATATAGGTTAATAACACGAACCATAAGCTTATAGAACCCATACCAAGTTGAAGGCCAAGTTTTTCAATACAATTTCAATATAGAATAAAAATACTGGTTACTGATGTGATTCAAGAACAAAAAATGCAACCTCAACTCTCAAAATACGAGATTGGAGTCATCCCTCTCTTTCTGTTAACGTGTAGGTAAGTTAGGTAGGTACCTAAACGTTTTTTTAAGTCTAGTTAAAAGTCTAGTTAACATATGGCTCATACGTCATGACAAACTAATAAAAACAATACTTGAAGGCAAAGTGGAAGGCAGGAGAGGAAGAGGAAGGCCAAGACGGACATATACCAAACAGTTGATGGAAAAAGTTGATATCATGAGGTACAGGGAGTTAAAGGTGCTGGCGGAGTCCAGGGAAATATGGAAATTACTCCACCGACAAGATCGAGGCTCTTAAATTTTGAATGAATGAACATATGGCAGTATATACCAGATCCACCATAATACCTACCTACCAAAAGCTAGTAATATCGTGTATTTGTATAAATAGGAGTGGTTAATTTGGTAATTTTGGTAAATAGATTTATTTGCGCTTTATCGGTTACTTATCTATGAAGAAATTATAGTCCTCATACAAATACGTAGTTGTCTCGATACGAGTACCTATACAAAAATGCTAGGTACTAACCTTGAAAATCTTTATATGCTGTCAAGCTACAAAGAAACGTATAATAACGTACGGTGAGATTTGAAGAGACATTTTTGTAAGTGCCCTTTTTATACATAGTAAAACGTTGCGTGCTTCCCCATCGAAAACGTAACACGTGAACGAATTTTATAACAAGGAAATAATTTCGTTACTTTAACTAGACACACTGGTTTTGATCATGCGATCAATGTTTTTATTAAGCGATAAAAACACTTGGTTTTAATTATATGCATTAACGTATAATATTTTAATGCTTATTTTGTCGCCTCTGTCTTATAAAATTAGTTTACAGTATTAGCAAGTAGCTTTTTATTATAATAAATAAGTAGGTAGGTACATAAAGCTATCAAATCATTGCACCAAAATAACTGTTTAAAAGAAAAACTGAAATATCAGTGGTACAGTCTATTCTATAGCAATAATCGCTAATGAATAAGTAGTATTGACAACGAAACGAATGATAGGTACCTACACCACTCTTCAACTCTCCATCCCATACCGTATTAAAGTACATAAATAACTATGCGGGGCTATTCACAAATGCGTTCGAAAAGATCTCTCTCGAAAACGAGAGATCCGTGCGGAAATATTCTTGATCGTTCATTCAAAGTCAGTTTTCCTCGAACTTTTCCGACAATTCTCAGGTTGAAGAAAATGTTTGACAGTTCGATGGAGAGTGCCAATAGATGGCATTACATGTGTCTTTATTCCACTTTATAACTAACTAGCGACCCACCATCGTAGCTAAATACCACAGACCGATGAGAGGCAGCAGCGTCACCGGAGCGAGAAGCTACGCGTAGCGATCGCCAACCCGCCTGCCCGGCGTGGAGGGTATATCCTCCAGACGCTTGCCCTAAGTGGCGAACAACTGGAGAGACCTATGTGACCCAGCAGTGGACTGCAATAGGCTCACCCTCGCTTTGCTTCGGTAGGTTTATACATATAAACCTTCCTTTTAACCACTCTATCTATTAAAAAAGCCGCATCAAAATCCGTTGCGTTGTTTTAAAGATCTAAGCATACATAGGGTCAGTCAGAAAAAGCGACTTTGTTTTATACTGTTTAATGGTGTCAAATTTGCAATGACATTGATTCAAATCCGAGCGGAAATATCATACAAGTAGAGGCAGGAAGAATATTCACAGCCTAGCAGCAGATCTCTCGTGTCCGCGAGAGATCTTTCCGAACGTATTTGTAAATAGACCCCGCTGGTCGACATTCAGGACAGTTTAACGGACATGCCAACAGATTATATCTTATCGCCATTGTCTTAGCACGTCACATGAGAAAAAAAACTGACCTTCAACATTATCTGCGTGTAAAACTGTCAATTCAATGAAAAATCGAGCAAATCTCCAATTAGCAATCACATTCGTTGCGTAAGCGCTACAATGGGTGTCGCGTTTTACTCCCACCCGTTATAGCTATAAGTCTACAGAAGTGTATCAAGGATAGAACCATCCCGTCTTAATGTCAAACAAACATTAGTTATAAAAAAAAATTGGTTTCATAACACACGTCTCACAATTTAGTTACTGTTATTATACAAGTTGTATTTATATTTTGTGTGTCTATGTCCGCTGATCAATTTCATTTGTTTCGATTACGTTTGTTCGCACGACTATTTATAGATGTTTTGGCCAGTATATATCTATAATTCTATACCTATATTTATCAAAACCCAATTTATTTTATTTCACATTTGTTTGGCAGATATGCCCTCAATGTCAATCTGTGATCAAACTTGGCACCCTGACCGTACTGATATATTACAAATCATGCACAATAGTGCAGGATCGAGTTACGCTTTTAGCCCACAAAAGACCGTTCTATACTCGATACATTCCTGTATGAATATGTTTACGTGAAAGGTCGTTGAGTGTATTCTTGTGAAAATGGACAAATAATGGTGTTTTATAATTTATCTTATCTGTCTGTCAAGGTTACATTACTTATACGGAACACTGTACTTGCTTTAACGAACAAGTAACATAGTAACTTTATCGAAGTACAGATCTATTCATTTGGATAATGGTTACATTATGTTGTTAGTATAAGTAGGTTTATTAAAGTTCTATAGAGAAGGCAGGAAAACTTTAACTTCGGTCACAATTTTGACGTGAAGTGGAAAGTTCAAGTTAAAAGTACCTTCTACATATTATCTAAAATACTGTAAATAAGGAAGTAGATATATGATATTGGTTAGTATAGTTCGGATTAATTAGTATGGTTATCTGACCACAACCACCACGAACATCTGTTCGGAGCTATAATACTAAAAGTGATCTGTCACTATCTATGGTTGACTGGTATAGTTTGCCGCACGTCATTAATTCCGCCTTTCATACTCTGTTTTGCAATAAAGATTTTAAAAAAATTCGTTTATTGGAATTTTTATTATAATAACGTTAATCAAGAGGCGTTAGTGTAATATAAAGGAACTCTTTATTAATTCACTAGCTGTGCCAGCGGCGTCGCACGCGTGGATATCGGGTTTGAAAAATAACGGACTTCCATAAAATACCTATCTATACATAGTGCCTAAGTTTTAAGTTAAACCTCTAGCAATACATTGGTGAAAACAGTATTCAATTTCATGCAGTAGTTTATGAGTGATGCGCGTTCCAAAAAATTCTCCCGTTTTCCTAACATTTCCCTTCACTGCTCTGCTCCTATTGATAGTAGCGTGATGAAAAGTACCCTATAACCTGCCCAGGAGTATGAAGAATAATTGTACCAAGTTTCGTTAAAATCCGTTGAGTAGTTTTTGTTTCTATAACGAACATACAGACAGACAGACAGACAGACAGACAAAAATTTTACTGATTGCATTTTTGGCATCAGTATCGATCACTAATCATCCCCTGATAGTTAATTTCAAAATATATACAATGTACAGAATTGACTTCTCTACAGATTTATTATAAGTATAGATGGGAGGTGATAATAATAAAAGATATGCGTAATGGGCAACATACTCGTAAAGTTTAATGGATAAATACGGTTTATTTTACGTATTTATTATAAATGGATGGACTGCGATTCCCTTGAAGGTGAACCACTTTTTCTTACTTATGTGTAAAACGATAATAAGAGATATGATTATCAACAGCTAGCGACCTGTTGTTGGCGTAGTAACTAGGCATTACTTAAGCTATTAACTACTTATCAGCCTATTTCATCCGTAGGAGCCATTTTGTAGAGTATGAAATTGTCTTTAACTACCTTTTCACATGATTAAAGGCACGCCATGTATCTTTTCAATAATAAAAATGTTCGTTGAGTCTTTAATGACAGCACCATCATCAGCATATTGCAGTCCACTGCTGGACATAGTTCTAGTTCTTCGCCACTTTGGGCATACATCTGGAGGCTTAACCTATAATCGCCACGTTAGGCAAGCGGGTTAGCGATCACAAGGCGTAGCTTCTGGTACCAACGACGCTACTGCCCGTCATCAGCCTGTCGCATTTAGCTACACCTTCCATCGTGATGGTTATATCAGTCTGTTGCCAGAGCCTCGTTTATTATTCGGATTATTGAGCGTGGCTGGCGAAAAGATGATAGGTACATCCCCTTATGGCATTTATAAGTCGTTAATTGCTAATAGATTGCTATATGATATTAACTAGACAGTGTAGATCTGACCTAGTCAGGCGACAGGGATTTGAACCTTGACATCTACACTAGTTCTAATGCGACAACCTTCTGCCTTATTACCTCAAAAAGCCATTCGCTTGGTTTTTTGAGGTGATAAGACATAGGTATCATATCGAATCGCAAAACAATACATTTTTTGGTAAAGAAATTGTAGCTCAGTTTTGCATTGATAGAGGGAAGATTAAAATTATGTCAATATATCAACGCGAGATTCTACAAGCATTTTAGCAGTTACATCTGACTTTTACGGTCATTAACTCTTGTAAACACTATATTTGTTAAATCTTTAGCAACAAATGCCTTTCAATCAATCAATCACTTCAATCGTTGCAAGTTGAAAGCTGGTATAAAGGTCAAATCTGTATCGAATTACGTTCATTGCTGTTTAATATCTACCTATTAAACGCTATGTTGCTCACATGATTGTAGCTTAGAAAAGCTATACGTATAAGTAGGTAAGTAATCAATTTATCAGATCTATGCAATTTGCTTTGTAACTATGTACTTGTGTCAGATCGACAAGTATATTCCTACTCATTTAAGTTTTGCATACACATTTAAAAGCCATCCAGTTATAAAGATTTGATTGAGATAGTAGGTACCTATAGCTCGTGGGAATGAGTAGGGCTTAAAGGAATGTTACTTAGTTTTATATACAGTTGTATGTACTGCCTAGTTAGGGGCAGCCCAGACGACAGACTATTCGTGACGCACTTTTTTGCAATTATATGCAATCACGCGCACGACGCGCAAAAATCTGTCGCGGATATTTCAGCGACTAAACGCACATCTTGGAATATTCTGTCGGCAGACCTAGACGCTCTTTTTAATGTCTCAGACGCAGACTCGCACAAAAATTGTTAAGCCTGCACTGCCCCTTAGTCTAATGGTCGCAAATTCCGGCTAAGGATTCAGAGGGTTGGAATCGGGACACAAAATTGTAATAAAATGTGCTAAGATAATACTCAGCAGCTAGCCCAAAGTCAGGATGTAGTTGTATACCCTGTGCATAGGAAACTATAAATTAAGCTGTCAGTTTTGCGCCTGATTCTTCTCCGGTTTTATCGAGCTATTTTGTCCCATCGGGTTTTAAGAAGGACTCCGAGTTCGGCGACAACTTTCAAGACTACTAAATTGAAGATAGAGAAGTATTGTTTTCTATAAACTATTGTTTTAAGATGAGTATATTGCGAATCGCCACATTATAAATATAATAAATATCAGACAACATCACATACATTGCTCCGATCCCAATGTAAGTAGCTTAAGCACTTGTGTTATGGGTATCAGAACAACGACGGTACCACAAATACATACTTAAATACAAATATAAACACCCAGACACGGAACAAACACAAGTATTCATCACACGAATGTTTGTTCCGGGTGGGAATCGAACCCACGACCCTTGGTTCAGAAGGCAGGGGTCACTACCAATTGAGCCACCGAGCCAGTCATCAGAAGAGGTAAAGTAGTGGTGTCAATCGTTTGACAAGCGTTGTACGACCGTTAAAAATCTTTCAAGACGAGAGAAACTATCAATGTCAGGATGTCATGTTCCTTTTCTGCAAAGCAGATTCGAGACACACATTCTTTACACACATGGCTCGTATTGGGCAATGACGACAATGGTGTAATGATAGAGCACCGTCCGTGTGAATTGTTACCGTAAAACAGTACGAAGTGCAGTTTCATCACTGTAGGTTATGCATTCAACGATACGTTTGCGTGCATTCCGTGCCGGTAATCGATTTATCGTCCAGAAACACGGATTCGGCTGACCGCCGCAGACGCAGACTAGTTGCAGTGAATTGAGTGATTAGGCCGACAATTGGTCAGTATGATGTAGAGTGGAATGGTGGTATGTTTGTATAGTGCTGTCTCACTCAGATCCACTGACTTTTGAACGCTTTTGTTCAGTTTTCGGCCTTACAAAAGAGACCACAGCATGTCTTGGTCTTCTGTTTCCAGTAGGTGTAAGTGTCTTGACAATTTACCGTCTGCCATTTTGTCAAGTCGGTAGAGGTACAGGTATTTTCAATCCAAACGAATTCCAAACCCGAATCATAATAATAAAGAAATATAGGTATGTGATTGCACCGATCCACTGTCATTATTTTCTGTTTAAAGTTGTTTTTTTTAAAGAATAAGCTTGACACTTGTTTTAATATATGTGAGGCGATGATTGGGTCGAGTTAATTATATTCTTATGATACCTAAATAGTAGGTGCCTGCGGTATTGTAAAAACGCAACCCAGCGTAGCGATAAGACGGCTTTAATAAGTCATCTATATATCTTCTATCTATACATATAATAAAAATGTAACGAATCGCTGTCTGTACATGGAAGATTTATGTGAAAAAATATTATGGGACGCCTTTATTAATGCAATAGTACCCAAAACAATGATTTTTGGAATTTTTGTCTGTTTGTCTGTATGTTTGTGCACGCTAATCTCAGAAACCGCGTATCCGATTAAAATGCGGTTTTCACTAATATATTGCTGGAAGCTTCCCTTAACATTTAGTGTTTGTTTCATGTTAATCGGTCCATAAATAAAAAAGTTACGCCGATTTAACTAATCACGTCGAGCCTGCTGTACGTTTGCGCGGGTATATAAAGCGCGCCGAGATCTGCGCCGCGCCGCTGCCAGCTGCCAGGCACTGGGGGTCATTAAAATCACTACCCAAGAAACTATTCCACGCGGACTAAGTCGCGGGCACAGCTAGTGCTAAATATAAAGAGGATAGCAATAGCACTAACATCTTAATCTTAACTAATATTATAAAGCTGAAGAGTTTGTTTGTTTGTTAGAACGCGCTAATCTCAGGAACTACTGGTCCGAATTGAAAAATTCTTTTTGTGTTGAATAGACCATTTATCGAGGAAGGCTTTAGGCTATATAACATCACGCTGCAACTGTTAGGAGCGAAGAAATAATGGAAAATGTAAAAAAACGGTGAAAAAATTATTTCACGCGCACGAAGTCGCGAGTACAGCTAGTTTAAGAATATTTCAGATCCTCAACGTCCTGTCCGCCGTCTTGTACGATCTCTTAACATAATGCACATTTGCTTGAAATGATGCACATTTGACCAAAGTATGGTACCTACGCTCAATCTGCGCTCTTACCGAATTCCGGCAGTATTTACACACATCGCATTTAATCCATCCATACCAATATTATAAATGGGAAAGTGTGTCTGTCTGTATGTTTGTCTTTCTTTCACGGCAAAACGGAGAGACGAATTGACGTGATTTTTTAAGTGAAGATAGTTGAAGGGATGGAGAGTAACATAGGCTACTTTTTGCCCCTTTCTAACCCCCCACTTCCCTAAAATAGGGAGTGGAAGTTTGTATGGAGCGTTCACCCCGAATTTAACGCACTAGTTTGTTAATATTCTTCTTGTGAACTTTGAATAAGGACCATGATAAATGTCTTCAAAGAAAACGAGGACCATTAGTTTCAGAGAGATGGAGGTTCGCGATTATACAGGCCAGTGGCTCCAAAGCCAGGTACCAAACACGGGCCATAAATCAATGGGTTTATGTGGTCATTGTTATCTATACATATAATAAAAATGTAATCTATACATATATAATAAAAATGTAACGATCTTCTTCTTCTATATCTATACATATAATAAAAATGTAACGAGTCGCTGTCTGTACATGGAAGATATATGTGAAAAAATATTATGAGAGGCCTTTATTAATGCAATAGTACCCAAAACAATGATTTTTGGAATTTTTGTCTGTTTGTCTGTTTGTCTGTATGTTTGTGCACGCTAATCTCAGAAACCGCGTATCCGATTAAGATGCGGTTTTCACTAATATATTGCTGGAAGCTTCCCTTAACATTTAGTGTTTGTTTCATGTTAATCGGTCCATAAATAAAAAAGTTACGCCGATTCAACTAATCACGTCGAGCCTGCTGTACGTGTGCGCGGGTATATAAAGCGCGCCGAGACCTGCGCCGCGCCGCTGCCAGCTGCCAGGCACTGGGGGTCATTAAAATCTCTACCCAAGAAACTATTCCACGCGGACGAAGTCGCTGGCACAGCTAGTGTGGATATATTTCTGATTGCGTTGAGCGGGCAGTCGCGTGAGTATGGTCGCACGAGAGATATTTTAGGTAGGTATATCGTAAGTAGGCAGGTACATGAGGGCTTTTTGCAGGTTTTATTTAAGTTACAAGACGAAAGATGTAGTAAATAAGCTAGAAGGTGCGTTAATTAAGGCTTTAAAAGGCTATTCTGATAAAGAGCACTGTGTCAACTAGGCACTCTTTGGAATTAACGAAAGAGGATTTATCATCGTTTTAAAATGCTTTTTTAAACGATGAAAAACCAATTTATTTCTTCATCGACTTCAGGTAATAATAACAAAAGAAACAAAATACGATTTTAAAACTTTTAACCAACCAGTGTCCAATATGACAAATGGCCGCTAAAAGAAGTTTTCCGTTATTTGAATGAATGAATGAAATAAGTTTATTTCAATTATGTACATGTTGTTTATTATACGTATTCCAATGATGAGCATGCTAGGTATAACTTGTATCATCGTTTAATACAAAGCATTTGTATGAATGTATTCGTAATTTATAAACCGGGAAAACATATGTTTCGCATAAATGACAGTAGGTATAGTATGTCTACATTCATTATTGCTCGCACACTTGATGGTTAGATAATAAAATCATTAGCATTTGGTGCATCGCTTTGTTTTCCTCATCTGTGCATTTATGTATATTAAATGCGAGTTTTTTTTTATATCAAAATGCATAATAATTTGATACCGCTCGAATGCCCTTCGTTTTATGTAAATGATATGGCACTAGTTATACAACATTTTTGCGTATCATATGCATTTGTTATTAATTTTATCACTTCAGCCCATAGACTCCGCTACACCAGGGGAGTTACAGGTGCATTGCCGGCCCTTGAGAAATCTGTAGGCTCGATTTTTGAAGGTTCCTAAGTTCTATCCTATCGAAAAAATAGCATTAACGATAGAGACTTAACTTTAGCATATTGTATTAACAAAAGATGGATCTTTTCTTACCTGTTGAGAATGACTGGTCTTGGTGAGGTGGAACCGGCGGGTGGGGGAGGCTGTGTGGCCGGGGGATTCGGCATTAATGGCACCGGTGGGAGCGGCGGGATCGGCGACGGATTAACATCGTTGCTGTCACCTGAAATAAAAGTTGCGATTAGCATAGAAATACGTCAAGCAATCCACACCTATATTCTGATCTTCTAGGGAGCTTCTAGGGAAACTCACACCCGTATTTACAAACATTACTATGCGCCGCGTGGACGCACACCCAAAAACCTATTTACAGACAACGGTTGAGTGCCCGTCGCCATAGTATACGCCTTACATCGCATAGTGTTGTTAGTGTGCATAGATAAGTATTGTTTGTAAATACAGGTTTCAGTCCTGGGCAGGGGTAAATATGACTGTTTTATATATTGGCGAAGTAAGGGAGTGATCCACAATCTTTTCACTCCAAGGGTGGCCCCTCACCTGCCCGTAGTGCATCCTGCCGAATAACAAACGGGGCTCTAGCAACCGACTGGTGGCGGTATAACCATCACAATGAAGGCATGCCACAGGCCGATGACGGACCACCAGTGGCCTGCGATAGGCTGATGATGATGATTGATGATTTATATATTTAAATGTGTAGGTACTTGTTTGTCCTTGCTTTAACGTGTACCTAAATGACGATGAAGATAATCCAAAATCCCGAGACACATTTATAAGCAGTTCGTTTTCGTTATGCTTTGTAGCTATAATGTACGGTCATCCTACTTATAATGTTAAATCAGTTGTCTAGTACCCATAATACAAGCTTTGGCTTAGTTTGGGGCTAGATGGCGCTGTGTGGCCCAGCGTGTCATGTCTTGGATTATTTATTTATTTATTTTATTTAAATATGTAGGTAGGTGTAGTGCCGCGTAAAGATTGATATGGCAGATACCATTTATGTGACGATGTATCTAACAATAAATACTAATTAGCTAGGTTTTTATTTTGTGTGACGTATAGTGACGGACAAACTGCCTTGTTACAATAGGTAATTAACTAGGTATTGTGGACATTCTTGTGGTTTGCTGATTGATGTTAACGTTATAATTACTCGTATCAGATCATATAATTCTCTGAGATGTTAATGGATAGTAAATAAAAATACGACAGATGAGGTTTTAAACCAATCATCACGCCTTTATATTTTACTGATATTCAGGTACTAATAAAGAATATGTGAATTCCTAACTACTTATGTTTCGTTGAATATATCATTTGTTTTCTTGTTTCTGATTATAGAAAATTCATTCCTTGCAATGTACTAGGTAGTTAGTAAAGTTTCATGCTACTAATTTAATTGTTAGCATTAAGTCTCATGCTGTAAAACTTTAGTTTTTGCAGTTTAATTTTATAAGCACAGTTATTAAATCTTGGTTGGTCTAATTAGATAGAAACTTAGCTATCTTTTGTAGCTAATAGGTTCATGTCATTATTTTTCTAAATTTAGGAAATGAATAGCGTAGACAGCTGAAGTATGCTTTACAAGGACAAACAAATCGTCACTGGCGGAAGAAAGGTCACGAACAACCATTCAAACGCAAATGAAACTTAAAATCAAAGGAAAAAACAACAATTGTCTTTAGTTAAGTCTATGCTCTATGGTTGAGTAATAATTACCGACGTTATGTGTCGTTGAATCGCAATGAATAATGCGCTCTTGAAGCTATACGTATATTGAAAAAGTTAAGACAAAACAGTTTTTTGCTTTGAAGATGAAGACCTTCAGTCATCGTTTGTGATTTGAATAAGACATTTACATGATTAAGTCGTCTGAACTCAAACAAGATTTAGTTTAAAGACGACCATTTTTTACTCGAAATGTATTTTTAAATTTAAACGATTTGCCTGAAAGCTCGTTTTAGCAAACCATTATGCAATGAAAACAATTACAGGTATGACTAATTACGAAATGCTTAAAAAGTGCAAAGCATTTGTTCCTTGAAATATATTGAGTCTAAGTAGGAAACTAGGTGTTATAAAGACGAATTATTTTTTACAAAAAGATAACAGAGTTCAATAATTATGTTGACAATGGAATCAACTAGGAACCACATCCTTTCAAGCAAAAAAATAATTATCCAAATCGGTTCACAATTCTCGGATATTATCTGATAAAATACATACAAAAAAATCGAATCGAGAATCTTCTCCTTTTCTTTTAAGTCGGTTAAAAATCTGTACTAATATTATAAAGCTGAAGAGTTTGTTTGTTTGAACGCGCTAATCTCAGGAACTACCTACTGGTCCGAATTGAAAAATTCTTTTTGTGTTGAATAGACCATTTATCGAGGAAGGTTTTAGGCTATAGGTATAACATCACGTTGCAACTATTAGGAGCGAAGAAATAATGGAAAATGTAAAAAAAAAACGGGTAAAAAATAACTATTCCACGCGGACGAAGTCGCAAGCACAGCTAGTAACATTATATACCTGATCCCGATATAGTGTTGTAGGTGTCCTTAGAGAGGAACTCCTCGAAGTATCTGGTGAAGTCTCCCGTGGGGTCCCAGCGGGAGGACAGCTTGGCCCACTCCTCCGGGAACTCGTACTTCAGTCGTTTGATCACCTTGACTGCTGTCTTCTTCTGTCTTTCAGTGCATCGGGCGCATTTCGTGCGAAGAGCTTCTGGTAAAACTCCTGAAAAGAAAAGAAAAATAGTTAGATTCCTGTGTCATTGCTGACCAGCTTTGTTATAAAACCGCCAAAGTTGTACCGCAAGTTTTTGTAAGTGTAGGTTTTATTAGCAAATCTTCGCTCGAATTGAGCCGCCCGTCTGGGGAAGGAGCTCCAATTTATAGAATACCGCAGTCAAATGACCTCCGGGTCGCCTTTCTGTCACTGAAGAGGGTTTCCTGATCTCTTGGGGCGAGTGCTGTAGCGGCAGTAGGGTTTAGGTCGGCATGGCGGTGGCAACTGACCGTTTATTCCCGATGTCCCCCACTATTTGTCCATCACTGGTGGACATCGGGAAAAGAAGTTGGGTCCCAGTGAGGGACAACGCTACTGAAATCTTCACGTTGGACCCTAGTGGTGGACATCGAAACCATAAAAGTTCCGTTGTTCCCCACAATAGTAATTTATGTAGCATTTTTTTTATTTTAATTTAAATACATATGAAATTAATTACATTAAAATAAATACATTTGACATACATAGCATAATTATGCTATGATGAGTTTCGAATTGGCAAATTAATTTACAATTGAGCACATTTGTTGACTCGGATTGGCACATTCTAATAAAATATAATAATTATTTATCCTACTAGTTATTTGCCAATTAATGTATGAATATATGGTCAATGACCGTGAGCCCATTAAAACATTTATTTTTTGCCAATAAGTCTAGTACCATAATAAATAATTAAGGTAAAACTCGACTTCATAATATGCCAAACAACTAATTCAATATTATAAGAAAAAAAATGTTATTGATGAGTAATTTGTATTCTTCCAAAAGCAATTTTATGTAAAGAGAGGTAGGGCATAGCGAATCTTCGCTCGAATTGAGCCGCCCGTCCGGGGAAGGACCTCCACCCTATAGAATACCGCAGTCAAATGACCTCTGGGTCGTGTTTCTGCCGGTGAGTAGGGTTTCCGGAGCTCGTGGGGGGTTAGGGTTGGGCCGGCATGGCGGTGGCAACTGACAAGTAACTGACCAGTTACTTGCCCGTTGTCACAGCGACTTGGGCTTCTCTTTCGTTTTCCATCAGGCGTAGGGAAGCCATTATGTCGAGCCACTATAAAAAAAAAAAAAAAAATATTAACACAAGATGTTTGCTACTTGCACACATTTACTATCTATGCTTATATAGTAGGCTTATTTTTTACGACATAAGTATGTATAGGTATAGCAACAGGTGATCATTTACATTTTATTCACATTTAAATAAGACGCAAGCAAACGGTCGGAAGAGCAAGTGGGGATAAACTATAATTATCTTGTCTGTATAGCAATTTTTCATTGGCTCAATGTAATGTAAATGCTTTACTATGTATACCAACAACACAATACCGTATGTAGTAACCCCTTTTTCTATGAGAGTAGAAGGTAAGTTGTTGATGTTTGCCCTAAGCGGCAACTAGAGAGGCTTATGTCCAGCAGAGGACTGCAATAGGTTGATGATGAACTAAGTTCTTTATTGCATAAAATAACATTAGGACAACTGTTGTACAATTTAGTCGGACTTATCGGTAAGCAATCTCTTCCAGGCAACCTTTACCCTTTTTTTAAAGCGGTGACTCAGATCAATGAGTAAGTAGGTAGAGTTGTGTTCTTTGTATAGGTCTCTTCTTGTCTCTTCTTTTATTCCTATAGTAGGTTATAGGAATAAAAGAAGAGACCGGAAGAGTCGAACAATTGAGCGGGAGGATTATGTTTCTTTTTTTTTCTCGCAGTGTTGCTTACGTCAGCGTTTATAGGGTTAACTCATCCGACCTTAGCTATGAATATGTTAACAAGCATACAACCTGTCAGCCGTCGTGCTCCTGCCACGTCTGTAGTACAATTTAAATTTAAACTTTGTCCTTCGGACAACCCGTACCTGCGACCCGCCTTATTATGATGAAGATAATTTCAATAAAACAGACAAACCGTGACGATATTTATCTAAGTGCAGAATGTGTGTCCGTGAGAAACTGTTGTGATTATTTATAATGTTTATATTATTATGATAGCGTTGCCGGATAACATCAGAGTAGGATGTGTTCTGGGTAGATTGTTACATAGAGTAGGTACATCGCAGCTTTCGTTATAATCCTGCATAGCATGACATATGAAAGAAGAAGGGACAGAGCGGTTTTTTGGGGAGCTCACTACCGACGTTTATGTTAACTGTCCAAGGAAAATAAAAATATGACATCATTATTGTCTTCAACCAAGATAAAATTCATACAATTAGAAGTATGTTTTTATTTAATTTCAATGTGAAGTGTGAAATGCGCCTAAAGCAAAAGGTATTGCTTTTAAGGCATACAATGAACAATTAGTAGGTAAATTATACATAAAATTATTTTTTTAAAATCCAGTAGCCAATTTTCCGTTTTTTTTCAAAGCATTTCCATTGCATTTGGTGAAATAAGTACATATCTTCAAACATGAAATTTTTAATAGAAATAGCATAAAAAAATTCTTTTTTTTTCATATAGTCTTAAAACAAGCACTATAAATCGTCAACTACCTAAAAAAGTAAATAAAATTATTCTATCGCTGACTTCAAAAAGTGGATTCTACCTAGAATTTTATTTGGAAGAGTTTTTATTTAGGACGGAATCTAAAGGATTAGGTATTGAGTTGTGACATAAACATTATAAGTTTATTTAGGTACTTCTAGCTGGTTATCTAATAGGTTAATTGATTACGACTCTAATCGACATGTAGCGTAACTGACTTTCGTAACGCAGACGTATTAAATATAATAACGGTTATTAATTTATAATTGATAAATTATTTAATACCTGTAAAATAATACGATAATAACGTTGGCAATCGTTGTTAGGTATCAGGGACTAGGTTCGTATAAGAAAAAAGCAAAATAACGTAGAAAGGGGGCGGCGTGGCGTGGTTTAAATAGAGCTCTTTCCTAACGGTAGGCAGCGGCATGGCTGTGCCCCTGGCATTGCTGATGTCCATGGGCGGCGGTTACTGTTTAACATCAGACAGGCCGCCTGCTCGTCTGCCACTAATTGCAATAAAAAAATTAAAAAAAGATCTCGGATGGGGCTATTTGACAGGACAGGATAACTTTTTGATAGTCTTGACTAGATTTTAAGTGAAAATGGTTCCAGTGGGAGGAGCTTTTCGCGGACATTTTATTTGTATGTTACACATTATAACAGGCACAGTTCTATCTCACGGTGTGCTGGCAAATTCGAATCCTACTACATATAACGGAATGACTTATCCTACCAGGCAGGTCGGTTGCTTATTCTCTTTGTGGGATACTGCCCTGATGCTTACTTAAACAGGATAAATATATAAAAAAGTCACTTTAATCAATCAAATAAGCTGACAAAGCGAACCTTAACATTTTTTAGCAGGTGCTCAGGTTTCCTCAGCATATTTTCCATAGGTATTGCTATAAAGTATTTTATCTCCGCTGCGACACTACTACACAGTTAATATACATATAATGGGAGATGCGTTTACTTTATTACGTCTCCTTAATTACACACTTGAGAATCTACAGAATGCCGTTAATACCATTTACGGAAGGAAAAAAAAACTGCGCTTAGGCCGGCTCTTATGAAATAACGATCGCAATTGTGGTTAAATACTGGTATTATCTTGATTATTAAAAGTTTTAATGGAATACGACAGAATTGATTGGTTGGAATCAGTTGGAATGAAACGTCATACCTATATATTTTTCTTACGTATGTTATCTACAGACAATTTCTTACATTTACCTATTAGATTACTAGCTGTGCCCGCGGCTTCGCCCGCATTGTCCCCCATTTAACGGAAGTGGGGGTTAGAAAGAGGGGAAAAGTAGCCTATGTTACTCTCCATCCCTTCAACTATATCCAAAAACTTCAACTTAAAAAATCTCGTCAATTCGTAGCTCCGTTTTGCCGTGAAAGAAAGACAAACATACAGACAGACAGACACACTTTCTCATTTATAATATTAAGTATAGACAATGAAATAAAGCGCAATAGCACATGGAATGTTATATATATTAAAGCTTTATATAATATATAGTATATAAGTATGAACGATGTAAGCAAGTAAGATCTTCATCCCATAAAATGTTTTCAGTAGGATTGGGATCCCCGATATCTGGACTTAGGAGCTGTCTCCTAAGTCCAGATATCGGGGATCCCAATCCTAAGACCCTGTGGTCTCTAGCATAACGGGCCAGTTTTTCATTTAAGGCCAGTCATTATTTAAATTGTGCCTTTCATAAAAAACAAAGATGTAAAAAAAAACACTAACGGTTCGAAAACTAATCAAAAACACAAATTTATTCATATTACATATTTATAGACTAGTAGGTATGTAACGTCATGTTCATTTATATGACGTCCATCTTAGGCTATATAATATTGGTTATGTTGACTTGTTATGTGACTACCACACACCGGTTAAGTATGGTGTACTTTAAAGGAGACACTGGCATTTAACTTGTTGTGGCATCTTTATAATAAGTGCTTACAATCTTTAGTAGTCCAAATGTAGACTGTAAACACTTGTTTATTGTTACATTATGACGCATATTATTTTATGGAATTGAATCAGATTCTAAGAGCCTAAGTGTAAAGCCTCATAAATTTCGAAAGAATAATCTGAAAATAAATAAGTACCGTGTTTGCTTATTATAAACAGATTGTATGAAAAATTTAAGCAAGCTCTGCGAAATTTGTGAGATTTTGATGAGAAATGATTGTTCTTCAATGCAAAGCTAACACTTTAACATAATTAAAAACTTAAAAAATTAAAAACGTGAAAACGCTCGTAAAATTAGAAAAAAATCAAAAACCGCGACCAGCGAAAGAGTAGTAGAAAATTTATGTTATGTTTTTATTATGACAATCACTTTTGAGTTCACCTACATCTGCTCAAGTGAGGTACCTAGTAACAGATTTTATATAGGTTTTTAATGAAAAACAATTTTACTGTTAGGTATGTTGTTCATAACCAACATAAAAAACAAAACTGACAAGGTATGTTACGTTGATTACAATTGCACGGTGCCTTAAATTAATGTCTACAAAAATATTAAGTTTAGATAGCAGACACTGATCAAAACGAGTTATTACGCGGAACTAGTTTTAGATTGCAAAAAATTATTTGAATAAAAAGACACGCGGAAGTAATCTATCCTAATATTATAAATGAGAATGCGAAAGTTTCTAACATTTATATAAGTGGTGTCCAAAAAAAAGACCAAAAAGATTGATGAAGCGCTATTTTTTTTTTGCAAGAGATAAATCATTAATATCATATAAACTCTTTCATAATTATTCAATCGTAATAAATCAGCCTTTATTTTCAAAAAATAAAGGATGAATACCAAACCAATATTTAGACAACCATTTCAATTGTTTTCACAAATTGCAAAATTGAGCAATTAAAATTGCCATTTCAAGCCTGTATTGTCATTAACTTAACGGGCAAACGTGTTATTTATGACATTGATTAAGTCAAATTACATCTTGAGCTGGATAGCCCTATGCGATCCTGTTTTCAAGTTGCGAGGCGGCATTCCGAAGAGGCCACGGAACATGTCCTATTCTCTATGCTATGTTAATTATAGGAAAAGGAGAAAAAAGCTCAAGCCGCCTGTCTTGGAAGTTAAATGGCACTTGTAGATGAATAAATTGGACGGTAATCTCGTTACTTTGTTTATAAAATTAAGTAGACATATCGAGTAGCTACAATAGTATTTCTTAAGTAACTCTTTACATTTCATTTAATAATCTTCAAGTACAGACTTTGAATTTGTAAATTTAAGTTACGTAATGTCATCTAAATCTTATCTAAAAAGTTAGTATTATGGTATTAGTTAATAAATGGACGCCAAACTCTTTCCGCAGGATAAGTTTGGTGAGCACTAAGTTGGCTGAAGGATTTGTTAATCCTGCTTAATGTCTTTTTATGTCTAGTCAGAACAACCCAGTAACAATTTTAGCTTTTCATGTTCCTTATCCAGAACATCTTGAGATTTACCTAAATGGCGCTTGCAACTACAAGATCAACGAGGAAGTTTTTTGATGGATTGATTGAAAACGTGTTAATGTTACGACATAAGTACTCTTTTCAACAATATCTATTTATAAACCGCTATCTTCATTCAATAGAACAGACACAAAAAGTAAATGTCTACTTGACCGTGCAATGCCCTCGTTATAAAAATACAAAATATTTAACGACGATGACGAGCTTTAATCGTATTTGAGTAACATATACCTAACACTTAGTGGTGCCTTATATTCAAGTCGTCGAATGATCACAGTGCAATGCTGATTTCGTAATTATTTCCGCATGGTCCGTCCGTCCGTATGTACCGTTTTAGCGATCGGCGTTTGTCGTAAAATGTAAAAGTAAGCTGGTAAAGAAACATGGAAAGTAAATTAGTGACAGCAGTAACATGTTTACTGAAAGCATTGAATTTGGAAAGAATTCTGTTTGATTTCGGCTTCCTAAATTTGTTACAAAAGTCTGTCAGACCTTTGGTATTGTATACCTACCTATGCCAGAAGGGAAAGGAAAGGTTTTAAGGTCATTTGTTAAATCCTATGACTTTATTAACTGCCCTAGTTGTTATTGTTCACTATTGTTAAATAATATTCTTTATAATGGCTCAGCATTGAAAGTGATACGCGACCTAATATTTTTTTTAAATAAAATAACTAGAAGCTCTAACAAAATACACAAATTTACAGCCTCTAAGTAATGGAATTGAAACAACGTAATCAATTTTTAACTTCCTAAAAATAATATTTTTAAGATTGGATTGGATTTTTTTTATTTTGCAAAATATTAACCTTCACGGTTATTATATTGTCATTAATTCTGAATGGACAAGTATTTGAAAAAGGTCACCTTTTAAAATATTTCTTATCAGAAAATTTAAGGACCCATTAAATTAAAACACGTTCATGACATAAGGAAAAAGGTAACAAGATATAAGTCGACTTTGTCGTGCAAAATTTATCAGGATATTTGAATTCATAAATTATTATTCTTTTTAGGAATGCCAAAGTAGTTTAAATTGGCATTGGAAGGAAACGTAAGATTTTGATCTTAAACAAGAATAACAGATAATTTGTATGCTTCGTAAGACCTGTCTGCAATAATATATCTGCAAAACGGAAAATTGTAGTTTTTTTTTGCTTATATCATAAAGTCGGTAGCTTTATTCCACCTACTTGATTTATTTTTTATTTTGCATAGGTAATAGGTATGTAGGCAGTAAGCTATTATATTACGTCAACACATTTGGACAAGGACTTAATATTCTCTGACGAAGACAAAGTTGTAAAGTGTTCATAATTCAAGTTAGGGTTTTTATGCGCCAGTAAACGTTTCAAACTAAAGTTTTCCCCGTACTATAAGTAAGTATCGGATGACTACTAGTGGTCTCCCAGAACATCTAGACTAGAGACAATTTTGAAAAGAGAATTTCCTAAAATGACCTAACCAGAAATAGAACTCGGATCTTTCGAATCGTCCGCGCTTTACGCTACTGGTAGGTAACATTAGTGGCTAGGGCAAACAATTTTGGCTGTCAAATTTTAACTATTTTGGCAGTTAAAGAGTTAACTAGTGATCGTTTAGTTTTTAAAGCTCTTTGAAGCCAAAATTAAGATAACAGTTAAACCAAATTAATTTCGTATTTAGTACGCTCGTGTGAAAATCTATGATAATGTAAAATGATAATATCGTTGTAAATTATGGTGTTAATCTGATGTGTGAGATAGTACCTACTGTAAAGACTTATTCAAAGCCGTTCAGTAGCTTTCGCGTGTAGGAGTACCTAACAAAATATCCAAACAAACATTTAGATTTATATTATTAGGATGAACTGCAGTACCTCCTGCAGTTAGAGACATTTAACAAAACACTAAAAATAGCTTGCAATTACGCATTTATAATTCACATCGAGGAGTTTGCGGTTTGATTACTGCGCCGGTGTAGCATGTCGGGCTCACAGCTGTTGGCAACTGTACCGTTGTTGCCTAGAGCTCGATTCAATGACTATAGGGTACTTACAATTTTGTACCTATAAAAAATAAGTTATAGTTTCTATTAAGTGCAGCAACACACAAAATAGGTGCAAGAGTTGAGTTGTGGAAAAGGTCCTACTTTCATCTGCGTGGATTTAATCACTACCTCATTCATTATTGAAAAAAATACACTGATGCAGAATACTTGGTGCCCCTGGTGGAAAATCATCAACAGCCTGCAGGCGTCCACTGCTGGAAATAAGCCTCCCTCGTTGACAATGGTACTTTGGGAGGACTCCTACGGGATGAGATTTAGGCATGACCGCAGACATAAGTTAGATTAATCTACATCTCAAATGACCGGTGGGTAGGGTTTCCGGAGCCCGTGGGGGGTCGGGTTAGGGTAGGGCCGGCATGACGGTGGCAACTGACTGGTAACTGACTAATTACTTGCCCGTTGTCACAGCGACTTGGGCTTCTCTTTCCCTGTCCATCAGGCGTAGGGAAGCCATTATGTCGAGCCAATATAAAAAAACGCTGCTGCCCGTTTCCTGATATTCCCTTGGTGGTCGTATTCTAAATCCGCAAACGACACGGATAATGAATGAATGAATTCTGTTATTGGGACCCATTCGACATATTATCTAGAAATACCTTAGAACATATAAATTGCAAAGTTATGATGTATTTTTACCGTGAACAATAATAGGTAATTAGATAATGAAAGTTAATAACAAACTGTCGAGATTGAGATTGCATGTTGAACTTTTTTGCTCGAGAGGCTGATAGAATGATATTAGCGGATACTTGATGTCATCATTTCACGCAAGTTCCATTATCAATGATATATAGAAGAAAATGTATGTTCATTGATTACCTATTATGATTATGAGCCTCACGTAGAGTTCTGTTTTGGAGTTAGCGTTCTATATTTTCAATACTGTTTTATTAGGCGCAACAGGTATAGTACAAAACGCATATATTTGTCCAAAATTACTAGATATTCGATTATTTATATTGTCAGCAATTCTAGCGGCAGTTTAAAGGTTAAAAACGAATACTTTAAGAACATAATGAGTGGCGGATTTCAGCCTTTTAACCGTTTATGCATGCTCTTGACAATTAAACACAACAACGAGCCGAATAGAATAACAGTTAAATCAATGGTCATAAGCATTGACGAATAAATATCTATGTACAATAGATTTAATGTACCTACATATCTGTTTATTTTATGGTTGATCTTTTCCTGTGTTACACTCTTGCATAGATAATCGCACGTCAAATCAATTGTTTGTTTACCACAAGAGAAATTGAAATGCAGCAAGCATAGTGTTCTTGATGAATGATCATTATGGAATTGTCTATGATTCAATCGTTGTGATGCATTGCGGCATTTGATTTGTAAACGAGTTAGCCGCATAACATACATTATAGATTATCGGAGGTAGGTCTAATGCGCTCGTTATAACTCAACTATAATATGAGATTATAGATTGAACGAAGCGAGGTTGATGTTTCTTTGTAGTGATCCATTAGGATATACAAGCATGCTGTATAGTAACTGATTAAGCAAAAAAGCTATTTAAAAAAAAATTGTTTTATCTTTTCAGGGTTTCCTGATTACAAAAAAAAAATTATTTCATTTCTGAGTTCAAGGCCACTACGATCGTTGTCGGCAGATCTAGGCTAATATAATGGAGATATCCTTCCGTAACCCTACAGGGCAATCCCGCATAATGTTCTCTCTGAAACTGTCATGAATGACGATTTTCCTCATAGTCGAGCTCGAGTTAG
This sequence comes from Conogethes punctiferalis, assembly GCA_031163375.1. Lineage (NCBI taxonomy): Eukaryota > Metazoa > Arthropoda > Insecta > Lepidoptera > Crambidae > Conogethes > Conogethes punctiferalis. The sequence goes on from CM062094.1 coordinate 4,216,500, forward strand.
TGTCATACGTTGCCAAAATAATCTCTTGTGGTAGGTATGTGTGTACGTGCCAAACTTGAATTGAACCAGTGACCCCTGTGAGGCTAAGGGCCTCACTCACCTACAGAAACAGTGACGTAGGTATGATTCGGTATGATTTAGGTATTATTTTTATTAGAAGTAAGACTTAAGAAGAAGAATTATGTATGTAGGTATAATGTATTCTTTTACTATAAGATAAAGAAGTCAGGTGACTATACATACATATCGTAAGCTTCAGACATCGTTCATTCGATATTTTTGACATGATCCAAAAGTTTGGAGCGAAACTCAATAAAGCAATGTGATTTTAATACTAGTTCTATACCTATGGACATGGGAGGACCAATTTACCATAATTGCGCTTTATAACATAAGCTGCGATTATGACGCAATTACCTGAGTATTTAGCAGGCAGCGTAACATAATGCAAAATTACTGATACGAAGGGCATTACCAGATACAGAATCTAGTCGGACCACAACCGATTGAAAGGCTAACAGGTGCCTAGAATACCTTCTAAGACAGTAACAGATACCTAAACTTTTGCAGAAGACCCCTGGGGTCAATTAAGTAATGTTGAAAATCGCCTGAACTACTTCGAGAAAGGGATGGCAGGCCGTGCCGCTTTTTTGCTCGACTTGGCGGGGGCACGGCAGTGCCCCCTGATATTGATGGTAGATGCAAAAATGACTAAAATAAGGCGTTGCTAAATAAATAACTTACTTACATGTTGTGCAATCGTGGTCTACCACGTAAAGATGATTCTGATTTTGAATATAATAAATAATTGTTTGGTACCTTCTTTAAATACAATTTAAATAGGCTATACACTAGTGTTTAGTATGAAGTAGTTTGTGTATTCTACTTTTTTATATCTATATGCAAAACCATATATTGGCAGCCGTGTTTGCAAGTTCATCACTACTAGTTTATAAGTTTCTCTACACAAGTTTTCAGATACAATTTTATAAGCTTTCTGTGAACTTCAGCTTTTATCAGCTTATAATTCCAATGAAAAGGAACAAGGTTCGATACCTACTTACATTATAATATATAAAAAAATAATATATCCAAAAAATAACAATATACCTATTTATTTGAAACATCTCCATACCTACTGAAATTATAGCTCGTAGTCATATATTTATGAAGCGATACAGTTTGAGGACTTGTGCCCTGAATCCTTATGTTTTGTTGTTGTATTCGTGCTTTAATGTAAATTTTGCCTTCGTTACATAACTATGAAGTGCCATAAATAAAGCAAAGTGATGTTACATGCTAGATACCTATCTACTAAAATTTATTGCTTAGGTACTTCGCTTCAAGCAGGCTGTATTTCTTACTACACATTAATTATGTTTGATATATAATATGGTAAAATAAGTAATCAGATTATATTCCGGGTATAAATTACATATGATTATAGGGAATATTAATCTGGTATTACGTATCTGAATTTTCTAGCTCTAAAGAGCATCATTCTGATGAGTTTTCATTGATTTTGATTGAATGATTATTTTTATTCCTGTTACTTTGCATTAGACTGTCATAAATTAAGAGTTTGAAAGTAAATTTTAAAAACACAAACCAAGTTCATTTAAACTTTTACTAGAGACAATACCAATTTTACTAAGCATTACGCCGTGGAACTCTCTTCCCACACACGTGTTCCATTCTTCTTATAGTCTAAGGTCTTTTAAACGTGGCATGAAGCGGTACTGGACGGTTTTGGACTTCGTAGCCTGCTTAACATCAGGCAAGACGCAGTCATTTTGAGTTGCTATTATAAAACAAAAAAAGTCCAATTAAGAACCTCCTCCTTTATTGATGTCGGTTATGAATACTCAATCAAGACACAATACAACGATTATCTAAATTCTAACAGTATCTCTATGTGTTAAAATACTAATGCGCTCTTTCAATTGTTATGGACAAGTAAATAACAAAAGAAGTGGTGAAATCTTAGCGTACCTAAGTATGTTTTAGTCTTAATAAAGCATTAAGATCATGAAGCTACTTAAATAAATCACAATAAGCCGATTTTACTTGAATGACACTCTAGTGTCATCTGTGTCATACATTCATTATGCACAAAGAACTTAAATAGTCTTGTGCTTATTGTAAAATAATGCAAATGACTTCCTGCGCTGTGCTGTAATGCAATCGTTACAAACTAGAAAAGATTGCGATCTGATTATTCTAAAATAGAAGCATCCGCAGACCGTGACGTTTATTTTCTAGAATATTTTATGATGTAAGAAATAGTCATGTGTAATTTAGATGCAACAAAGTTGGTGACTGATCTTTTTAATAAATACTAGAGACCCGCCCTCACTTCGCTTCGCGTATGTAAACCTTCCGTTTAAATTACTAGTGGACAGTAACTACATACATTTGTGTTCATAAACATGTTTGTTTGTATTGGTCTGGGTATAAACTATGTATTATGTATTTATTTACAAAAAAAAGTATCTAATTAGATTATCTAGTACTCATAGTACAAGCTTCGACTTAGTTTGGGGCTAGATGGCGATTTGGCGATGTGTGGCCCAGCGTGGCATGTCTTGGGTTATTTATTTGCTTAGTATCTTGGCTTCCTTTTTCCTGATGGACAGCTAAAAAGGCAACTAAAGTCGTTATGACAACTGACAAAAAAAATATGCTTCTTCATGCTTCCTTTAAAGGTTCTCAAAGGAAATAAAGGAAATGGGAAACACATGTGCCGGCAAAGAGGATTATTTTTTCGTTTACAGAGATAGAAGATCTTGTATCTACGATTATTTAATTAATTAATAAAAGCAAACGAATCTGATAATGTTCATTAAAGTTTTTGCCCTACGAAATATTAATTGGCATTCCGAATCGAAAATTATGTCTTGAAATTATAATGTACCTTCTGGAGCAAAAAAAGGTAGGCGAATTTTAAATTATTAACATGTCCCAAATTATCTGTGGTTTTACCAATGCTACATAATGGGTATTAGGTATGGGTATTTTTTGCCATTTGGCTACAGAACCCTAAAAAGCGCGGACGATCCGAAATGTTCAGGTTCAATTTCAGAAGGTGGTTGGTGTCGCATTAAATCCATGTCTGTCGCATTTAATCCCTCTAATCAAAATTTTATTAGCGGAATTCCTACTTTTTATGTAGTTACTTGAAAACTGCAATATAAGTAGCTGCAGTCTGTCAAAACCGGAAAAGACAACACATGGTCACGTAATTTTTTTATCCTGCACATTATCAATGTTGAAGAGTGAGCTAAATATAGCGTCTTGTCTACTTACCTTTCAGGTCGCGTAAATAAACTGAGGTGGCTAACCTTACTCCAGATTTGGAGAGGCTCGAATTGATAACGGCTTTGAACGTGATTCATTCTTTGTCCACTGCCAATGTGTCAAATTGTTTGCTCACGAACCTGTGATCCTTTTGTGCTAGATGTGTGTGTGTGTGTGTGTTACTCTCGAATACGACTTCCGTTACTGTACGTTCTCGTGTCAATATTTTGTTTAAATGTTAGGATTGTCACTGAAACTCTGTGGGTTTATCTTGATTTCTCAAACTGATTAGTATGATCCTATGGGGTGTGTCTAGCTTCTTCCGAAATTTTGAGATTGTCCATGACAATATTTAGTAGTTCTAATGTTAAACCTAAGCCCTCACAAGAATTGCAGTCGATATGTATTTACAGTGAAGCTAAACAAAAACAAACTAGATCATTTTCCAAAAAATATTAATTATGAAATAATTATTATTCAAACCATAAGTCTAGGTGGTTTAATAAAGGTTGTTCTGACTTAACATAAAATATATTTATTTGTAAGAAATAAATAACCTTTAAAAATAATTTGTAGGCTAGTTGATTTTAAAATTTTATGTCGTAATCAAAATAATATGATTGATTAATAGTAGTAGTATTTTGTATAGATTTAGGAACGAAGAGTCATAATTTCTGCTAGTAGGTAAATTGAATATTAATCGGTTATGAAATTAAAATGTATAATGTAGTAATTACTTAACAACCAAGGCGTTCTGATATTAAGCAGTGTTCTCTTTTACTAGCTTGGTATTTTTGTAATTAAATGCGGTTGTTGTCAAATACAATTTCTATTGTTTAAATTAATGCATCTGGAGAAGATTAAATCGGATATCGATAGAGTTTCACTTTAGATTGCAAAATTTGTCGTATTTTATACATTATAAAAAGCGCTTATGTGATCGTGCACATGTTATACAATATCTAATAGACCACGCTCTAGACAGCCAGGAAGGTCGGTCACGTTCCTACACTAAGTGGTTCGTTATATTTGAAAAAATCGTTTACGTAAAACATAAGAATAATGCCAATTTAACTTTTTTTTGTTGGTTTTTAATGGCAACCAGTCCTGTTTGCAAGGCCTATTCTGCTAACGTAGAATGAAATCACACAATTTTAACAACACTTATCTGGAAATAATATATGTTCTTGGAGATTTTTTAACAACACCTATCTACATACTTTTGTGTCTTCGTATCCTTTTTTTATGAAATAGGGGGCAGACGAGCAGACGGCTCACCTGATGGTAAGTGATAACCGCCGCCCATGTACATCCGCAACATCAGGAGTTACAGCTGCGCCACTGTCGGCCTTTAAGAAAGCGTCAAGAGTCCTTACAAAAATATTTACTTATATGTATACACATGCGTCACCTCACCTTAGTAAAGTAGATATATGCCTGGGCCTGATTTACCCCCAGGCTAACAAGGGAACTAGGCTGCAAGGTTGCAGGGGGCGATAGGCGCTTTAAGTTAATGAAAATGTATGACAAGCGCATATAAATGACGCGTGTGAATCCCGTTAATCTCGTTTTAATAATGTGTTTATTATACGCCGTTATACTGTGGAAAAACATTTCATAAAATAGGTTTTGGTACACAGATTAGCATAGTTCTGAGCTAAGGCGGTACTAAACGATTGCCAATTAGCATGAGATCAATAGTCAAGGAGATTTTTGAAAGTGACCGGGCAAAGAGCATGTTCGGTTGCGGCATATTTATTATGAATGCAATAGTTTTCAAGAAGTACGTCGCTGAGAAAACTACCACCATCAACATCGCAGTACACTGCTGGACATTGGCCTCTGTTATTCGCAGTTTTAGTCAAACATCTGGACTCTTTGCCCACAATCACCACGCGGGCAGACGGGTTGGAAATCGCAAGGTGTAGCTTCTCGCTCCAGTGACGCCGCTACCCGTCATCGGCCTGTAGTACTTAGCTACCGCGAGCAGGTGAGGGTTGCTTGGAGACAAAAGATGATAGGTTGCTGCTTTACATCCCAGAATATAGACTTAGGCTCTAAATATCACTTTGTGTCAACCCTAGAACGACCAATGATCGCGATGCGTGCCACGCATGCGTAACGGCGACCTTACGCGATCTGTGTCAGCGCGCGCGCAAGGAATGCGACCGGCGAAATTGTAAACAAATACCGCTTTTTACTACTTTCGATCTCAAATCTGGAGGAGGGTTAACGGGGGTTCTTAGTTTGGATTACAACTCCCGTTAGCCTAAATTCTGTAGCTTTTCTAAATTAACACATTATTGTTGACTTTGTTTGTAGTATTTATCTATCTAGAGTCTATTTACCTAAGATAATTTTGATGACTTTAAAATTTTGTGTTCATTATTGGGTTAATTGTATAAAAATAAGGTAATGAACAAAAATTATCCACATAATAATCGTATACCTACTATTATACATGTTAATAAAACATTTATACCATATGAAAAATAAACGACTTGCAGCATCAAACTTCCGTATCCAGCATTTACATATACCTAATATACTTACCTACTCGTAGTTAATGTGCAATAATCCGTCATAGAAAAATACTAATATTTTTTCCACTCTGTTTAATTATTTATAATAAAAATATTGCAAGTCGATTAGCGCAGATGCAAGGTTACAAATTATAGCATCTCAGTAAGTATGATTGAAACGAAAGCTCTAGTTTCATTGCCTCGAATACCTTGACTTTAGGAGATCATGGTTACAAAATGGAAATATTTATGTTTCGTTTGAGGATTTGGAGATGAATGTAACCTAACTACCTAAGTTCATTAGAACAAGCTTTAACTTTATTATACTATATTAAATTTATTTATTTTTATTTTATTTATTTAATCTTTATTGCACAGTAAATTAGTGTACAAAAGGCGGACTTAATGCCACATAGGCATTCTCTACCAGTCAGTCAGCATTTAATGACCATTGGAGCAAATTACGTAGATAGGTAGAAATATCCAAAGGAGATTTTGGCGAAAGGATTGATATAAATACTTATAAAATATAAATATACACATACGGTTGTAGTATGTATTTGGAGCGTAGCGGTTCATATTGTCACAATACAATAGCAAATAAGTATGATAAATTACTTAGATTATTCAATGTAATGAGGTATACTTTTGATACAGCTAGAACGTATTCAATAATGGTACTCGCGTTATAAGTGTCGCAGTCATCTGGTTGAATCTCCTATTCAATTGAATCGCTAGCGCGTTCATTGAATGACGACATTCAATTGAATGACTAGACCGAACGTTGACTAAACACGCGTCACTTAATGTTCAACTAGGTAGCGGATTGAAACATAGCCCTTTGAAAAGAGCGGACGTAAAAGCAGTCAAGTGATTGTAATTTAGTTCATTTTTTACCCGCGCGGCGTTAGTAGTCACTAAAACAAATATGGCGTCGAACATGATCACCTGAGTGTTGATATTTTTTTAATTAGATTTACTTTAAACTGACTTATACGTAATAAAATAGTGTGACAGCGTGGATTTACCTATTAATACGCCGCCTCCGGATACTTTTAAAGAAAAATTAAAAACTAAACATTAAACAGTCGGCTTTTACCCATTCAACGACTATGGCTAAAATGACGTTCATTCAAGACGTTAAACGTTTCATTCAATAACTTGACGAGTTGTCCTTTAGGCATTCAATTAAATGTCGTCATTCAATGAACGCGCTAGTCATTCAATTGAATAGCAGATTCAACCAGATGACTGCGACATAAGTATATCGTTTAACATCAGTTAAAGTCGTCTATTCAATTTTTTTTAAATTGACTACGATGATAACTCAGGCGAACATCATTGCCTACACGGGGTCATGTTCGGCCTAGTAGACCTCATGTTCGAGTCTCTATGCATCATAATTGCATTGTCATGATCACGGGACTACGGGGAGCTGAATGCTCTCTCGCCTAGGAAAGTTCACCCCCTGAGGCTCGAACCTCGACTTAGGGCGCTGCTGGGAGGGGCCCTAAGGACGATGTTTTGAAGGAGAGGAGCGACCGGTTGTGTTGTGGGCCGCTCGGTATTAGGTTTAAAGAATATTTATTTCTCATTTAAAACAATACAGTCACTTACATGAGAAATTATTAAATATGTGGGTAACATACAATTTGTCCAACAGTTTTCGAACAGTATTCGAACTTGAACTCTCATCATTCAAATAGATAGTCATTGCAATAATAGCACGATAGTTATCAGGGAATTATTATAAGTTATCCTATTATGTACTAGGTGGGCATAAATATACAAGTATTGCTATAATTCTGTATGCAAATCATAATAGGCGTAAGTAAGTCGTTTGATTAATAGGTGTAGATTGGTACGGCATTTACAGCAAAAAAACAGGAAGCATGTACTACTGGTAGCAGGTGATTTGCAATTTAGCTATAATATTAAAGGTCACATTTAGTAATAGCAGAGTATAAGCATGCAACCAGTTCAATCAGCACATTAATTAATTAGTAGGTAGACATCGTTGGTCTAATAGTCGCTAAAATTTTAATTACACATTGACAAGACAAAGAAATTTTTGGGAACATTTTAACAATATTATGCCCAAAGATATTTAAAAATTCTTCCAGTGCATAATTCAGTGTTATCGATAGCAAAATATTTATTGGAATCCATACTTGTATGTATGATATGACATCTAAAACCCGTATGAACCGGATTTAAAGTATGTATTCCTAACAAAGAAAGTGGTTCTAAAACGGGTGCCCTGTACACTGACCTCAGGATTACCTCGCTTTACTGCAGCCCCTGAGATGCACTTCTCAAGATACGGAACGATTTAGAAATAGGGCCATGCAAGCTTCGTAGATTTTTTTAATAAAATCCCTCTTCAATAGTTTTTATTAATATCTTCCCAGTACGAACAGAGAACACTAGAAAAAAATTGTTATACCTACATTAATCATTAGAAAAAGCCAAGTTTGAGAAATAATAATAAGGCAAAAAACAATATTGTCTATGTACCTATACCTACTCAAAAGCAAAACCATTTATGATGATAGGTATGTGTTTAGCACTTCAAATGCGGGTAATAAGAAGCGGATTGAAACGCGGCCGAATTTATTTTTATTTACCTAACTCATCGCTAAAATAAAAATACAGATTTGTCGTTGTTAAAATTCAGAAATAGGGAATATCCATAAAAGGAAAATACATATTAAACCAGCCATTGTTAAGATCCGTATTTAGATTTCAAGGTAGTCGTCTTTAAAATATATTAATTTGCATCAGATGATATGACTACCTGTTGTCTACCTAATGTCGAAGTAAATTAATCCTTTTACTGATTCTAACAATGTATGTCTTAACTCTTTAAAATGTAGGAATGTTTAATTTTCCTTTGCTGCGAACTGCGAGCTATGAGTAAATAAAAACTTTTTTAAAACCACTTTATAAAGGGTGAGCCAAAGAGTGCTTACTATAACAAGAATAATACTAAGAGCATTATGAAATAATAGGTACCTATTACATTTCTTTATTTCCAAAAGCAATCGCCAACCCGCCTGCCCAGGATAGCGATTATGGTTAAAGTTTCCAGATGTTGGTCAAAGTGGCGAACAACTGTAGAAGACTATGTCCAGCAGTGGACTGCGATAGGCTGATGATTTCCAAAAGAACGTTTGGACACAAACATATTATATCTGTTGTTATGAGATAATGTAATCTAGGACCATAGCTACCAGAATGCAACCATCGGCGAAAGGTTTCATTGTTTTTAATTTTCGTATTTATCTCCAACACAAAATATTGAAATAGACAAAAACCGGGCATTAAGCGATACATACCATTAAATTACTACATTTAATTACGAATTAAATTAGCATTGTCCGTGACTTCGCTGGCGTTATGTAATTTACAAGCAAATTTCTATTCAGCCGCTATGTAAATTCGTATACAGACACACAGTCATACACACAGCCTCTTTTGCCGAAATTTCCCAAAGAAATTCAATTAAGTGTATAATTTACAGTCTCTTTATGTTCGGCAATGCGCGTGCGATACTACCAGGTGTTGCAGGTGTCCATAGGCTGCAGTAACCGCTTATCAGGCCGGCCATAGCGCCTAATGAGCGTTTATAGCTACCGTAGTGATATAAAAAAAATCTAGGTACATATTTTGATTTGAGTAACTAGTCGTGTCACTGCTAGTAATTTAACTTTGGTTTATTACTTTATTGTAATAAATTTCGTAAACACGTAAATATTACACTTACTCTTTAACTGCTTGCCCTCCGGCGAACACCGCTGAGCGCTGATAAGGCAATCCACATAGTTCCTGACCAGTCTCTTGCTGTTGAACAGTGCGTCCACGTCCAAATAGTCGTATCTCTCGTCGTATTTAGGCATCCGCGACATTAAATCCGCATCTTGTCCCATCGCGACAAACACACAAACACCAAGAAATACAAGAACACGCATTTTTATTTCTTTTTATATTATGTAGCACTAAAAAAACAGTTTTTTTTTAATTTGACATTTAACTAATGTGCTCGAGTTTTAGCAAGTGCAATCATTAAAGTTTTCCATTAGTGTTTTACAAAAATATTACGGAAATAAAATTACTATTTCAAATTCACTTAGTCCTCAAAAGTTCATACTAAAGTCCTCACTGTAATTGAGAAATGTCCAGTTTCACTACAAAAAAAAGTTTTTTTCTCGCGTTTTTCGTATTTTTGCGGTTTATTGTGCTACGTGCGATGCGCGCGCGCTCTGTGCGCCGCAGACGTGTTATGCGGCGCGCAGGCGTGACCTCCGCGTTATAACTTAATGTTTGCGCTTTCTTTCGCTAAGGGCTGAAAGCTCGCAAGACCAAGACAAAAGTCGCAAGATAAACTGGTTCAGAAGCGAAACTTTTTACTGCAATGGATTTTTATTTAATGTGAAACGGGAAGAACGAATGAAAAAGGGCTTGTAATAAAACCTTTAAGAAAAACAAGCTTTTATGCATTGTCAAATTTCAGCTCAATTGATTGAGGGCAAGTACCTTAAAATTGAGTTGGAAAATTCCACCCGAACGGAACATTGCAAGTTAAATGAAAGCTTGTAAAAAGTAAGGAAGATCAGCTGCGCACAGAGTAAATATAGTTAATTAGTTACAATAATATCAGAGACGCATACAGACAAGAGAAATTTTACAAAAAGGACAACAAAGGAGTAAAGAAAACTGTTCGACTATAAATTTTACAATGCCATAATTAACATTCGATATAAGTAGTTACCTAAATATATTTTGATCCATATTTAAAAATCCAGCATAGGACTGTGAGAGATTGATGATGATGATGAAAATTGTAAATAAATCTTCAAACCCTCATTACAGGATAATTAACACCATAATCATATAAATAAAAATGACTCACGTATTTATGCAATTTAAATCAATTAATTTGCTGACTTTAATTGTCAACTTATTACTATATACTAAGGTGATAATAATGGCGTTTTACCTTACAATAAAACGCTTATTAACGTCTTACCTCATTCGAAGCCTAAACAATGAGAGAGGCAACTCGATTTGACGACGCTGTGGCGGAAATAGTGCTTAATTTGACTAACAATTCCCCCGACGTATCCGGTACAATATTTCTCTAAACGTCCACCAGGTGGCGAAGTTGAGCTGTTTGAACGGAGCCATTTTAAAATCATTGTGATCTCATTTGCCAGCAGGCAGTGTTAAAAATAGGCTTCGAATGAGGTAAGACGTTAATAAGCGTTTTATTGTAAGGTAAAACGCCATTATTAACTTACTGTACCGTCATTCGAAGCCTAAACAATGAGAGGATGTTTGATATCGCCTGGTGGATGTTTTTAAGAATGTATCAAAATATGTTTAAATGTATTAAAGCGAGTAAACGCAATCAGGGATAGATCATCATTCCAACAGCACCTGAAGTGTTCCACTAATACGTAAGTGTAAGTAGTAAAGTGTCTAAAGATATAAAGTGATATATAACATGGTAAAAGACCCGATAATATGGTTAATACTGCTATAATGTAATGGAACAGGTACAATTACAATAACGTAATGACTAGTAGTTTTTATATTGTGTACACGTACGACAGTTAATAGCGGTGAATAGGACATAACGGTCAAACCAAAAAATATTCATTGTCATTAATCTACCTGATGAGATAGAAATGCCAGTAGGATATAAGTAGGTATGTAAAGAAATTGGCCGTTAAAGTTATATAACATACAATTTGTAATTGTCAGTTATAATTATTAATTTGCTATGAGAGGGGCCATAGCAGATACCACGTTGTTTGTTGAGGTCTAATTTCTTGTACATAATATGTAATGAATGGAGGAAAACAGTAGTATTCGTTTGGCTTAGTAGTATACGTATAGACATTAAACCAGCTAAAATCCAGTCTTTCAGACCGGCCTAGATTAACCACAGGTTATGATTGGCAGTTTTCAGCTATTGTACTGAACAGATCACAGCTGTTTGTGCTACACACATACAAACAGCTACCTATATACAATCCAAAGTAGGCGAGGTACTAACAAAATAGTCAGTCACTATCATCATCGCTGTCATTGGGCGATGGCGATTTTTCCACCTAAGTTTAGTCAATATACTATTACACCTTAGTCAACATGCATACAGAAACAGAGTGCATTAGGTGGGTAGCGGAAGCCAGTAGCATAGGACAACAGACCCACCATATTCTGAAACTGCCTTGAATCGAAATCATTGCAATTTGTATAGTGATTTAATAACCAAACTATTAATTTTATTTGTTCCTATTTTGTTTTGAGCGAGAAGCTTAGCAGACTAGAATAGAATAGAATATTTGTTTGCTAAAAGCAAAAGAAAGCTAGAATTTAAAAATAGTTTGTCATAGGCAAATAATTATCCATTAGCATATTAATGCTACACCGGGGTTGGCCAATCAGTAGATCGTGGCTATTAGTATGATTATAGTAATATTCATATTAATTTATTTGCAACTATATATGAATATAATTGCAAACAAATAAATGACGAATAAATGACAGTTGTACATTCATTATGTATGAACATAATTAAACAACTTTTATCTAGTATAGAATATAGACCCTGTTAGGGTATGGCAAAACATTTGATACATATAAACAATTATATTACTTAGTATATATATAACCAGCAGTCAGTAATAATAATTAATATGTCGCACGAAGTAAGTAAATCTTTGATCCAATCAAGTTGGCTACCATTGTGCTACACTATCAGAGTAGGCTTATTTATTTATTGCACAAAGACAAGTACAAATGCCGGTTTTAATGCCCTGGGGCAGTCTGTTCCAGCCAACCATTGGGCGAGCCAGAAAACTATATCTTGGTGCGGTAACAGGCATTCCAACAACTGCGTTAATTAAAATCAACAGGTATACAAGTTATAGGTTTCAGCAGTGGACAAATTTGTAGCACCTATATAAGTTTGCGTTGTTCGCTGTGATTGAATGCGACAATTCACTAGGAACTGGAAATGGTAAGGGCCCTTCCCATACCTGGGAATGTTCACATTGTCAGCTACAACTGGTGTGAAAGTTCTGCTTGAGTTGGCTCCGACCAGGAATACGCAAAGCGAGACGAAGTCTTGAAAACCATCAAGTCTCATCGAGACGCGCCAATCAAGACTTGTATTACTTAAGAAGATGTTATATGAGTGTTAGTTAGAACCGTGGCATATTGCTAGTCAACGACTTGGGCATTGGCTTGCGCTAGCTCTGCGGCGCCGGTGGCTATAACGTTACTGGTACCGGTACTTGATCAAACTTGATTATTGCAGTTTTGTAACTACTATGTCGTTTCCGATATAACCCCATTAGGGGAATAATGTATTTATTAATGGCTAGTGTCTCAATAGACCAGATATTTCGTTTAGGAGAGGGATCCTTCCGGTCTCAGCTTAGAAATAGAAACCATGATTGTTTAGCAGTCTTACATGTGCCGAATTTGTCATTCAAGTTCCATTTTGTTCAGATTTATAGGTATCTAGGCCCTCAGGCCAGGTAAACGACTTTGCGCAGGACGGCTGGCAAGTGCTGGATGTGAGAGGCCCAAAATCGATCAAGGTGGCGAACATTAGGCCCAAGTCCAGCAGTGGACTGACACGGGCTGATTCAGAATTATATTTATGAATAAAGTTGAATGTTGAAGTTGTACATTCATTTGAACTGAGTGAGGTAATATAGGTTCGAGACTGTTACTTCGATAGTCGAGCACTAGCACACACAAGGGAGGCCTATATTCCAATAAGATTCCACAATCAGAACAACATAGATCGGTATTGGGCCATGGTATCTTTGACAAATATAATACGCCAATACGTTAGAAATGCTTTAGAAACTTTAATCAAACTTCGCTTCGAGCGAAAACTTTTGATATGATTAAATTGATTCTTGCTAGCTTTAACCTTAACCTCAGGATTAGCCCTGCCAGGACTTGGAGTAATTATATTGGCGATGGCTTTGCACCACGCTTTTGGGTAACTTTTGTAGTAAGCAACACATTATGGATGAGCCACCCTTTGGGGCGTTGTGGAATAAAGCGCGGAATGGGTAGAATATGCCAATACGCTTTTCCAATATAGAATAGAATTTGGTCATTATGAGCATATTAAGTATAAGGTTAGATCGGTAGATATCCTGCCCTTGGAGAGTATTAAAGCGTAACCTTATTTTGTGTCAGGTTGGCTTGCGCAAACCTGTCGTATAAATTTTCATACCAAGGATAATTCGATCCCGGCGAAGTATTAACAATGGCCTGATAGGCATGCCACACAAAGGTAGAATAGAATAGAATAGAAAATAGTTAATTCAGCGCACATTAAAAAAGGTAGTGGTAAGGCTTGTATACGTTTGCGCCATTACGTGCTTTGCACCACAAGTCTCCCTGACTCTTGAAGCGTAGAAACCTGAACGGGCTATTCGATGAGTCGACGCAGATCACCTGCTCAAATTTTTGTATAGACCCGAAGGCTAGGGCAAGGGTTTGTATACGCATCGGATGCAACATTGGTATGTTCTGTATCTGGTAATATGCCAGGTTACTTTGCACACACTCGTTCTAAAAGAGTCTCAGACTCTAAAATCTATGAAATACCCTGCGAGGGTATCTTATATGTGTTGTAGTTCTGACATAATCTTTGTATTGCGTTGTAGCACGAGCTAAAACGTTGTATACGCATAGAAGCGCGATACGCCTGACATGCAAATACGATTTGCAAAGAACTGGTTCTAAACAGTCACTGGACTCTAAAATTTATAAACCCTGCGCGGGTATTTTATATTCGCCGGACTAGATTCTGCAGTAGGTCCATTAAAGTTTTTGTATTGCATTTTAGCATAGGCTGAAACTTTACGCACGCATCGGAGCGCAATACGCCTAATGTGCAACCACGCTTTTCACAAACAGGTTCTAAAGAGTCACTCGATACTAAAATTGAAAACCCTGCGCGGGTATCATATATTCGAAGGGCTAGCATGTGCAGTAGCCGCTTCAGATTCTTTGTGCTGCCTTGTAGCATAGGCCAAGACTTTATATACGCAGCAGAATGCAATAAGCCCAATGTGCAAATATGATTTGCACAAACTGGTTCTAAAGAGTCACTTGACTCTAAAATTGAAAACCCTGCGCGGGTATCATATATTCGAAGGGCTAGCATGTGCAGTAGCCGCTTCAGATTCTTTGTTCTGCCTTGTAGCATAGGCCAAGACTTTATATACGCAGCAGAATGCAATAAGCCCAATGTGCAAATATGATTTGCACAAACTGGTTCTAAAGAGTCACTCGACTCTAAAATTGAAAACCCTGCGCGGGTATCTTATATTCGAAGGACTAGCATGAGCAGTAGCCCCATCTGAATCTTTACATTGCATTGCAGCATAGGCTAAGACTTAATGTGTAAACACGCTTTGCACAAACTGCTTCTAAAGAGTCACTTGACTCTAATATTGACAACCCTGCGCGGGTATCTTATATTCAAGGGACTAGCATGTGCAGTAGCCCCATTTGAATCTTTTTATTGCAATGTAGTATATGCTAAGACTTTATATACACAGCCGAGCGCAATGCGCCTAATGTGCAAACATGCTATGCACAAGCTGGTTCTAAATAGTCACTCGACTTAAATTTGAAAAGAAACCCTGCGCGGGTTCTTATATTTGACGGACTGGCTTGCGCGCAGGCCCGCTTGCACACACTCGCTAAGACTTTATATACGCAGCAGAGCGCAATACGCCCAATGTGCAAACATGCTTTTGCACAAACTGGTTCTAAAGAGTCGCTTGACTCTAAAATTGAAAACCCTGCGCGGGCATCAAATATTCGAAGGACTACCGTGTGCAGTAACCCCATCATAATCTTTATATTGCATTGTAGTATATGCTAAAACTTTATATACACAGCAGAGCGCAATGCGCCTAATGATTTTAAAATGGCTCCGTTCAAACAGCTCAACTTCGCCACCTGGTGGACGTTTAGAGAAATATTGTACCGGATACGTCGGGGGAATTGTTAGTCAAATTAAGCACTATTTCCGCCACAGCGTCGTCAAATCGAGTTGCCTCTCTCATTGTTTAGGCTTCGAATGACGGTACAGTAAGTTAATAAATAATGAAATAACAAGGGATTTCAAGGCAAAATGCCTCTACGGTGTTAAGTCGACAACAGGAAGAAGCAACTGGCACAAAGGCACGCTTACTTGATATCAACTTGAAACAGGGAAGTTATAAAAGATAGACATACTAAATGCATGCATAATTTATGTTACGATACTTTTAAAATATTGATGGGAAATATATACCTACGTCTATACGTAAGGTTTTCCGTCATTTCCGCGTATAATACAAATCTGTCAAGTACCTACTTAATTCTCAGGTAGTGACATCTTCTTGATTCTGAAATTTCTGACCGAAATTTTCCACTTTGTTTTTTCCTTCTTCCGAGTTAATTTCTATTTACCTACCACAATACTCCCATCGACTTTCTAGTACTCAAAACCTGTTTACAAACCGCGACTTTTGTAATCACCCAAAACAATAGACTATTTAAATATACGCATTAGTTAAACATCAAGCATTTTGCAACGGCTTCCGTCACAGAGGGCTAATTAGGAGATAATGTACATTTTACATCACCCCATCAAAATCACAATCAAATGTAACCAGAGCAGAATTACGCAGATACATTCGCTTATGGAAAACAGTGTAAAAAAAATGTATTCAGTAAAGCAACTAACTGTAATATTAACTTCGTTGATCAGATTCTGAAACGGTTCGCCAACAATCGTTTGATCCATGAACGCTATCCACAAAATTATTCACCCACGATCCTTTAGCCCAAAGAACGTTTCGCCCAATAACGATTTTCTCACGGAATAAATAAAGTTTTTTAAAAGATTTTATTTGGGGAAGGTAAAATATTACTTGTATGTGGGCGAAACGTCTTTTGCGATAAACGGTATGTGCGAAAAAATCAGTGAGCAAGCGGGCGAACCGTATCAGAGGCCCTACTACAGAAAACGAAAACGATCGTTCGTTGAACGGATCGGGTATTTTTGCCCCATAAATCCCTCTCATTTGTCCCTCCCGTATTCTATTATATTAATTAAATTGTTGAAAATCGACGTTGACGAATTTTAATTTGTATATTCGAACACGGGAGGGACAAATGAGAGGGATTTATGGGGCAAAAATACGCGATCCGTTCAACGAACGATCGTTTTCGTTTTCTGTAGTAGGGCCTCAGACTCCAGTCTTGAATAACAGTGTAACGAATATTTGAAAACGATTTAATATAAAATAATTTCCTACTGTTTTCCCATCTGTACTGGGCCACACGCCATATCCCATTGTTTTTGGGCATCCGTTCGGAACAGATACAGGAAAGATTATAACGTTCTGTGATAGAATGTAAATGAAGTCTTGCGACAAATGCTTTTTGGATCATATCGGAGAATGCTTAGTCACTTTCAGATAGAGATCTGTTTTGTGTTTATTATCGCGATCAGTTATGCAATGCAGCGGAATATTCAACATCAATGGAGTGGAATATTGATCAACCAGTACCTATCTTGACCTCATAATGTGTGATTGTAATAAACTTGATAGCATCAATCTAATATTAGTCAATTCTTGTTTTTTTTTAGAGAGTTTTTGTTGCGAGAGGCGGCAGGCGAGCAAGTGTGATGCCTGATGGTAAACAGTCGACACAGCCCATGGACACCCGCAACTCTAACCGAGTTTAGGGTCGCTGCCGGTATTTTAAATATGAATACGCTCGTTTCTTGAAGGTTCCCAAGTCGTAGCTGTTCGGAAAGACTGTATTTCAAAATCAAAAGACTATCAAATATGTAGTTCTTACCCATCCATATTGTTTTATTTTTGTTTATTATTATCAACGGAGGGAATAACATTTTTATTGGATAGTCAATCACTTAACAGTATTTTTTATTTGAAAAACAGCATCGTTGGCTCTTGATGAGTCCCTATCAAGAGTTGTACCTATATACCTACCCACTACCCAACGTACTTATAACATAAGTTGTGGAATGTGCGTACTTCACGCGGTACCTACCGGTAGTAGGTAGCGCAGGCGATGTCGGGGCCATGGACCATCATCTGATGATCGCCAACCCGCCTGCCCAACGTGGCAATTATCGGTAAAGCCTCCAGATGTTTGCTCAAAATGGGGAACAACTAGAGAGGCATGTCCAGCAGAAGATTGCGATAGGATGATGATGAAGTATTATTAAGGCAGGGTCCGTGGTTAAAGTTACAGTTTTCTTTTATGCTAGAGGTGGCAGACGAGCAAATGTGGTGCTGATGGTAAGCACACCACCCATGGACACCCGCATCTCATAGGTATCGAATTCTGGGGTCGCTGCCGGCCTTTTAAATAGGAGTACGCTCGTTTCTTGAAGGCTCCCAAGTCGTAGCTGGTCGACAAGACTGTTGCAGAAAGTTGCTTCCACAAAACCGATGCCCGAGTCAAGAAGTTGATACACCTACTAGTATGTTGTACTCTAATGTGACTTTGTATCGAAATATATTAAAATTAATGACCTCATATTATTTGGTTTGGTATTCATCTTAAAGGCTATTAGCTTAGCTAGATTAATACCTAATGAAGTATCCTAAGCCTTTTATTTTCATATGAAACCTGTCAACAATTTTTTACCCCTGATGTGCATATTATGTTCCGACCTAATGACTAAAGCAATTAACCAAAAATAATTTAGTATTTTTTATTTTCAAGTCAAGTGCGTTGACTTTCTGATATTCCGAGGTTACTAAATAAATCGTTGTTTGTCATTGTCTTAAACTATATAAAATGGCATCAATTCATTAACGTGTAAACTTGCATCTCGCTATAGTCATTGTTTGTAATATGACCTTGATGAAATCCATTTTAATTAATGGATAGATATGTACCTGCACCTACTAGCAATTATAGCTGTGACATGTTTTATAAAAAGGTATTTTCACATGACTGTATTTAATTTCGTACCTCATTAGTATAAAATGAAAAATTTAAGTGATATTAACAACAAAAATTAACTTTTTTACATGTATAATAATAATAATAAATACCTATATTTTTTTAACAAAAAAAAAACTTAACGACCTTATTGAAGCGCATTGTCTAGTTTCTGGTTGGCTGTTTTGTTATGGCCTAAAGCGCGGAGGATCAAAATTCCGGTTACAATTCCTGAATTGTACTTTTCTACCTTCAGTCAAATCAAGAGTCAAGACTCGATTATAATATCATATTTCATTAGGTTATGAGTTTTCCACAACATAGTAGTGAAGCGGATTAGCAAGCTGAAGTGTCAATGGGCTGGTCACATCAGCCGCAGAACCGATAACCGTTGGAGTAAACGAGTTCTGGAGTGGATACCGATACCGCTTCTCAGAAAACGTAGTGTAGGACGTCCTCAAGCCGGGTGGAGCGATGATTTGCGCCCTATAGTTGGTGAGTGCTGGATGCTAGAACATCAAGATCGAGATATAATAGGAGAGGCCTATGTCCAGCAGTGAACTGCGAAGGGCTAATGATTGATTGATCTTGATTGAGTAGTGAAGTGGCACTTTTTTTTAAATATTGTGTATATGTTTACATATTAGGCGTGGTGTCGCGTAGGTGTCGCTCGCACTACATACAAAAACACATCGTGGCTACATACAAAACTGGTCCATTGCGGGGCCCCTGTGCGGGGACTGTCGCCACGTCGCGTCGTGTTCTCATAGAACTCATAGCACAATTTCATGTTTTAGGGCTCGTTTAAGGAGACGCGAAGCATACGCTGTATCGTAAACGCCTCCATATTTCACCGCATGATTGTTTTTCTACCCGCATAACGCAAATCGACGCGTCATCCGTAGTCCTAGGTTAACGACAAACGCGACAACGCTACCTGATGCGACGCGACGCGACGAAAATTTCAAATAATCTTGGTATTTAAATAAATAAATAACCCTAGCCATGCCACGCTAAGCCACACGTCACCATCTAGCTCCAAACTTAACCGAAGCTTGTACTATGGGCGCTAGACAACTTAGTACTTATATACTTTTTTGTATATTTATACATAAATACATATTAAACATAGTAAACACCTAGACCAATACAAACAGACATGTTCATGCACACAAATGTTTGTACTGTGCGGGGATCGAACCCATGACTCTACGCTCAGAAGGCAGAGGTCACTACTAAATAAGAGATCGTCGTATTATATAATGGCCTAAGTTGTCACGTTAATCAGTGTGCCTTGTACTATATAGGTCGCATTACGTCGCGTCACGCGTCGTATCGCTACATATCGCGTGCCGTCGCTCACCTAGGACAGCGCTAAATAGGTTATGTGAAGCCATGCGCTCACACATAGCAATATGACAATATTTTTAAATCAAGTTACAATGTACATACTGTCAAATTAATGCAAAGAATTTACACACCTTCGACTTTCTCTTGGCTTTGTCTTGAGTTTGCACAGAAATTTAGAAGTGTTTATTGCATCCCGCTATTTTTAAGTTTCACATTTCTGTCATAGTCTCTTTAGCGGAAGAAAGTAGCAGATATGTAGGTATGGTACCACTTCGTACCATGTAAATAAGTAGAATGGATAATTATTATCATCATGTTTATATATTATCATCATTTATCATGTAGTTAGGGCAATTAAAGTTTTTTAGCACTAATAAATTGTCAATGGTGAATCAATTGAACATAATATTTTTAACAAGAAACTATTATTATTTAAATAAAGAGTTTTTAACTACAGATGCCATTAATAGGTACATACCCGCAGATTGTAATTCTCACTATTGTCATTAAGAAATATCGGAAGTCTAATCAAAATGGTATTTTGGTTTTACCGCGCATCAGTAGCTAAAAGCAATTAAAATAAATTTCATAAACTTTATGGATATTCCTAAACACAAATAATATTTTTCCTTTAACAAATTAATCGCTTGATAATTTCTTACACCCTTTTGGATAATCCGTTTCCAAATCGTAGGTACTTATTTAGCTATGTGTTTGGGCCTTTCCCTCTACGGTAGGAAAATTTAAACCAATTTGGCATTTTTAAGTAAACTAAAAATTATGTTGGTAGCCAGAGTGTTCATATTATTATCTATCTATACTTATAATAAATCTGTAGAGAGGTCAATTATGTACATGAAATATTAAAAAAAATATCTATCAGGGGTTGATTAGTGATCGATACTGATGCCAAAAATGCAATGAGTAAAATGTTTGTCTGTCTGTATGTTCGTTATAGAAACAAAAACTACGGAACGGATTTTAACGAAACTTGGCACAATTATTCTTCATACTCCTGGGCAGGTTTCATCACGCTAGAATCAATAGGAGCAGAGCAGTGACGGGAAGTGTTGGAAAAACGGGAGAAATTTTATCTGTATGTTTGATCGCGCATCACACAAAAACTACTGCGTGGAATTAAATGCAGTTTTCACTAATGTGTTGCTAGAGGTATAACTTTTTTAAGTTACATTTTTGTAGGTACCATTTTATGGAAGTCCGTTATTTTTGAAACCCGATATCCACGCGTGCGACGCCGTCGGCACAGCTAGTTATTAAATAATATTGACCACTCTGAGTGCTAATAACAAAGTGAATGCCTTGTCTGACAATATAAAATTTAACTTAGGTATATTTTATGTGCTTCAGATCATTTTCACTGCTTGGAATTATAAAATAAATAAAAAATAAATATAACTGACGCTGAATATGCCTAAAAAGCTAAAAATGAATTCATTATTTATAGGTACTAGAGATATACTACTCCCCTCGTCAACCCATACGGGTTAACATCGGACAAAAGTAAAATTGTGGACAATAAAAACTGAAATTTCTATCAATAGTCAATCGCGCATAATACCTATAACTTATACCTCCTTACCTACATTTACATAGCGTCATAATCATTTCGAGAATACAATTTCGACGTGTGCATACCATTTTAGATCGATGCACTGCGTTGAAGTAACGTAGTCGTCGTATGCATCGTTAGACATCCTGCTCGCAAACGTATAATTATTGTAGTTAGGGTTGCCGGGTGTCCAGTTACAGCCAGGCATTTCTTGTCCGAGGAAATTAGTAGTAAGTTTTTGTTATGCGGGCAAGAAGCCTTTAACTTATTTATATGCCGGGGTTACTGTCATAGACCTACCTACGGTTGCGTTGCGGCGATAGGTACATTGATCGTGCCGCTAATGTAGCATTAAATTTGAGTTGCTGTTTTTATTTTATTTATCTCTTTGGTTTTATTTCGCTGTTTAACGTGTTTTGTTTCTTTATAATTATTTAAGTTTCTTTTAAAATATTTAGTTTGTTATATGCTCGTTTCTACCTCTCGCTTCAATTGACGAAATTCAAAAGTTTCAAACTATAAGTTCATATGAGTATAAACATCAGCAAACAGTTGTGTTTTCTTAATAATGAATTACCTACTAGGTACTTTGGTAGCGGCGAGGTAGGTCAATAGCGGTTTCGTCGATAAATCTAGATTTTGTTATTTTGACCAAAACCTGTTACATTGCCTTTTCCTGCTCACTATACTCAAACAATATCGGCATATTAATATAGAGGTCATATAACAATCAATAAGAACAAATACTTTGGAAATACAAGTAATTGGTGAAGGCTACGCAATGTTTTAACAAAATGTTCGGTGATACTGTGTGGTCAGGAAGTAAATGCTATTTTTAAACCTTAACGACCAATACAAGTAGGTATTAATTGCAATTCAGTTCATTTTGGTTCGCTAGTTCGACACCGTCACATAAAAAAAATTGTTTAGCTTTTAGTTAAGTTTAGCCTTTATCGGTCCACTACTGGACATAAGCCTCTTCCAATGTTCGCCACTTTGACTAATCCTGGGCTTCTCTCATCCAGCACTTGCCAGCCGTCCTGCGCAAGTCGTCACTCCCCTAGGCCTGAGTCATACCGTTACGTTTGCCGACACGCGGTCTCCACTCCAGAACTACAGGTTTACGTAGAAACAAAAGTCACATATTTTGATGAAGGTGTAGAGTTTCAAACAGCTATTATGACCTGTGACTAGTAAGTATAAACATATTATCTATTGCTTATGGTTCAACTAAGGTCAAAACGTATTTTTTTTTAAAACTATTGTGTCTCTTGCAACCCTAATTGTTCTCATAATGACGATTGACAACTGCTATTGTAACACGGGCGGATTATCTCGCTTGAGTTATTTTTACCTATTTGAAAAAGTAGGTAAGTGTACCTACAGTGGAGTAGGACATATAAAGTAGCTCAAGAGTGTGTACTTTACACGGTCGGTTAACGATTGGAGTAGAAGAAAGAAAAATTAGGACGATCAACTTTTATGGTAATAATTATTATGACCATAAAAGTTCATAAAATTATACTTCCTCTACCTAAAGGTTGTCTGGAAGAAATCGTTTGTTAGCGATAAGACAGTCTTATAAATGATAATAAGAAACCCAAAGCTTGCACTATTTAGGGTACTTAGACAACTGTTAAAATAACTTAGATATATACTTTTTTTTGTAGATAAATACATATTGAACTTAGAAATCTCTCAGACCAATACGAACAGAAATGTTCAATGTACATGCACACAAATGTTTGTACTATGCGTGGATCGAACCCACGACCCTTGGGTCAGAAGGCAGGTCACTACCAATTGAGCCAACGAGCCAGTCATCAATTAAAACGCTATTTGATAATCACAAGCATCGAATATATTTTATTTATCTATCTATTTGGCAATCTGGAATCCATTAATTTCTATGATGGGTAGGTAGTTACGGTATATAAAAAACTTTAAGCTAAAATAATAATACCTATAAGAACCGTTTCTTATCCACAAAACAAGAGTTTCGCATAAATAACTGACTTAAAACATCTTTGAGAACCAAACAACATTATGTTACCGATTTTAAAATCCATTCTATTTTGTCCTAATTTGGGCAATGACGAGATCTCACACGTCAGAAATCATATCAGGTTTGAGAATTAACGAACCTCAAAAAAGAAATATAACTTATGTAGGCATAATTTTCTAGCTAGCTCGACATATTTTCTGCTCAATTCAGCGTCAACACACTATATTGGTCCAAGTTACGAACGATATTCCGTAACAAGGCAAATTGAAAAACGAGCTAGATTTAAAAAATAAATCACTAAAAAGGTGACACCACTTTCCCCGTGACTGTTGACTACATTTGCGAACTGTTGCATAATCATTATCGCCACTAACTCACCTACTTGGCGGTTATCTAATGTTGCAGATTTTAGCTCTTAAAGAGAAAGCCGAAGCGAATAATCGTCGCTCCGACGGCTGCAGAGTTCCTTTCCTACTTGGATAATGGCATGGTTGGTTTGTCCTCGGTTGCCCTCAAATTGTAGGCCTTTATCTTGCATAAGTCTCAAGTCATCGATCCGTATAATGGATACATGTCTTATAGGTACCTACTTACTTACATCAGATATGTGCTGGGATGTTTACCACATTAAGGTAATTATGGATATAGCTGGAACTTTTTCTATATAAGAAGTAACCTTTTTATCATTGCGGTAACGGACAAAGAACACAAATAAATTACCTATCTCTTGATGTGGATGTTCGAGCTAGTTGGCAACCAGAAAATAGCGTTCATAGGAGGGTAGGGAGTCCTGGGATGTCCCAGTGGCTCTGTGTTTTCTAGGGGCGAGAGCCTTCCACTCCAACGCAGTCCGATGATGACAAGAGCCCCTTAGCTATAATCGTAGTTATTTAAGATAAGACACTATGAACAATATAGGGATTTTCCCACCTGCAGCAAACATAGACAGAACTTAGCGACTTCAAGAAAACTACAAATTATCTTGAATAGAGATTACACAGATACTATCGTGTTTAACTACCACCTATTAGTGAAGCTAGTAGCCACTGGTAGTGATTAAAATCTAATTAGGTAATTGTATCTTGCCATTCTTAATGAAATACTAAAACCCAAAAAACTTGTTTTTATTAACTGTTAGGTGCGTACTAAATATATTTAGTCAATTCACTATTGTTCAAACCAGCTGCAGCCTTACAATTAAAAGCATCAAAAAAAATCTGCTATTATAGCACAGATACACATAAAATACTTTTCGAGTCCACTGCCGAACCCATTTCGAAATTAATGTAAGAATAAGAAAACATTATTTGACCTTCACAATCACAGAAGGTATACAGAAGAACAAGTGAGAAACATAATGACATCAAGAATTAATTTTTAATATCAGACAGCATCATAATTATCATTGCTCCGATCCCAAAGTAAGTAGCTTGTCCTCTGTCGTACCCGGGGCATACATTCGTGTGGTAAACATTTGCGTTTGTTCCATGTTTGGGTGTTTACATTTGTATTTATGTTATGTTTATACTAGCTGTGCTCGCGACTTCGTCCGCGTGGAATAGTTATTTTTTCCCCGTTTTTTTTTTACATTTTCCATTATTTCTTCGCTCCTAATAGTTGCAGCGTGATGTTATATAGCCTAAAGCCTTCCTCGATAAATGGTCTATTCAACACAAAAAGAATTTTTCAATTCGGACCAGTAGTTCCTGAGATAAGCGCGTTCAAACAAACAAACAAACTCTTCAGCTTTATAATATTAGTTAACCTTTTATATCTCTAGAACATTTCTGATCAATTTCGTTATATAAACTAGCTTGGTGATCCCGCATTACTTTCCACTCTCGCATTTCATGTACGTTTCAAAAACTAAATTTTGTATAGCATTCATAAGTTTCTCTCTTTCAGGCATGCTACTGATTTTTCTTATCTTTGACGCTATCACGCAACCAAAATGGTCATATTCATCTAAATCATCTTGTTTAGGCTTTACCACTTGCTTTGTACAACTACATTCAGGATTAGACTTTTCTTTACTTTCACGAACAGATGGAGTGTTAACCTCAACACTTGTGTTTTCATTCATTTCCTTCAATTCTGAACATTCTTCTTCTACTTGTTCAATTTTGATCGCCAGAACATCTTTATTTACATTAACTTTTGAATGCAATTCAGATCTCAATGGTGGTTCATGATGTATATCTATGGAGAAATCTGCTTTACAATCGTCAATGAACATTTCTTCTTCATAATTGTCTTCTAATCCACTTACAGGTTCAGATGTTTCTTCGACATACACTTCATGAGCGGCAGCTGGAGACTGAAAAAATATTGTCGAACTGAGAACGTCGTCTTTTTTTGAAGTCGGTTAATAAATATGGTATGGCTTACAAACGTTGTACATACAGACATGAAAGAGGTACCTACCTACTGCTTAACACATTGATCGGGGCGTGTCGTTTTGAGGCTAAAATTGTCCTGAATAGGTTGGCTAACAAATTTTAGTCCATTGTATGACTAATTAATCATTTTAAAAATGTTTGATTATTAGACAAATTCTATCTAATCGAAATTATAAAGCCCATAGAATACATACAATTTATTTAATAATACATAATCATACCGGTGAATCGTTTTATTTTTTTTTCAATTATATTACCCTTCCCTGCCTAAACTAAAAGTGGTTAAAAGCATCCTTTAAGCAATATATTTAATGACATATTAAATAAGATTTAAAATACGTTTTATAAAATAAATATCTCGAAGGTCGTTATATCGGGATCCTATACATATTACAAGAGGGTGGCACAAATGTTTGTAATGTGCGGGGATTGAATCCACGACCCTTCGCTCAGAAGTCAGAGGTCACTACCAAATGAGCCATCGGTCAAACCTCATCATCATCATCAGCCTATTGCAGTCCACTTCTGGACATAGGCCTCTACAGTTGTACGCCACCTAGGGCAAACTTCTGGCAAAACCCATAATCGCCACGCTGGGCAGGCGGGTTGGCGATCGCAGAGCGTTGTTCGGCAGGATGCACCACGGGCAGGTGAGGATGGCTTGGAGCGAAATGGTGATAGGTCGCTCTCTTACATACAGTCAAACCTACGACCTACGTATCTACTTTGTAGTGGACATAATACAAATACACACAGACAATACGTAATTATTTCCTTACTAAAGCAAGATCAACAAAAACATAACATGAAAAGTTTTTCGTCGCTGCAAGTACCTACCGACAAGGATGTTTATAGTGGCTCGACATAATGGCTTCCCTACGCCTGATGGAAAGCGAAAGAGAAACCCAAGTCGCTGTGACAACGGGCAAGTAACTAGTCAGTTACCTGTCAGTTGCCACCGCCATGCCGGCCCAACCCTAACCCCCCCGGGCTCCGGAAACCCTACTCACCGGCAGAAACACGACCAAGAGGTCATTTGACTGCGGTATTCTATAGGGTGGAGGTCCTTCCCCGGACGGGCGGCTCAATTCGAGCGAAAATTCGCTATGCCCTACCTCTCGTACCCGGGGCATACATTTGTGTGATAAACATTTGCGTTTGTTCCGTGTTTGGATGTTTACATTTGTATTTTGTATACATTTGTGTTTATATGTGGTACCTTTTATATCTCTAGAACATTTCTGATCAATTTCGTTATATAAACTAGCTTGGTGATCCCGCATTACTTTCCACTCTCGCATTTCATGTACGTTTCAAAAACTAAATTTTGTATAGCATTCATAAGTTTCTCCCTTTCAGGCATGCTACTGATTTTTCTTATCTTTGACGCTATCACGCAACCAAAATGGTCATACTCATCTAAATCATCTTGTTTAGGCTTTACCACTTGCTTTGTACAACTACATTCAGGATTAGACTTTTCTTTACTTTCACGAACAGATGGAGTGTTAACCTCAACACTTGTGTTTTCATTCATTTCCTTCAATTCTGAACATTCTTCTTCTACTTGTTCAATTTTGATCGCCAGAACATCTTTATTTTCATTAACTTCTGAATGCAATTCAGATCTCAATGGTGGTTCATGATGTATATCTATGGAGAAATCTGCTTTACAATCGTCAATGAACATTTCTTCTTCATAATTGTCTTCTAATCCACTTACAGGTTCAGATGTTTCTTCGACATACACTTCATGAGCGGCAGCTGGAGACTGAAAAAATATTGTCGAACTGAGAACGTCGTCTTTTTTTGAAGTCGGTTAATAAATATGGTATGGCTTACAAACGTTGTACATACAGACATGAAAGAGGTACCTACCTACTGCTTAACACATTGATCGGGGCGTGTCGTTTTGAGGCTAAAATTGTCCTGAATAGGTTGGCTAACAAATTTTAGTCCATTGTATGACTAATTAATCATTTTAAAAATGTTTGATTATTAGACAAATTCTATCTAATCGAAATTATAAAGCCCATAGAATACATACAATTTATTTAATAATACATAATCATACCGGTGAATCGTTTTATTTTTTTTTCAATTATATTACCCTTCCCTGCCTAAACTAAAAGTGGTTAAAAGCATCCTTTAAGCAATATATTTAATGACATATTAAATAAGATTTAAAATACGTTTTATAAAATAAATATCTCGAAGGTCGTTATATCGGGATCCTATACATATTACAAGAGGGTGGCACAAATGTTTGTAATGTGCGGGGATTGAATCCACGACCCTTCGCTCAGAAGTCAGAGGTCACTACCAAATGAGCCATCGGTCAAACCTCATCATCATCATCAGCCTATTGCAGTCCACTTCTGGACATAGGCCTCTACAGTTGTACGCCACCTAGGGCAAACTTCTGGCAAAACCCATAATCGCCACGCTGGGCAGGCGGGTTGGCGATCGCAGAGCGTTGTTCGGCAGGATGCACCACGGGCAGGTGAGGATGGCTTGGAGCGAAATGGTGATAGGTCGCTCTCTTACATACAGTCAAACCTACGACCTACGTATCTACTTTGTAGTGGACATAATACAAATACACACAGACAATACGTAATTATTTCCTTACTAAAGCAAGATCAACAAAAACATAACATGAAAAGTTTTTCGTCGCTGCAAGTACCTACCGACAAGGATGTTTTTGACATGAGGGCGTTAGCGTGAAACAAAAATGTCAAAAATTAATGTCATAAGTGACTTTTTGCACGGCCACCAAGACATCCTTGTTGATCATACAGGCTCTATATTTTTTTTATAGTAGCTCGACATAGTGACTTCCCTAGGCCTGACGGAGAGCGAAAGAGAAGCTCAAGTCGCTGTGACAACTGGCAAGTAACAGGTTAGTTACCTGTCAGTTGCCACTGCCATGCCGGCCCAACCCTAACCCCTCACGAGCTCCGGGGACCCTACTCACCAGCAGAAACACGACCCGGAGGTCATTTGGCTGCGGTATTCTATAGGGAGGTCCTTCCCCGGACAGGCAGCTCAATTCGAGCGAAGATTCGCTATGCCCTACCTCTCTTATATTCAAATAAAAAAATATTATTATGCATGAAAATTCTCACCGTTCCTGTGATATTTTTCTTCGGTATAATTTTTTTCTTCGGGCCATAGATAGGGCTCAAGAAACTATGCATTGCATCAAACGCGAACCAAGTTGTGTGATAATTGGCCTTCCCGCCCGTTATCGCCAAAGCATTCTTATATCTGTTCAAATGTAATCTGTAATAACTCATCAGTGAGTTCCTCTTCCTTTTAGCTTCATCAACAGTCGTTTTGAACGGTAACTTGCTCAGTATGCGCTTCCATGCAAATGTGTGAGTTGAGCGTTGTTTGTAATTCTTTGACCGCGGGTCCCAAAGGCATGGTTCTTTTTTATACTCTTCCAACAACTTTAGTATACATTCATTGGACCAATGGCAATCCTGCGATCCCATTGTTTGGTTCGTTTAATTTATAATGAAACAATTAGATGGCAATAAAGCTTTGCACAATTTTATTAAACAAATTTTAGGTGTATCGTGTGGCAGCGACGAGGATTTGACACTTACTGACTTCGTAATGCGTGCGCAGTCATGGACGTGGTGCGATTTGATTGGCTGAGAGCGGTAGCGCGATAAACACTAGCGCGCTAATTGGCCAAGCGACACTGCTCGATTTACGATTTTAACTAAATACCCGCCAGTGTAGTTAGACACTTTGTACGCTTGTTAATTTACGAACGTGGGTGTCTAAATGTCTTGGACACTCGTAGACATTCCTTTGTAATGGTGCTATGTTTTGTTGTGGCCAGTTTATCGCGAAACGCGAGCTATTATCGCGATGATAAACGTGTTGCAGGCCTGACTATTTTAAACTTAGTAGTGTTACCTTATATGTAGCGATAGTGTGGTAGCAGTTTAATCGAGTAGGCAAGCAAAACTTTAGTACTTTAAATAGTAGTGTCCAAAATATTAACACGGTATTATGTTAGTTTCGTACTAAAGAGATCGATATCCCGACTTGGGTCAAAAATAGTTGCTACTTGGTATATTCTTCTTAATTAACTTGGTATACTTCTTGGTATGGGTCCCCGTATATATAATAAACTGCCAAAAAGTATAAGAGACCTTAACATTACAGAATTTAAGCATAGACTAAAGAATTTCCTCATTGATAAATGTTATTATAATGTAAATGATTATCTGAATGATGTTGAAGTTTTAAATTTTAAGTGTTTATAAGTAGTATGTAATAAGTATTTTGACATTATTATCTTGTATTCTATTTGGACTGTATTTAATTTTTAATTTCAACTTTATTTTATTTTTTATTTCAAATTAAATCAAATTTGTACGCTTTTCTAGGCAAAACATGCAGAACTCATTTATGTATTTAACAACTGTTACTCACTCATGTTTCTACAAATAAAAATATCTTTATCTTTACTTATATACCTAATTACATATTTTAACTTTGGGCTAGTTGACAAGATATGTTGATGATTTCAAGTGCAATGGATTAAGAATTCACAGTGAATCTTAACAGTCAAGGTGAATGTTCGATTCTAATATAAATCAAGAAATATTTCGAAGATGCTCTATTAAACTTGGCGAGTGTCGACATTTGCCAGTGAATCTTAAGATCCGCTAACAGACATTCACAATAACATATTAAAGTATATCTAAAAAGCAAAACACGATGGAAAGTTATACTAAAGCTTTAACAAGATATGCATCCTTTTGGAAAACTGCCATAGCTGCATATTTTGTAGGGAGAAAGTGCATTATGTATGCGCAACGATACGATGCAGGCAGGCCCTTTCTCTTCCATCCGGCTTGGTGATATTCGCAAGGATTTGCAGTAGGTCAATGTTTTGAAGCCTATTTATATAAGTGGTGTAAGTACACTAACATTGATTAATCGTTAACTCACACAATTGACTAAGGTGTAAGATCTCCCTTTTGGCCCTGCAGTTCCGTTATGATGACAAGACCGGCTTGGGTATCTTCTTGTCATTTAAGTAAAAAATAATACAATCTTAACTAATATTATAAAGCTGAAGAGTTTGTTTGTTTGAACGCGCTAATCTCGGGAACCGAATTGAAAAATTCTTTTTGTGTTAAATCGACCATTTACCTATCGAGGAAGGCTTTAGGCTATATAACATCACGTTGCAACTATTAGGAGCGAAGAAATAATGGAAAATGTAAAAAAAAAACGGGGAAAAAATAACTATTCCACGTGGACGAAGTCGCGAGCACAGCTAGTAATTAATAACTAAGTACGTACAGGAACTGAGCTGATGATCTTCGGTTTCGTTAAAATAAATATAAGAGATATCTTTCAAGTATAGGATCTTTACACAATTTTTTTTTTGATAAGTAATAAAATAAGAAGTGCTTCACTTTGAGCTTTCTTACAAAACAGCTAGGTATATTAAATTACGAACAGAACTAAATCGATCGCTATGCATATAAGTATAAATAAAAATCTAAAACGAATTGTCATTATCTAAATAAAAAAAGAAATAACAAGGCAGTATGAGAACACGAAATCTAAAGGATCCTCTAATTGGGATACGTTATTTATGTACCCACTTGATTTATCATAGCTGGAACCTAAAAGTTGATCAACAACATTGTTCTATTTTTAAGTTGTTAAGTCGGGCAAAAAACTTAGCTACACATACATACTTACAACCAACCTATGACATATTAAAATTCATATTTTAACATATCGTTATGAAAAGACGAACGATGTTTCGTCTTAATTGATGCATGGCTTGTGGACATGTTTTTGTATAAGTACGAGAAACAAATCTTGAGGCGCTCTCGAACCAAAAACTTACCTCGGCTTTTTATTTACATAGACGGCTAACCTTTTGTGCGATAGAGTCTGCGTCTGAGACATTTTAAAAAAAGAGTGTCCAGGTCTGCCGACAGAATATTCGAAGATGTGCGTCGTGTGCGTTGAGCCTGTGAAATATCTGCGACAGATTTTTGCGCGTCGTTACTGCATATAATTGCAAAAAAGTGCGTCACGGATAGTCTGTAGTCTGCGCTGCCCCTAGAACATTTTTGAAATAGACATTCCTACCTAACATTGAGCGAATCTCTATTTGGCAGCTGGTGGTAATCTAAATATATGAAACTCAAAGGTGACTGACTGACTGACTGACATAGTGATCTATCAACGCACAGCCCAAACCACTGGGCCGATCGGGCTGAAATTTGGCATGCAGGTAGGTAGATGATATGACGTAGGCATCCGCTAAGAAAGGATTTTGATCAATTCTACTCCCAAGGGGATTAATCTAAATATATAAAACTCAAAGGTGACTGACTGACATAGTGATCTATCAACGCACAGCCCAAACCACTGGGCCGATCGGGCTGAAATTTGGCATGCAGGTAGATGATATGACGTAGGCATCCGCTAAGAAAGGATTTTGATCAATTCTACTCCCAAGGGGATAAAACTCTATTCCACGCGGACGAAGTCGCGGGCACAGCTAGTATAGCTATACAACGCTAGATGCCAAAACTAGTAATTAAATTCAGTATTCGTTCGCATAATTACACGGTGTATTGAGATTCTTAGAACTAAATACATTTAATTAGTTACTACTTGTTTAACTTGCAATACAGTGGTGTAGTATTTGAAGGGTATTACTTAAAATGTATTCTTTTCAGAAACTAGGGGTATCTACAGACCTATATCTTGCAATGCGACTACCCAGGGATCGTATCCCTGAACTGACTATAAGTATTAAATTAGAAAAGTTCTTTCCCGATGGGGATTCGATCCTGGGCATAATAAAAGATATTAAGTTAGATAGTATGTTATTATAAAAAAACGGAATCCTTGCTCCCCAAGGCACACAATCTTCAGGAGTTTAAAGCAGGAGTAAATCGGTGCTTTCAGGGTTAGCTTCATCGTAGGCTTTAATAAATTATGAATTGCGGCTAAGCGCACACCCAGAATGAATTTAATAAGAATTTTGGTAGAGGTGGACAAACCGAAAAAAATACGCTACCAAAATCTATACTTATAATAAATCTGTAGAGAGGTCAATTCTGTACATTATATATATTTTCAAAATAACTATCAGGGGATGATTAGTGATCGATACTGATGCCAAAAATGCAATCAGTAAAATTTTTGTCTGTCTGTCTGTCTGTATGTTCGTTATAGAAACAAAAACTACTCAACGGATTTTAACGAAACTTGGTACAATTATTTTTCATACTCCTGGGCAGGTTATAGGGTACTTTTCATCACTCTACTATTAATAGGAGCAGAGCAGTGAAGGGAAATGTTAAGAAAACGGGAGAAATTTTTTGAACGCGCATCTCTCAAAAACTACTGCATGAAATTGAATACGATTTTCACTAATGTATTACTAGAGGTCTAACTTAAAACTTAGGTATAGGTATAAGTATTTTATGGAAGTCCGTTATTTTTGAAACCCGATATCCAAGCGTGCGACGCCGCTGGCACAGCTAGTACTTAATATTATAGTTCATTTATTGCCTATCTCATGCTACTTAAACAAGCTTTAGTTGAGTAGGTATAAATTAAAATTACTTTATATAAATACTTTCAAGGCTGAACTGATATAAGTTATACTGATACAATAAGGTAATTTGCTCAAGTTGTTTTTATATTGGTATGGTCGAAGCATCTTAATATCACAGAACTCAAACCAGATTCAGGTTTTATCATTAAGTCTGAACTACCTGTTTGACCACGACGAGCCCTTTCCAAAGGCCAAAGGATTGAAACTTGATAAGAAAAAAACAAAATATAGTAATTTACTTTAATGTTGTCGACGATCCTCTAAATAAAAGGTTATGTCACGAATGCCGGCCGGCTCGGTTGATAAAACATATAATTTATTATTTTTCCAGGAGGTGTGTTATAAATTATGTGTACAAGTGTGTATACAACCTTTCATTGTGTACACAAGTTGTATAATTATAAGTTATGGACACTAATTAATATCAATGAAACGGAGGAGGCAAACAGGCCTAGGTATTTCTTCAGTCGTTGAGAAACTTGAAGGCTCGCTTATGGAAGGTCCTTCAGTTCAATTGATATTGGATTTTAGAATAGCTGAAGCAATATATTCATCTATGACGGTCCCTTGAGGGAGAATAATAGTAGTTTGTTGTGTATAGGTAGTAAGTAGGATATGGAAATTCAAAACAAACTTACAAGAAATCAACACATTTCCAGCAAAGTTAAATAGTAAATAGATTACGAATTTCCTGCTTTCTGAAGAATGTTTATACCTACATCTATAATCTAGATTTCCAAAAATGAAAACAACTCAACATTGTCGAATGTTGCTAGATATCTCCTGATGCTAATGGGCACTAAACGAATCGTAAAATTTTACGATTTGCGCTAAGAGAAAGTTAGCAGAAATGTGGGAGGCATGTGTAAATGAACGATGCAAAGAAAGAAAGATGATACGACTGTCCTTTGTATGCTAAGCACTTGGTAACGGAACTCTATACTGCCCACATCATCAGGGCTGGACTTACAATTGGGCATCTAGGCCATTCAAACATTAGAGGCCTCTATTTTCTTTTTGTACTTTCAAGTATTGTTACGGACAGATTGGTTTGATTGATACGTGTATATGTCACCTTAAAATTGAAAATACCGTCAGATCTATATCGCGAGATTGTAAACTGTTGACAAATTGTGATCTGTAACACTATGCTTACAGTTTAACTATTATTTTTCAGTAGTGGGACTATTGATACGCGATAAATTGGAACTTCACAATTTCACTTCGATCGGTTATAATCTCGGTAGATTTCGGTAAATATAATAGTTAAACTGTAAGCATTATGTTATCTACAGCTCACAATCTGTCTACATTTTACAATCTCGCGAGATAGATTATAATCTAACGGTATTTACAATTTTACAGTGTCATATACAAATAGTGTATAAAGTCATATATTTTCAATATAATTCAATTCAATTCAAAGAAACTCTTTATACCTATAAACGTCGTAAAACTTAACCATTAGATATAAAATATAGTAGTAAAACGGAGATGAATATATAATTTTTCTTTCTATATGGTGGCTAGCAGTCAAGTTATGCGATATAATTTTTTTTTTTCTAAATGACTAAGATGATGGCCAGGGCGGCCTTGTCATCATCACCGGACTGTTGGGGGAGCGGAAGGCTCTCACCTCTATTGTGTGACATAATAGTTACCTAATTTATTTATTATTTATTTTTTATTTATTTAATCGTTTATATCCGATTGTAGAGCGTAGGTAAGTAGTGGTACTCCTTAAACTCGGGTTGTTAGACTTTTATAACACTCTCACTTTACATTCGTAGGCTTAGTACCGGTTATGAGTTAGTTTGAATTTTTTATCATCATGTTGATACAAACTTTCATACAGATTCCAGAGGCTGAGTCATAAAGAACAGTTTTAATGCTACAATGTGGATGTACCTAACTACAGTAAATACGAAATTCGGTCCCAAATAAACATTTAATGCAATGTCATGTGATTCTTTGAGAAACTTAAACACTTAAATGGTCAAGTACCATTTTAAAGGTAACTTGCGAGGAGAGATGAGATCTTTTCAGAGGAAAAATGATTTGATAAAAAGACTGGGTCAACTGATTTAATTTTAAGTCAACTATACTGTGCAAAATAAAAATTAATACTTAGGTATATTTTGCTTTTACCTTAGGTATTCTCTGAGTATATTCATCCTTTTACGTAAGTCATACTTCGTCGCAAATTTTTTTTGTTGAACTTTTTACCAGGCTCCTTGTTCCCTGAGAAATATACTTCCGATGTCCTTCCGAAAGTAGCTTAAGAAGTGAACTGGTTTTGCTGGAAGATTGCGTTCTATTGTATACTCCGATATTGCTTACCATCGGTTGAATTGCAGTCAAGCAAATCCATTCCGAATAAAAAAGGTACTGAGTTCTGCCACAATAAAAACAAGTTAAGGGTAAATAAGTGGTGTGCTGTCTGTAAGGTTGTATTTACATCGAGCAGGGACAAAAATTATAAATAAAACAAAAAATATTTAATTGCTAAGTAATTTACAAGTCCATTTACACGTTTTCCTCTTCAATAGGCTTTACCCCTAGCCGTTTTGCCAATTCCGCATATTCGTCGATCATTTTCCGTGCGTACGTGATTGTACCTCGCTTCAAAGTTTGTTCCATGTTAGAACGTTCTTTGTCTCCTGGTGCCAAAACGGGTAGAGATGGGTCAACCTTAAAACAAAACATTGCACGTTATTTATAAGAAACAACCTAAAAATTTGACTATTTTTACTTGACAATTTATTTTATGTTGCATTGTTAGAATGTGCTCCAAAGGCTGTTGGCACATATTTTATACGATTTCTATTTTATAATCCTTAAAGCAGGGTTTCGGCGATTTAACAACCAAGTATCTACCAGGCTTTTAAAATAAGATACAGGGTCGCATTTACGTGTCTTAAAAATAATAAGTACATGCTATCGTGCTAAGGAGAAACATATTTCGCACTAAAATATAATCACTAATAACATTACGCAGTCTAAATGTTGCAGTCAAAACTCTTAACCAGTCAAAAGTACTATTGACTAGCAAAATCAGTCAAAAGTACTTTTGACTGAACAGGTTGGTCAAAAGTGGTTTTGACTGAAAAATATTGGTTATTAATACTTTTGACTGCAAATTTGCGGTCAAAAGTACTTTTAACTGACGCTCTTGGTCAATAGTATTTTAACTGCAAAAAAGCATCAGTCAAAAGTAATATTAACTCGTTAGATGTAAATACAAAAGTGATTTTTTAATAAATTTGAAATCATTTTATACTATCTATCTTCTTCTATTCTATCTTCTATCTAACGGGAGAAATTTTTATCTGCATGTTTGATCGCGCATTACGTGAAAACTACTGCATGGAATTAAATGCGGTTTTCACCAATGTATTGCTAGAGGTCTAACTTAAAATGTAGGTACCATTTCATGGAAGTTCGTTATTTTTGAAATCCGATATCCAAGCGTGCGGCGCCGCCGGCACAGCTAGTGAATAATAAACGATTTCACATCAGACCTGGTAAGTCTTGCTGCAGTCAAATCCTAAAAATCCCCAACCTATCTAGGTTGGGTTCTAGTCGAATCAGATTGCAGGCCATTTTTGTTGACCTATCCGCAGCTTGATACAGTCAACATAAAGAAACTGTTTCAGAAGGTGGCAGATATAACAAAGGACCATAAATTTCTTAAAGTTCTTTGTGAGATGCTCCACTACCGTCGTTTTGCGGAGATGAGAAGATCGCTGGCCGGGGGGGTAGCAGGTTATGTGGGACTCGCTCCACGTCAGCAGAGAATACCCACGAAAAACCCCGGTTGCCACCGTCTAATGCACTTTAAGTGACGCCTGGGTCAGTGGGTGCTCCGTCCTTGTCACTGTCTCCAGCGACGCCCGCTCTACGCCGCTCCCGCCCAGGCCCGCTGGAGAGCATACGACGCATTGTATGAGCCTCTTCTTTGTGTCCCGAGTGGTGAGTGCGGGGGCATGATCCACATAATGGGGCGTAAAGGTGTGGTGGGTGCAGCCACATTCACTGTACCCTCAAAGAGCTTGCTGGGGTACACCTTAACCTGGGTAATGTGGAAGACTCTGGACAGGCTGCGCACTTAGGTTGGCCGCTGTAAGTAAAATCTGTCAAGGTGAGGCTTTTTAGACGCATTTGCCAATCGGTGCGGATGTGGTGTCGCTCCAAAAGCTATGGCACACCTGCTTAAGAGTCTCGCGAATACCTGTCTGCACGAAAACTTGCTGACCACCAGACATAGAGTGATCTCAGAGTTTTGGTCTCGAGAAGAAGACGATATAAGGGTGAGAAAATAGGTATGAGTAATATTAAAATTTATTTATGTGCGTTTGTCGTTATTTTTTTCGACCACCAATTTTAAGAGTTTTGACTGATATAACCAGTCAAAAGTACTTTTAACCAGCTCCATTGGGCAAAAGTACTTTTAACTGTTATTTCAGTTAAAAGTATTATTGACCAAAGCATATGGTCAAAAGTAGTTTTGACTGATTTTGCTAGTCAATAGTACTTTTGACTGGTTAAGGGTTCTGACTGCAACATCAATAATGAAACATTTTTGCTATTAGTAGATTTTTTTTTCTAACGGAACCAGCTTGGGTTTAAAAGTTTGAAATGGGTTACTAAGAGGCAGTGTCAAAATTATCGGGTCATGGCAGAACAAAGTTTAAAAAACACTGCTTGAAACAATACTAACTTAAGGCAAGATAATGACGTTTCGAACAACCATAACAATTTTAGATCATACGCTAAAAACCAGACCAATTTTGGCCTGGTCTTAATAGACCTTAGAGAGACAAGTTGTGAAGACAGCCATGCTTCATTTAATGGTAAAATCGAACACTACATGAAATTTACTTACGGGTTCTAAACTCCTAAAATGTTCCAGGCATCCAGACATTCGTTCAGCGAAGTGAGGGGCGAAGCAGTCAGGGTCGATGGCCATGTAGCACTGGCCTAGGTTGGCCGGGCTGCCCACGCTATCCTTGGTCCAGTTGCGAACCTGATAGGCACTGTTGCTTCCTGAAATGGGTAGATATACTTCCGTCAAACCCTATAAGGCCAAAGTCGACCACGAAATCGGTTACCTATGTCTTTCTAGTAGGTATATAGCTCAAATTTCTACGATAGAGTAGAAAGGTGTAGGAATGGACACTTTGTTTTGTAGATAAATTGTGGGACGCCCTACAACATAGTGGGACGGTGTCTTAATTTTTGCTCATCATCAGCCAAAATGTAGCCAATAATATACATGTAAGTAGGTATTAGGTCTGTGCGATTGTTTGGTTGGTACTTACCAAACAAACAGACTATAGGCGGGCTAAAATACCGCATTCATTTGTTCATTTATCGAAAAACATCCGTAACCCTTTTTTGTTCTCGCATAGTAGGTATGTTTTTGTTTCCATTAGGATATTTTTGAATTTAACACGTGGGAAGGCATTACAAATTCCACCCCTTCGCTGTTCACTACAAGAAAATACTTGATTTACATTTCTGTTTGTCACTCACCGGAGAGCCCGCCGCAGAAGACATCGAATCCTGCGGATAACGCGTAGCCTTTGTAACCGCTTGTCACTTCAGCGCCCCCTAGTGGTAACAGCCGAGCGGTGTTGAAGGCCTATAATGAAAGTACTTTGTGTATATTGTAGAAGGTACCTATAATTCATAAACACAAATGTTTGTACTGAGCGGGAATCGAACGCACGACCCTTGGCTAAGAAGTTAGAGGTCACTACCAAATTCGCCATCAAGCGATATATTTAATAGTACTATGAATATTCATAAAAATGTATCCAGTAAATTTCTACGTCTGTGATTTAGTATTATGCACAGATCTACTCGGAGTATTGAGATATTACGTTTTACATAGCGCCTATGGTGAGATCAAAAGCAAAGCTTACCAACTGTGCGTCTGAAGTGGTCTGGCCGTCAGGCCCTAACGCCCAGCCCTTCGGTATTTCTTCTCCTTTGTGTATTTGGACCTCTATCTGTAAAAAAGTGTTCAGGAATTGGGCATTTAGACACTGAAAACCTGAGAAAAACACGTTTACCCACCAACAAAGTAGGCATTAGCACATACAAGTAAGAATATAATAGGTGCTCTCCAGAGCGAATTTCGCCCGAATCCTCTTCTATGTTAGTAATTGGACAAATTATAAATATAATAACAATAAATTATTTAGTTCGTTCATAGTGCGAACTGCTAAACTATGGAACTCTTTGCCGGGCTCCTTGTTCCCCGAGAGATATAATCTTCCGATGTTCAAGGCGAGAGTGAATCGGTTTTTGCTGGGTGAGCGCGTTCCATCGTAGACTACGATATCGCTTACCATCAGGCGAATCGCAGTCAAGCGCAAACTCATTTTGAATAAAAAAAAATAAAAAAAAAAAAAAAAAAATTTAGACAATTATTATTTTAGAGAGGTAGGGCATAACGAATCTTCGCTCGTATTGAGCTGCCCGTCCGGGGAAGGACCTCCACCCTATAGAATACACCAGCCAATTGACCTCCGGGTCGTGTTTCTGCTGGTGAGTAGGGTCTACGGAGCTCGTGGGGGGTTAGGGTTGGGCCGGCATGGCAGTGGCAACTGACATGACAGGTAACTAACCAGTTACTTGCCAGTTGTCACAGCGACTTGGGCTTCTCTTTGGCTTTCCATCAGGCGTAGGGAAGCCATTATGTCGAGCTACTATAAAAAAGAAAAAAATACAATGTGGATCTACAGTCAGAAATTCGGTTGGGACTGCAGGTTAAGACATTAAGAAGCACTGTACTAACCTTTCCCATAGCTACTGCTGTGGTGGCCAAATCCACTCCTAAGGAGTCCCCGTTCGCCGCTGGCGCAAACAATCCTATGGGACACGTGCCTAAAGCTCCCTGTCAAGACAAAAGCACATTTATTAGGTTTGGTGCAGCGACTAACCAATACTTTACGATCAGAACAATCTATGAGTTGTCGTCCCATATTTATTTCTATTAAATAAATAAATAAATAACCCAAGACATGCCACGCTGGGCCACACAGCGCCGTCTAACCCCAAACTAAGCCGAAGCTTGTACTATGGGTGCTAGACAACTGATAAACTTATTGAGATACTTTTTTTGTAAATAAATACATATTATACATAGAAAACACCCAGACCAATACAAACAGACATGTACATGAACACAAATTATATATTAGAAATACAATCGATACAATTAGAAATACGATTGGCAGGCTCTAGCTTTAGATAGTGAACTTTGGAAGGATTTGGGGGAGACCTTTGCCCAGCAGTGGGACAGCACAGTTTGAAAAAGAAAGAAGAAGAAGAAATACAATCTTAAACTTAAAATCAAGTCAATCACCAGTCTTTGTCTATCCTTATCAGGTCGTTAGTCCATCTTTTGGTTGAGTATTAAATAGGTACTTACTTCTTTAGCTCTTGTTGGCACCATAATTGGTGAAGAGTTGGTGAAAGCCAACCCAATTAGACCCTGTTCCTCTGCCTTCTTAGCCCAGTAGCCAGCCATTCCGAAGTGGTTCGAATCTGGTATAATAAGCGAACAGACCTTTTATTCGCAACGAGTCACATTGGATCCTGTCACACTGTAGCTGGTTGAGAAAAATTATTATCGCATCGAGTAACAATGTGACTCAAGTGTGACTCGAAGTGAATATATTCAAGTAAGTGAGTTTAAGTGAGTTTATTCAAGTAGGTATGTGTAAGTAAGTATATTATAGAATGTTGTAAAGTTGAATAGGTTATTATTGTAGTATTTATTTGTAACTAGTATTTAACACCATTGTTAGGATTATATAAGTAAAATATAGTAGCTATAGTAGAAATACATAGAGAATATA
Source organism: Conogethes punctiferalis (assembly GCA_031163375.1). Lineage (NCBI taxonomy): Eukaryota > Metazoa > Arthropoda > Insecta > Lepidoptera > Crambidae > Conogethes > Conogethes punctiferalis. The sequence continues at coordinate 4,258,158 of CM062094.1, forward strand.
TATCTATCTGTTATATATATATATACATATCTATTATTTTATTTATTTATTGGAGCAGAGACAATCGGCCGTGGGCTTCACTCAGCAGGACTCACTGAAAACCAGCGCCGTGGCTTCTACGGGAACCACGGCCTAATGCTGAGTGAGGCCCTTTTGTTTTGGACGTCGCAACGGTCTTGTCCGGTCTAATTATCGTGTACCTATTATGTGTTTATCTTTGTCTATGTTTTAGTATAATGTCTGTTATAATGTGTACGTTGTGAATGTTGTGATGTCCAATAATAATAAACGTTTTTCTATTTCTATTTAATATTTGTTCTGATCTAGTAACACTGTTGATAGTCATACCCACGGAGCTTTGTATTTGCTTCGTGGTCATAACGTACTCGTAACTTATTGTATACCATACTTTTTCGGTTCAGAAAAACAAATCTCAACTACCTTGGAAGTAGCAGTCAGATCCGATGGGAATTTATTTTATTAATAGGCGTTATATAAACTGATAAAATAATTTTAATTTTGTATTCATACTTAGTACCTCCCTATATTTTATTTATTTCAAAATAAAAAGTAAATATACTGAACTAAAATATTTTCCATGTTTTATTCCCTATTGATTATGATCGAATCTGGATTCGATTATTCCCTCGAGAATCTCCTTATTGATTAGTATCACTAAATGCTGTTCCAAAAGCTATCTTACTTTTAACAGACACCATCCCTATTCCAGCTTCCCTGGCTTTCCTTATGGCCAGGTCCATACAAAAGTTGCCGACTGTGGCGCCCAGCGCGTTGGCCCCATCCACCCACGCGGTCCCGGCAGACTCCTTCAGGATCACGGGCTTCGCGTGGGAGTCGCACACGCCATGCTCCACATCGTTTATGTAGAATGCTGGAAACAGCAATGGTAACATAGTGTAACGATATGTAGCGACTATCTCTACAATTGCTATATAAAAACACTAGTTCCGCCTGCTAACAACAGATGGCGATGTAACATCCGCGGCAAGCAATCTCCACACAGAACAAAATCGCTCCATAAAAGCTGTATGGAAATCCTACAACGCGCATACGAAGTTTTCATCACGACTGAGTATATACGGAGAAACAAGATGGTCCATCGGACCACGGTCCCCGAGCACGATCACCTAGCTCGGCGGATGTACAAACTTCAACTTTTCGTAGGGACAAGTCTGTTCCTACAATATCAATGGTTCCTTATGAATCTGGGTGAGTCTCGCTCCCCCCTCAGTCCCGAGATGTCTTTATCTCGGGACCGCCTTAGCTGTCATCGTAACCAGATAGAAGAAAAATGAGATTATGAATGACGTCACCGTTACTTTCACAAATTCAGAATCGAAATTCCCAAGTAGGTTTTACACAATAATGGTGGAAATTCAACCATCTCGAAATCTCGTACAGAATAACATATAAACATTCAAAATTATTAATTTCATATGTCTTAAGAAATTGAGTCTCCTTCGAAATATTTCACGCATCAAGTATTCATAAGTATTTCGAGACATTTTGTGATTATTCAGTGAGTACTTAGATGGCCCGCTCGACATTGGGGTGACACCATCCGATCCCAGCTCGTGTGATTGTGAGTAGAAACATGTTTAATAACCACTTATTTTAGTTATTACAAACTGCCTCGTTATTCTAGTGGTAGCCTAAGAAGCAAGAGAGTCCTCTTGCTTCTTAGGCAAGCACATGGTACACTTGACTACATCATGGTTTGAATAACTCGTTGGTCGGTGGTCCTGCGCCTGATCTATTTACTTCCGTGTCGAACTTTCGGCCCATCGGATTATGAAAGTGAAGTAAAAGAGAGTACATACGTGTGCTCGTTAATATCTCCTACGCACTTGGCTAGTCTTACCTAAGATATGAAATGATCAGGATCTAACGCGCACATATCTCTTTTATCCCGAAGTTTCGACGTTTCGGCCGCGTTACTACGGCCGTGGTAAAAAGTATCATTATCGGCCTTTATCAGTCCACTGCTGGACATAGGCCTCTCAATCGAAGGTAAAAGGTATGTGCTTGTTAAATCCCAAATATTTCATATCTTATGAGGCAACGCGAAACTTGGAGATTGGCTCAAGGTGTGAGGCGTCACGTAACAGCCTGTGTTAGATCCAATATTTTATGTATAAAATAGGACGTAAGTGAACGACCTATCATCTTTTCGCTCCAAGCCAACTTCACCTGTGCACGAGGTGCATCCTGCCGAATAACAAACGAGGCGCTAGTAACCGACTGGCGGCGGTATAACCATCACAATTGAAGGCGTAGCTAAATACCACAGGCCGATGACGGGCAACAGCGTCAACGGAGCGAAAAGCTACGCCCTGCGAACGCCAACCAACGTGGTGATTAAGGGATCCTCCAGATTCTTGTCCTTAATGGCGATCAACTGGAGAAGCATATGTCCAGCAGTGGGCTGCAATAGGCTGATGATTATGTATAAAAAACTTACGAAGTCTATTAATTCCATGGCTAAAGTGTCCTGTCAGGTCAGCGTGGAGCAGGAGGGCCGCGTGACTCTTGGCCTCCTCGGCAGGCACTCCGACGGCCCTCAGAGTGTCCTCCATGAACCGACGTGCCTCTTCCACTCGTACTACCGCCATCTTGTCTGATCACTGGGGGAGAGAGCGCTTTCGCTGTTATATTTATGTGAAATCGATATGGGATACGGTTTGTACAGGTTGATGCTTAGAAGATTAGAACAGATTCCAAAGCACTTAAATATCACGAAATAGTTGTACCTATAAAACAAAGTCGCTTTTATATGTCTGTCCTATCCCTATGTGTTCTTAGATGTTTAAAACCATTTAAAACTAAGCAGCGAATGTTGATGTTTATTAGAAAGAAAAATGGTAAATTAATAGAGTCTAAATAGAGTGCAGTGAGTGAGAGAGTAAATAGAGTGATTTAAGGGGAAGGTATGTATAATGGAATATGTATAATACATTACATACCTAATATTGTAGGGAAACATTGATACATTTTAGAGGATTATGATTATTTAATACCCGAAGTGAAGCGAGGGCGCGTTGCTAGTAAATAATATATCATACAACATCACATACATTGACCAGATTCCAGTAAGTACAAAGTTTAAGTACTTGTGTTATGGAAATCGGAACTAACGATACCACGAGTACTTACTACTATTTTTAATAGTATGCTGTACCGTAGGTATTTATGATATTTATTACATTATTATTATTGAAATGTTTCCTTTCTCATTCATTACAAATTTTTGATTTTATGAAACAGTGCTAAAACCGAGGCTGCTTAACTATATTGTAAATCGTATAGGCTCCCACAATACGGATATTTTCCAGTGTGGGCACCACGGAACCTTCTTAAAAGACGAGGCACACAACAAGATAGTGTAAGTTATATTTATTAGAAATAGTGTAAGCAAAAGAACTGTAAAGCTTCTTGTTAAAATAAAAAAAAATGTATATTTTTATAGTATAGCTAATAAGAAGTTAAATGCGGTATGAAATAAGGAACTGTAAGATTTATATAACCTACGATTGGACACAGGGATACGGATAAAATAAAATTGGCTACGAGCATTTTCTAAAGTTTTGACACTATATGAGTCACAAAAGTACTACACTGTTACTGAACCTTACTTCTTTCTCTCTCTCAAACTGCCTTTTAAGTGTATCTAACTGACTATCTGAGTATCGAAAAGTGGATAAAAATACTAAAGCTAATAAATGCACACCATTTACATCGCGGCTGCTCCGGGCATATCAGTTTTCAACCACCAGGAAGGTGAAGATACCAATCGATAAGTAAGTAGCTACCTAAGTTCAGGAAAAGTGGTCTCAAGTAACCCTAGAACTAGGTTACTTACGGCAGTCACTTTTCGTTTTAGATCTAATTATGTAGACACTTACTAAACTTATTCGCGTATATCGATAAGAAAAATCCAGCTACTATATCTATATATAATCTATAGAGAGAGATTTTTCAGAGATAGGTACGAGTATGTAATGTATGAGGATAAATAAATGCGCTTGATTCTTCAACCCTTTAGTTAAAGTCTGTAGTTATCTGCTAGCCAACACACTCAAACCCGAGATAATTTAGACAAGACCGAGAATCGAACCCGGAAAGTTCGGATAGCCGCTCCCTAGGTGAGAACAAAACTCTTTTAAAAGAAGGCCAGTGAAATGAAATCCATGAAAAAAGCAAAGCTTGTTTATAATACCTTAGAAATATAATGTTGGCTCATTAATTACCTAAAGTAAAATCGGTTAAACTAACATATAGATGTTAGATAGCCAAAGGCAGTCTGGAGGATAACGTTTACCGCCTTAATTGTACCACAATGTCAATTATATATCTAATTTTACGCTGTGCTTAATTTTATGATGTGCATTAAAGAATATAAATCGACTATCGCTGCTAACATAATACCTAATGATAAATAATTTTATAATGGGCTTGTTGTTGTGCTAACAAAATATTTTGCATCATGTTATTTTTCAAAGGGTCACCTTTTAGTCAATCAATTCTAAATATGGCAGTTAGGTCGTTAAAATTGGGAGTAAATACTAAAATTCTTTAAAAACAACATGTCAGCTACTCATTTTAAAAGTGAAAAATGACTGTAGGCATTTAGGTATATGACACGAGTCTAGAAAAACTGAAACCTCTGCGCGATAAAGGCTGTGCAAATGAAACCCTCGCGAGCAAACAAACAGATTTGAGGCGAGCAAACAAACTTTATTACTAGTGCAGTCAATGAAGCATTATAGGTCCGAATTTTTTTACTGTGAACCGAATTGCATACAATTTTGGGATTAGGTTCATCTTACCATTAACTTCAAAAGTGAAAATGATTTGAACTCCGCCACCACCATGGGGGTGGTTGCCACTCCTTCTCGGGGGTCAATGGTTGTTTTTTCAAAATAACCTCGGATATCGATTGAAGATCTAATTTTAAGCAAAAAAGTTTATATAAAGTTTCTCGAAAAATCTAATACTTTTCAAGTTATTGGCAATTGAAAATTCGCAAATTTTTCACGATTTTCATCAGTTTTTTTCAAATATCTCCAAAAATATACGTTTTATCGAAAATTTTATAAGGAACGAAACTGTAGCAGGTAAAAAAATGAACAATTTGGTTTTTTACAAAGTATTCTAAGTGCAATATTAAGCTAGATATTAAAGATCAAAGCCGTTTTTTATTTTATCTGAAATTTCATCGATGTAGTCAATGCCATCTAGCAGCGAGCAAATGCATTTTATGCTTTCTAATCGAAAAGGGTTTTGTAGTGCTTGAAATAAGCTTTAAAATGAGCTTTATCAAAAGTCTTTTGCACGTAAAATAAGTGAGCTATATTGCAAATAAGCGGAGCATCGAATGTTTTTTCTTTTCAATCAATGGGTTTAAATAAGTGCCATTTCCACCAAAACTAAAATTAATCATATTCCGCCTAGAATTAACTTTATTATGAAGAGTTTTATAGATTGTATTAGTTTGGCTGCTTTAGGACACATAGTTTTCAAAAAGTCACGATTAAGGGAGGCTGTGATTGCGCTGCCACGCGCTCTTTAAACAATCATATCTCCGTCAATTTTTATTTGATAGAAAAAACAAAAAAACCAAATTGTTTGTCAGAAAAATACCTAAATTTTTTATCCCTACACTTTTATACGTATCTGTCGTCATTTTTGAGATATTATGAAAAAGGGGTGGGATTTTTATAAATTTGAAATTCTCGTTTTTTTTTCAATCGTGACTTTTTTGAAAACTATGTGTCCTAAAGCAGCCAAACTAATACAATCTATAAAACTCTTCATAATAAAGTTAATTCTAGGCGGAATATGATTAATTTTAGTTTTGGTGGAAATGGCACTTATTTAAACCCATTGATTGAAAAGAAAAAACATTCGATGCTCCGCTTATTTGCAATATAGCTCACTTATTTTACGTGCAAAAGACTTTTGATAAAGCTCATTTTAAAGCTTATTTCAAGCACTACAAAACCCTTTTCGATTAGAAAGCATAAAATGCATTTGCTCGCTGCTAGATGGCATTGACTACATCGATGAAATTTCAGATAAAATAAAAAACGGCTTTGATCTTTAATATCTAGCTTAATATTGCACTTAGAATACTTTGTAAAAAACCAAATTGTTCATTTTTTTACCTGCTACAGTTTCGTTCCTTATAAAATTTTCGATAAAACATATATTTTTGGAGATATTTGAAAAAACCTGATGAAAATCGTGAAAAATTTGCGAATTTTCAATTGCCAATAACTTGAAAAGTATTCGATTTTTCGAGAAACTTTATATAAACTTTTTTGCTTAAAATTAGATCTTCAATCGATATCCGAGATTATTTTGAAAAAACAACCATTGACCCCCGAGAAGGGGTGGCAACCACCCCCATGGTGGTGGCGGAGTTCAAATCATTTTCACTTTTGAAGTTAATGGTAAGATGAGCCTAATTCCAAAATTTCATGCAAATCGGATCACAGTAAAAAAATTCGGAGGTTAGCCCGTATTTTTCGCTTCATTGACTGCACTATACCGCCAAATCTAGCACACGTCGCAACGTGGGTCATACGGTATTCTTACAGTTTGAAAACTGTGCAACGGAATTATTTAATATGATTCCTCCCGCCCGTTTATAGCAAGGAGTTCGTTAGGGAGTGAACCTGAACCTTAATTTTGCATTGACTAAGTAAACAAACTTTTTCAGATTTGAGGCGAGCAAACAAACTTTATTACCGCCAAATCTAGCACACGTCGCGACGTGGGTCATTCGGTATTCTTACAGTTTGAAAACTGTGCAACGGAATTATTTAATTTGATTCCTCCCGCCCGTTTTTAGCAAGGAGCGAGCGGAACAGTCAAACTAGAACTCTTTACTTTTCTCCCTTTTGATGTTCAAACTGAGAGTAACGGTTTTGGATAGGTAAGCGCGCTCCACCGAGGAGTGCGATATCGTTTACCATCAGGCGAATTGCAGTCAAGCATCACCCACTTGGAAAAGGAAAAAAAAAGATAAAGTGCGAGTCGGGCAGAGGGTTCCGAGTCGGGCATAATATCGTGTACCTATAGAATAAAATAGTTACCTACTTAATGTTGAAATTATTGTTTAACTCTTTATATTTTCTGTTTGCATGCTATGATAATATAGTTAAATAGGCATAAGGAATTAATTTAGAAAACATCTGATGTACATTACCCTATTTAGAGCAAATAAAGAATTTGAATTTGAATTCCGTGGCAAGTTTAAAATTATTAAATTTAATTTATGGTGTGTTGTGTACTATAAGGCGCAGCGCAGACGACAGACTATCCGTGACGCACTTTTTAGTCTGTGGTGCAATTATATGCAGTAACGCACACGACGCGAAAAAATCTGTCGCGGACTTTTCACAGACTTAACGCACATCTTCGATCATTCTGTCGGCAGACCTGTAGGGACCAAGATGCTCTTCTTAAATGTCTCAGACGCAGACTCTATCGCACAAAAAGTCTGTCGTCTGCGCAGCCCCTAAAACATTGCTGCGTATCCAACATTCTGTTCTGTGATTTTTATTAGATACTAGCTGTGCTCGCGACTTCGTCCACGTGGAATAGTTATTTTCCCCCGTTTTTTTTTACATTTTCCATTATTTATTCGCTCCTAATAGTTGCAACGTGATGTTATATAGCCTAAAGCCTTCCTCGATAAATAGTCTATTCAACACAAAAAGAATTTTTCAATTCGGACCAGTAGTTCCTGAGATTAGCGCGTTCAAACAAATTCTTTAGCTTTATAATATTAGTTAAGATACAAAAGGGAACATACCTGTGCTATTACAATACTCCACTAATCGTTAACTCTCAAGTAAATCTAATTACATACTGAAGAAAAGTAGTAATGTATAATGATTTTAAACAAAGTGTTATCTCAGCTCAAGTTTATCTCTAAATGGGTTCATCGTTACATAAGACATCATTTCGTCTAATTATGTAACTGTCGTAATATTATGTATGTATTGAGAACAAATTGTTATTGTCAATATTTTTTATCGTAATGTAAGTAATGTTTTTGTAGTATGCAGTATCTGTATTAGTTCGTCAACAGTTTATTATTTTTTTCCATATTTAAAAATGGAAAAAATATTTTTTGTCTTGTCTCTGACTTTTTCCCGAAGTTCAATCGGATCCTAACTTAAATACGCCATCTTACTACTTAATTAAAAACTACATCGACAACAATGATATAAGTAGTTCTTATTTTGCTATAACTGTGTTATGATATTTGATATTTATTTTGTATAGATTGTTCAATCTCTCTAGGATACAATCTAAGTTTAGTGCAAAGTTCGCTAGTTACCTAAAACTTTCTGTCTGTACACTTTAGCCAAATAAACGACGGATATTTTATTGAATTTTTATGCAATGATGTAAGAACTTATTAAACTTTGTATCTTCATAATCAGTATCTACGTATAGATCACCTAAAACTACAAACAAGAAGAAATATACCTACGCAAAGACAAAAACAATCGTATAAAACAATAGATGCTTCAATTAAGAAGGATCCAGGTGACTGATACCATAGACCAGTGACATTTATTAAATGTACATAGCAACAATGTACTATACAATAGCTTATAACGGTAATGCTAACCTATAAATGTCAATAAGTTACGCCAAATGTTTCAAAACCGCGGTATTCTATCAAAAAGATACCGAGAAGCTAGCTGAAAATAGATAAAACACCGGTTAATTAGGTAAAAGGTATTTAATTAAAAACCAATGACAAAAAATTACTGTACTTATAGTTCATTCGCTATTTTTTTTTAGTCACTAATTATTTCAGTCACTATTTTCTTAACGCGAATGAACTATAGAATACAATTTAAGCTATAAAAAAGTTACAACCCTAAGCATACGATTCAACAAATAATACTCGTAGATACATACCTAATGTTATCAGTTAGTCATTCTATTACCAAACTGCTTAACCATTGAGAAGCCTATGCTATCTTATTATTGCTTGCTTTTACGGGCGAGCGAATTATCTCCGCAGTTAGTTACCGGCCGTGCCTGAGGTCGCGCGTCGCGTATTACGTCACATTCATTGATTTAACCTTAACACTCTTAAAATAACGTAATCGTCATAATAAAACAAAAAAAACATCAGTGGCGGAACGTTTTTTCGGTTCTTTTTTCTTTTTATATCGGTAAGTTTTTAGTTTTACTATTTTATTGCTGGCCAGTTTGTTTACTAACATGGCAACAGATACCACAAATCTGTCAAAATTATCGTGATGGATTATGGACTCTATGCATTGGGCACATGTTTGGAAATTGTTGGGCACATTAATTGATTTAACTATCAAACTCTTTTAAATAAAGTCCAACCGCCACAATACAACAAACGAACGTCAGTGACAGAACGTGTTTTTAGTTATTTTTCCTTTTAAATTGTCTTGGTAAATTTTTAATTTTACTTTTTTGTTACTGGCCATATTGTTTACAAACATGACAACAGATACCCCAAATCTGTCAAAATTATCTTGATGGATAATGGACTCTATGCAATAGACAGTCCGTTGTAAATTGTTTGGTCAAGTTGACAGATGGGGCAAGTTGATGTCTGTTTTTTACGTATTTCTGTACGTTACGTACATCATTTACGTATAGAATAAACATAATTATTAAGTAATATCTTGCTGTCTACTGTAATATTGTATTATTACCTATTTGGTTATTAAATTGATTGAGGCTATGGCATACGAGACCTAATACATATCGGAATATAATAAACCCTACTTTTGAAAATATGTGTAATTTCTAGCGTTTTAATTGGCTAGTGGCCTGTCAGTGACCTGTCAGTCACTATTTTCTTAACGCGAATGAACTATAGACACAGATGTATTAGGTAAAATGTAAAACTACATTTCAAAATAAAAATACATAGGTACTTCTAAAATTTTGTAGTAATTGCAATCTACTGTTCGTAACTCTAAGTTATTTATAGAGGACACTGGTAATTTTCTTAATTGGTAATTTTCACCGGAAATAACTTTAAGTAGGTAGTTACTTAGTCCCTGATTGGTAACGGAGTACGTTACCAATTTGTCGTCCTATCGGTTTAACACAATGAACGTCTTATTAAGTGCAATATCTCCTTATCTTCTCGGTAGCTCAATCGGGAGTGGTACTAACCACCAAAACTTGGCTGAAACGCTCCTGCTAAATCCTGTCTCAAGGCTCGGACTATTTGTTCCACACGCGATAAATAACAACCTGACCAAGGGGGCAGGCTAAGGAGCCTGCCTAACTTGGTTGTAACGCTCCCTCTATATCCACTATGCTCACTACTGTCTCCAAACCCAAATCATTCAATCGGTTTTAATTCTTTAAGTGTGAAGTTAATAGACATCCAACATTCTTGGTTTATAGTAAGTGATAAAACAGAAAACCAGTCCGAACTTGAAATATGGTTACCTTATAAATATTTATTATACCTACTATTCGTATTTAATTTGGTTTGAATAGTATGTTGTTATGTTTTATGAGCAATTTGTTGCCACATAAAACAACTCTATAAACCGGGGCTCTATTACCACATAAGTATGACTTGTGGGCGCTCAGCAGCGAGATAAGAAATAAAAGCAACACACCTAGGGGGCTAAGGACTCCCATAATATAATCTTAGTTCTATACACCTGAATTTTACCTCCATGACTTAATGACTTAACCATTTAGAACCATATAGGGTTGAGAACCCTATATGGCTTGGCTATATGGTAGGCTTGAAGGTCCCTTGAATACAAATATTTAAGTTTACTTTTTATTCTTTTTTCATCACCTTTACCATTTTATCATCGAATGTATCCAGTATCCACGTATCCTCAACTAATCTACGAAATAAATCAAACGAAAACGTCGATGTTTTGATAAATGTAACGACAAACGCGAATTCGCCCAAAGCTACTCTATTACATATTCATGAACCTTCTACAAGTATCACGTGTTTACCACCACACATGGTGCCATGTCTGAAGGTCAGGGGAAGCCATTAGCTCCGCGTGTGCGGAATACAGTTTGTTTACTGTCCCATTGGCAAATTAAATTTTTATTGTTAGATAGGTAGAGTTTAAGTTGTAACCTTGGTTATAGATCCCTTTATGGAAGAAAATGGTAAACAAAATTATATTAGACTCTGGGCTATAGCTCATTATTTCGGATCCGAATAACAAAATTGCCTGATTTCTTCTGTCTAGAAATCATCTGTACCATGGAATTCTATTCGGTTTCTGGAATTAAAAGATGACAGAGATCTCGTTGGAAGCAATGTTAGGTCGTGTGGAACTGTTGCGTTAAAAATTTTTTAAGTAGTTGTACATAAACGCCTCTAATTGGAGTGGCGGAGCACTGGGCACAGCAGGTGTGATTTTTATTTGCCATCGACACGCAAAGAAGAAGAACGCCTCTTATCGTCTGATAGAAAACGAAAAAGAGACCCGAACCGAGGCCATACTGGCCTGCAAGATCTGATTCAATCTAAAATACATACAATATCATATAATGTTTGTATACACATTAGCCTATATGCATACAATAATTTATGCAGTTATTCATTATAGGTACGATGCAAGTAATACCTACCTACCTACTCGTTGACCGTATTTCGTCCCAGTGACCTAACCGCTTACCAAGGTGGTTTAATTAGCATAGAACGTTTAAAAGATTCTCCGCAGGTTTTAAACATACTTAATACCTATCAAACAACTCAAGATTCTATACTAAAAGGTTGCCAGACGATGATAAGAAGTTTCACATAGCCTTGGCCGAATTTTGGAGACGACGGCTTATAGACTACTCATAAAATTACGTAGATAGTAGATATCAAATCAGAATTTAATTTTGATTTCATTTCATCATCATCAGCCTATCGCAGTCCACTAAAGGACATAGGCCTCTCCACTTACTAACAACTGAACCACCTTCTCTCTCTCTGTGCGTCGTAGTCCTCAATGATGAGGGTCGTGACCTTCCGTGCGAAACAATTTCTCTTGGACGGTCTTTTTCCACCAGCTTCTGTCTTTGGCGGCGTGGAGGGCGTGGGCTAAACTTGTTATCAATTTAACAATTGATTGTCTGTCATCAATGATAAACTAAGAAAAGACCTCCCTTCCCCCATTAACTTATGCAATACCTACCTCCTAGAAGGGCCTATTTATTTGTGACTCCCTCGACTGGTACCCTGAGGAAATCTTGTAAAGGGGAGAATGATCGTACACTTTTAATTTCCATAAAAAATACCCTACCTTCATTTTTAGAAAAAAAAAATAAGATTCTTAAATTTTTTCTTTTACTATGCGCGCACAAATGTTCTGCGAGGTTAAAGGTAGTCGACCGCACCGTGTCTGTCGCCAGGCGCAGACTGCGTCAAGGTCCCTGCCTCCCTTTATTTATATAATCGTATGGCTTTTGACATTCGCTTTTATTTAATTAACATACTATTGAATATACGAAATCAAAATTAAAACTATAAACAACAAGACACACTCTGAATCCATTGGATCGCGTCGCCACCAAGGGTAAACAGGTCTGCCGGGTCACCACTGTACCTCGTGAGAGGGCAATCTCGAAGCATATGCTGGACATCCTGCACCGACGCACCACACCCACACTCCGATGACTCTACCCAGACACATTTGCACAGAAATTCCCGAGACCGCCCGAAGCCAGCTCTTAGCCTGTTGAGTTGGCACCATTCTCTTCTGGGA